>CM046423.1:72279271-72284795 GCA_025506505.1 Flaveria sonorensis
GTATGTATGTATGTATGTATGTATGTATGTATGTATGTATGTATGTATGTATGTATGTATGTATGTATGTATGTATGTATGTATGTATGTATGTATGTATGTATGTATGTATGTATGTATGTATGTATGTATGTATGTATGTATGTATGTATGTATGTATGTATGTATGTATGTATGTATGTATGTATGTATGTATGTATGTATGTATGTATGTATGTATGTATGTATGTATGTATGTATGTATGTATGTATGTATGTATGTATGTATGTATGTATGTATGTATGTATATGTATGTATGTATGTATGTATGTATGTATGTATGTATGTATGTATGTATGTATGTATGTATGTATGTATGTATGTATGTATGTATGTATGTATGTATGTATGTATGTATGTATGTATGTATGTATGTATGTATGTATGTATGTATGTATGTATGTATGTATGTATGTATGTATGTATGTATGTATGTATGTATGTATGTATGTATGTATGTATGTATGTATGTGTATGTATGTATGTATGTATGTATGTATGTATGTATGTATGTATGTATGTATGTATGTATGTATGTATGTATGTATGTATGTATGTATGTATGTATGTATGTATGTATGTATGTATGTATGTATGTATGTATGTATGTATGTATGTATGTATGTATGTATGTATGTATGTATGTATGTATGTATGTATGTATGTATGTATGTATGTATGTATGTATGTATGTATGTATGTATGTATGTATGTATGTATGTATGTATGTATGTATGTATGTATGTATGTATGTATGTATGTATGTATGTATGTATGTATGTATGTATGTATGTATGTATGTATGTATGTATGTATGTATGTATGTATGTATGTATGTATGTATGTATGTATGTATGTATGTATGTATGTATGTATGTATGTATGTATGTATGTATGTATGTATGTATGTATGTATGTATGTATGTATGTATGTATGTATGTATGTATGTATGTATGTATGTATGTATGTATGTATGTATGTATGTATGTATGTATGTATGTATGTATGTATGTATGTATGTATGTATGTATGTATGTATGTATGTATGTATGTATGTATGTATGTATGTATGTATGTATGTATGTATGTATGTATGTATGTATGTATGTATGTATGTATGTATGTATGTATGTATGTATGTATGTATGTATGTATGTATGTATGTATGTATGTATGTATGTATGTATGTATGTATGTATGTATGTATGTATGTATGTATGTATGTATGTATGTATGTATGTATGTATGTATGTATGTATGTATGTATGTATGTATGTATGTATGTATGTATGTATGTATGTATGTATGTATGTATGTATGTATGTATGTATGTATGTATGTATGTATGTATGTATGTATGTATGTATGTATGTATGTATGTATGTATGTATGTATGTATGTATGTATGTATGTATGTATGTATGTATGTATGTATGTATGTATGTATGTATGTATGTATGTATGTA
The DNA here is from genome assembly GCA_025506505.1 of Flaveria sonorensis. Classification (NCBI taxonomy): domain Eukaryota; kingdom Viridiplantae; phylum Streptophyta; class Magnoliopsida; order Asterales; family Asteraceae; genus Flaveria; species Flaveria sonorensis. The sequence goes on from CM046423.1 coordinate 72,280,779, forward strand.
TGTATGTATGTATGTATGTATGTATGTATGTATGTATGTATGTATGTATGTATGTATGTATGTATGTATGTATGTATGTATGTATGTATGTATGTATGTATGTATGTATGTATGTATGTATGTATGTATGTATGTATGTATGTATGTATGTATGTATGTATGTATGTATGTATGTGTATGTATGTATGTATGTATGTATGTATGTATGTATGTATGTATGTATGTATGTATGTATGTATGTATGTATGTATGTATGTATGTATGTATGTATGTATGTATGTATGTATGTATGTATGTATGTATGTATGTATGTATGTATGTATGTATGTATGTATGTATGTATGTATGTATGTATGTATGTATGTATGTATGTATGTATGTATGTATGTATGTATGTATGTATGTATGTATGTATGTAGTATGTATGTATGTATGTATGTATGTATGATGTATGTATGTATGTATGTATGTATGTATGTATGTATGTATGTATGTATGTATGTATGTATGTATGTATGTATGTATGTATGTATGTATGTATGTATGTATGTATGTATGTATGTATGTATGTATGTATGTATGTATGTATGTATGTATGTATGTATGTATGTATGTATGTATGTATGTATGTATGTATGTATGTATGTATGTATGTATGTATGTATGTATGTATGTATGTATGTATGTATGTATGTATGTATGTATGTATGTATGTATGTATGTATGTATGTATGTATGTATGTATGTATGTAGTATGTATGTATGTATGTATGTATGTATGTATGTATGTAGTAGTATGTATGTATGTATGTATGTATGTATGTATGTATGTATGTATGTATGTATGTATGTATGTATGTATGTATGTATGTATGTATGTATGTATGTATGTATGTATGTATGTATGTATGTGTATGTATGTATGTATGTATGTATGTATGATGTATGTAGTATGTATGTATGTATGTATGTATGTATGTATGTATGTATGTATGTATGTATGTATGTATGTATGTATGTATGTATGTATGTATGTATGTATGTAGTATGTATGTATGTATGTATGTATGTATGTATGTATGTATGTATGTATGTATGTATGTATGTATGTATGTATGTATGTATGTATGTATGTATGTATGTATGTATGTATGTATGTATGTATGTATGTATGTATGTATGTATGTATGTATGTATGTATGTATGTATGTATGTATGTATGTATGTATGTATGTATGTATGTATGTATGTATGTATATGTATGTATGTATGTATGTATGTATGTATGTATGTATGTATGTATGTATGTATGTATGTATGTATGTATGTATGTATGTATGTATGTATGTATGTATGTATGTATGTATGTATGTATGTATGTATGTATGTATGTATGTATGTATGTATGTATGTATGTATGTATGTATGTATGTATGTATGTATGTATGTATGTATGTATGTATGTATGTATGTATGTATGTATGTATGTATGTATGTATGTATGTATGTATGTATGTATGTATGTATGTATGTATGTATGTATGTATGTATGTATGTATGTATGTATGTATGTATGTATGTATGTATGTATGTATGTATGTATGTATGTATGTATGTATGTATGTATGTATGTATGTATGTATGTATGTATGTATGTATGTATGTAGTATGTATGTATGTATGTATGTGTATGTATGTATGTATGTATGTATGTATGTATGTATGTATGTATGTATGTATGTATGTATGTATGTATGTATGTATGTAGTATGTATGTATGTATGTATGTATGTATGTATGTATGTATGTATGTATGTATGTATGTATGTATGTATGTATGTATGTATGTATGTATGTATGTATGTATGTATGTATGTATGTATGTATGTATGTATGTATGTATGTATGTATGTATGTATGTATGTATGTATGTATGTATGTATGTATGTATGTATGTATGTATGTATGTATGTATGTATGTATGTATGTATGTATGTATGTATGTATGTATGTATGTATGTATGATGTATGTATGTATGTATGTATGTATGTATGTATGTATGTATGTATGTATGTATGTATGTATGTATGTATGTATGTATGTATGTATGTATGTATGTATGTATGTATGTATGTATGTATGTATGTATGTATGTATGTATGTATGTATGTATGTATGTATGTATGTATGTATGTATGTATGTATGTATGTATGTATGTATGTATGTATGTATGTATGTATGTATGTATGTATGTATGTATGTATGTATGTATGTATGTATGTATGTATGTATGTATGTATGTATGTATGTATGTAGTATGATGTATGTATGTATGTATGTATGTATGTATGTATGTATGTATGTATGTGTATGTATGTAGTATGTATGTATGTATGTATGTATGTATGTATGTATGTATGTATGTATGTATGTATGTATGTATGTATGTATGTATGTATGTATGTATGTATGTATGTATGTATGTATGTAGTATGTATGTATGTATGTATGTATGTATGTATGTATGTATGTATGTATGTATGTATGTATGTATGTATGTATGTATGTATTAGTATGTATGTATGTATGTATGTATGTATGTATGTATGTATGTATGTATGTATGTATGTATTGTATGTATGTATGTATGTATGTATGTATGTATGTATGTATGTATGTATGTATGTATGTATGTATGTATGTATGTATGTATGTATGTATGTATGTATGTATGTTGTATGTATGTATGTATGTATGTATGTATGTATGTATGTATGTATGTATGTATGTATGTATGTATGTGTATGTATGTATGTATGTATGTATGTATGTATGTGTATGTATGTATGTATGTATGTATGTATGTATGTATGTGTATGTATGTATGTATGTATGTATGTATGTATGTATGTATGTATGTATGTTGTATGTATGTATGTATGTATGTATGTATGTATGTATGTATGTATGTAGTATGTATGTATGTATTGTATGTATGTATGTAGTATGTATGTATGTATGTGTATGTATGTATGATTAGTATGTATGTATGTATGTATGGTATGTATGTATGTATGTATGTATGTATGTATGTATGTATGTATGTATGTAGTATGTATGTAGTATGTGTATGTATGTATGTATGTATGTATGTATGATGTATGTATGTATGTGTATGTATGTATGTATGTATTAGTAGTATGTATGTATGTGTATGTATGTATGTATGTATGTATGTATGTATGTATGTATGTATGTATGTATGTAGTAGTATGTATGTATGTATGAGTATGTATGTATGTATGTATGTATGTATGTATGTATGTATGTATGTATGTATGTATGTATGTATGTATGTATGTATGTATGTATGTATGTATGTATGTATGTATGTATGTATGTATGTGTATGTAGATGTATGTATGTATGTATGTATGTATGTAGTATGTATGTATGTATGTTGTATGTATGTATGTATGTATGTATGTATGTATGTATGTATGTATGTATGTATGTATGTATGTATGTATGTATGTATGTATGTATGTATGTATGTATGTATGTATATGTATGATGTATGTATGTATGTATGTATGTAGTATGTATGTATGTATGTATGTGTATGTATGTATGTATGTATGTATGTATGTATGTATGTATGTATGTATGTATGTATGTATGTATGTATGTATGTATGTAGGTATGTATGTATGTATGTATGTATGTATGTATGTAGTATGTATGTATGTATGTATGTATGTATGTATGTATGTATGTAGTATGTAGTATGTATGTATGTATGTATGTATGTATGTATGTATGTATGTATGTATGTATGTATGTTGTATGGAGTATGTATGTATGTATGTATGTGTATGTATGTATGTATGTTGTATGTATGTATGTATGTATGTATATGTATGTATGTATGTATGTATGTATGTATGTATGTATGTATGTAGTAGTATGTATGTATGTAGTATGTATGTATGTATGTATGTATGTATGTATGTAT
>CM046423.1:72884895-73202040 GCA_025506505.1 Flaveria sonorensis
TGTGATTGTGGTGATCTTAGGAGCTATTAGTTAGGAATTTAGCATCTTGCATTTGCGAAATTTCTAAGAAAGTTTAAATTTTTTTGTTTCATGAACATGTTTTTTGTTATTTTGTTTGGAGTTATGTTTTCCTTCTTCAATTTTCGGATTTGTGATTTTGTTGGTGATGTGGGTTTCTATGTGCAGGCTATCAATTTGATTCTTCCCCTAATGTTAGCACCTTAACCCTGATTTACAGTAGTTTCTAACCCTGGACTCAAGTTTTCTTCAGTATTATTTTGTATGCAGTGTGGATATTATGATGCTTTTTAGTGTAGGCAGCCCAAAGTGAAAATTTCTGGACACCTATTTACTGGTGTGCTTCAAATTGCGAGTGTATTGTTGCTGGTTGGACTTATGTGTTTATAGGTTTGTTTTCTATATGGAAGTTGAAGGGCTTGGCAAGGATGTCAGTGGAAGTGAGATTCTAATAATCGTTTAATGGATATTGATGATAAGGGTAAAGATGTATAAGCTTGAAGTCTAAATGAGATATTTAAAAGTTTAGTTACTATTAACTATCTAAAATCATAAGCGACTTTAGTCCGATCCTGTTTCGGGTAACCAACTTTTTTTCCATTAATAAATCCTTTCAAACACTTAAATATAATTATATTCTATTCCAAAGTATTAACTTGCAGGTCCAAATGGTCAACAAGGTGGTGAAGGGAATGGTGTTGCTCATAGAAATCTAATTCAAGAAATAGTATAACACAAGCTATTGCAATGATTACCTGCAGGTTAATAATTTAACAGTTATTCGCTAAGTTTGTCTGATTTAGGTGACGTTCTTTGTTTGTTGGAGCTCTTGGCAACTAAGATGGTATGCGATTTAGTGTTTACCTTATATATATGTTATTTAATACATTATGGTGCATAGTGAGTTCCTTTGCATCGGTCAGTGCATCTAACTAACTTTTGGTGTGTCTTATTTTTGACAGTGTAGAGTTGGGGTTGGGTTGCAAGAACATTGTTAGTGGGTTGTTGAAGATGTTGGTAGCATATGTTATGAAAACTCCTTTGAATTCCATTTTAATCTTTTAGGTCAGATGGCCAAGTGAGTTTAATCTTTTAAATAATGTGTAGGCTTTTAGTTAGCTTTATAATTGACAACCTAAAAGATTAATTTAACAAGAATAATGTAACATCAACATAACTGCCTTACATTTTTCTTATATTACATACTTGTGCTAATGGATTCCAAGATGCTGAAGTTGAGAAAATAAGTGTCATACTAATTTCGACTGTATCCAGAACACGACAAGTAAGATTAGTTTACCGGTCCAGTTTGCTGCTCTTATGCTTTATTGGATGTAACACCTCTCAGTTTCCAAGAAATTTGCATGAACAACTTAGAACTACTACCACCTGTAAGTTCTACAACCATAACTGATTGTATACAAAGATGGTTTTCTTGGTGAGTTATGTGCATAACTCACTGATTGTCATGATTTTAATGAATCGTTTCCTTAAAGACCGCATCTTCATTCAATTTGCACACAGATTGCATATTTCAGCTAAACATTTCAAATAGCCTCTTTTCGCTTAGTCACAGATATAAGTGCACACTCTACGTGTATGATTCCTTAGTAGAACGTATGCTTGAAAAAAAATTTCAGGTTGCTCTCGGTTATTAATAACTCAAATTGCATGCTCTTGTCATGCAATTATAACTTGATAAGCATGTTCCTGACTATTGTAAAAAAATAAAAGAAACATAACTGAATGAATGATCATAACTAGATTTAGATAACATTTCTTAACAATCTTTATGCTTCCGTCTTTTGTAGGAGTGAAGCTAAAGGAGAAGATGCATTACCAATTCATTAACATATTCTCTTCCAAATGATAAGGTTTCTTATATATGATGTTTTTTTTATCTGTAGTTAGTAGAAAATGCAACATCATTGTAATACCAAGTTGTACTAATAATGTTATATAGTTTGATATTATGAGGTAAAAGAAAAAAAGATAGTTATATGAAATTATGTAGAAAGTATAATATTATCTTTTGAATTTAAAGGCAAATCATCATTGTTGTTTGTCTTGTGTTTATGTGCAATAGGAAAATTAGTAGGAGATAAACTTACAACATTAAAGTCTCAAGACCATCTGCTTATATGTTGCTATCAAATCTATATCCAATACTTGGCAATTGTCAGTAAAGATCACGAGTTAGGAAGTTATGGATGAGATGAAAGTGAAGAAAGAACAAGACAATTTTGGCGTATTAAAGATAAATATAACCTAAATCAAGATTGTCTCTCTCATATACTTGGTGGCACTTCTGACTGGTCTAGGTTTTGCGTTGATGCTTCTTTTGATAACAATGTTTTCAGCATAAAACGCAGGCGAGGTGCATAAATGTTGTCCAAACGCGGTTCATGACAATTTCCACATGACCTACCCTTCGTCTACTACGTATGAGTGTTAACTTCTATTTTTGTGTCACGGGTAGATTTATACTTTTATGTTTAAGTTGTTTAGCATTTCCTTCTTATCTTTATGTCATGGTTGTCATATTATAGTCCCTCATTCGATGCTTACTTGTTTTAGGTGCTTCTCCTTTGATGTTAAACATTAACGTGTTTCTTCATAATGCACTTGAGTTTGCCTGTGCTATTTTGACATTGTCGTACCCGACCACCGGACGAGTATAAAACTAGTTTCTTATGGTTCTTTACAAATTTATGGTTCTTTACAAGTTTATGGTTCTCAACTAAATGTCCCCCTATATATATACATATATACATATATATATATACATATACATATATTGGAATGAGATCATATGAGAACCCTTAGAATTTGTAAGAACACTTTAACATTATAGTTATCTTTTTGAGCAGAAATTACGATAATGTTGGTGGTTTTTTGTCCCAATGGTGGCGCCTAAAAGCCGTTAAACCTGTTGTTGCTTCTAGTTTTACATCGACGGTGGTGGTTCATGGTCCCAATGGTAGTGACTGAAAGCCCTGTTGTTGCTTTTGGATTCACCATATCTCTCTATTATAGCAAAATTCAGATTTTAAAGGTTTAATCCTCAGATCATCGTTGTTGCTACTCGTGTTTCTACTTCAGGTTTGCTATGTGAGTTCAATTTATTACTGTTGACAATTATCTTCATAATTTAGGGCCAAACCATTTGTGAAAGATTTGGGGTATTTGATTCGTGTTTACTTCCTCGTCTTCATGCCCTCTATTTGTTGTTTGTTCATATCTTACTTGTGTACCGCTACTAATTCATGGTTTCTTTTCCTACTATTGAGATTTATAGTGCTTGATTTGATTGAATGTTCAACTTCAGTTTTTATAGTTTGGAAATAAAAAACCACCTTTTCAGGTGAGCTAAAAATTAATAGTTTGATGGGAAGTTATTTGAAGGAGGACCGTACATATGAAATTAGCTATAAAGAGATGAACTGGTTGGAAAGTCACATGACCGGGTTGAGCAATTCAAATTTATTTTACTTGAATGACATGATTTTTAAAAATTCTTTTAGTTAAAAATATTGGTTTTGAATATTCAAGTAGAAAATTAATCACGCCACCACCGAGCTCGTCCACCGTTACGGTCCTTCAAACAAGTTACAACTATCAAAATTGGAACCATAGTCCATATTGGGAGCAATTTTGACTTTAAAACATTAGCAACTCCACTTTTTGATAGCATCTTCCAACAATAGCATATAGCTTTATTTTCAATTCAATGGCCATTTTAAGGGGCGGGGGTTGGGTGTAGTGGTAATTAGGTAGGAGTTAGAGTGATATGCTCACCCCAATCAAAGGTTGCATGTTCGAGTCTTGATAGAGGCAACTCTTAGATTATCTAGGTGTTGCCCATTCTATCCTAGTTAATCTAGGAGTTGCTGTTCCAGAAAAAATAATAATAACCTTTTTGGAATTTCTTTTGTTGCATCTGATTCAATTTGGCTGAGTGAACGTTGAACAACATAATCGTAATTATTTCTCAAGCATTTTCAACTGTAGCTGTCACACCCTCAATTTCCACAACAAGGTTTTACCGTTAGACGCGTGACATACCAGGATCTCAGCCGATAGTTACACCAAACGACACAATAATTACAAAATGTATTATTAACGTCATCAGATAAAACCAAAACATAGTTTAATAAAAAGTTCCAAAAAAAAAAACATTTTCAAAAGCAAAAACAGTTAATAGTTAATAACTTCAAACAACGCAAAACACGCAAAACCCAAATAAATGTAATTTACAGAAAACATTGATTAACCATTAAAATACATCAGTAATGTATGCAATAATGAAATGCTTCTAGTCTTGCACACCTTAAAAACCTGAAAGAAATATGCTAAAGTGTTAACACATGGTTTGCGAGTTCACAGGTTTTGATAAACAGTAGTACGTCGGAAATAGTTGATCTAATAAACAAAGTAATATCAGTAGATAGCTAGTCTACATAACAAGTTACATAGTGTTTGAAGTTCGTAATCGAAGCTGACAAATGTAAATGTATGCCTCGGCTGTGGTTACCATACCACAACAACAAAAATTAGGTCAATCAAATACCCGTTTGACATGCAGTCGTGCTTTCGTGACTAGCCCGGGTTAGGTTTGTCAAACACAGTAGATGTACTCAAATTAACTTGCTAAAGTACATAAATTAATGGTTTGAAAGTGAGGACTTAAATTGACACAATACTAGTAAACATGTGATAATATAGTAATATTGATCTAATGAAAACATGTTTAAAAAAACATGTTTCTCTTCCCCAAAAGAGACTATAAGAAAATGGGCTATAAACTCACTTTGAATGAACAACAAGTAAATGCAGACGCAAATGATTAGGTTTCTGAATAACCTGAATGTATGTTTAATGTCTAATTAATATAAAATATTAACTCTTGAATTATATAGTTTTGTGTTTCCGAATCATTTACAATGCATGCTATCGATTGATTTCTCATCCACAAGCAAGCACACTCAATGCATAACCATACAACACACACATACAATAATCTTAACCATGCATACACATAATGTATATATTATATTTAGCACACCTATGATATTTATGCATTCTTATAGCACACAAATACATAATATATACTAATCGTGTACCCATATATGCACCATTAAATATGCATCATTAAACCTACACAAGCACATGCACCCCACTACTAACTCCACAACCCCAACTCTAGGCTATCCCCATGCAAAGCACCCTATACACACCATTATGCCATCATACATAATAATGCTCACCACAAATGCACACACATGCACCACTAGAGATCAAAGGACAGCTATGCATATACATACATGTATCTCGAACCCATATCCCACACACACGAACAACAACTTTCAAACTCACACACACCACACGGTGTATGCACCCACATCATAAAACCAAAACCCTACCGCACTCTCCACCAAAACCCTAACTCACACACCACCGCATCACCATCACGACGAGGCCCGTACACACATACACAGGATATGCACTGCTTGAACCCATAGCCAAAGAAACGACCCGCAAGGAACACTCTAACACACACACAAACAACCATTATGAAAACCCGAATACGAATCATGCATAAACACATCTCATAGAAGCAACCTGACTGCTACACCGAAACCATACACGACTACGCGAAACAGAAACTAAATGCGAATGGATCTTACCTCAAACTGCGGATAACAACCGAGGGGAAATAAAAAAAGGATGATCCAACGATGGTATTGATCGAGAGGTATCCGAGAGGGGAAAATGAAAGTTACAATGGGGGTGGAGTCTGGGAGTTGCGATGGAGGATGGAGATATCGAAGATGATGAAGAAGGGAAGTGGGGCGATGGGCGGTTAGGGTTGGGAACATATAAGGTTTATAATATTACTAGCTTTAGTAAACCCGTGTATTACACGGGTTGAATAAATAAAATATTAATATACTAAAATTTATTAATAATAAAATGATATTCTAAGATATGATATGACTGAAACTACGTTCGAAAAATGACTACAAGTAATAAAACAGTGATATCGACTTTTTAAAATTTTATTTTTAAATTTTCTCCTAAAAAAATAAACATTATTTTCTAAACTATCCGTATAAAAATGTCATTTTTAAAAATTTCCTTACTATAACTCTCAATTTTAATTACCTTTTGTTTTAAAAAATTGAATTTTAAAAATACCAATTTTGAAATATTTCGTATTTTTAAAAAAGTTTTATGCTTTAGAAAAATTTATTATTGTATAAATAGATTATTTATTTAGAACTAAATTAATAAATAGATCTCTTTCTTAATTTATTAAATCTAAAAGAGTGTTAAATAATATTATTAGTAATTAAGGTAATTATTTAATAAGAGAAAGAGGCGGGAGAATTTTGGTGAAGATGATTATGGTGCTGTCACGTGTCATCTCAAATTACTTTTTTATTAGAGTAGTAAGATTATTAATATTGTAGATAAGGTTTTGCATTATAATTAATATTGTAAAGGGTCGTTTAATATAAAACCACACTAAATAAAGCAAGAAGAACGCATGCACAGTTGATCACGTGTCAATATTTTGGTGTTTAATTGATCTAAATACGTTATTTTACATCATTGTTATTAAGAAATTAGTTTACTATGTTTATGTTTTGTTTCATAGGTGTTATTATAGAATTAGGTTTTGTTAGTACATATGTTCATAGTTTACATTGGTTTACAACAGTTTTAGTGGAGTAAGTAATATGGGTTGTTTTCGTAGTGGTGTATTTTAAAGCTTTGAGTGTAATGCAATTACGGTGTAAGTGTTACTTGCAGTGGTATAATTATGATATAATGGCGTATTTGTTGTTATTTCAGTTTGACTATAGTGGTGTAGTTTTGTTATAGTGGTGTAACACGTAGACTAGGTGTTGTAGAATGGTTTTTTAGGTGTTGCAAATTGTAGTTAAATGATGTAACTATAACCGTCCGAACTAAACCACAAAAGATTGTCGAGACTATATGGGAATGAAAAGAAAAACGATACGAATTTAATGGTGTAATTTTTATGAAAAAACAATATAGTAAAAAAAATTATAAATGTATAAAAAAAATTTGGTGTAAAGTTAACTTTACAAAAACAGAAAAATATATGAAAGGAGAGAGAAACTTAGGTGGTGACACTTATTCAACCTAATTTTTTTATTGGTTAAATGGCCGAATTGCCCTTTTCTACTAAAAAAACTAAATTAACACGTGTCATGATCTATTCTTTTAAAAGAAAGAGTAAATTATATTTTTTTATCCTTTAGGTTGATATCAAATTTCAGGTTTTGTCCTTAAACTAAAAAAATTAAAGTAAACGTCCTTTATATTTAAAAAAGTTTACATGTTTCGACATTTACACTAACGGACGTTTATTTTTTATGTTAAATGAGGGCATGTGCCTCTCATGTGAGGGCAAATCAGTCATTTTAATACCTAAAAGACTATTAATGTAACTACATTATTAATCTTCATTTTATCTTCCTCATTATCTCCACCCCCACATACCTGGTTGTTTTCCGATTGAAACAACCTTCATCGCCGCCAGCTTCTCTGGTGGCCGCCACCACCCAGTCGACATCTTCCTCCTTCTTGCCACCAACACAAAACCTCTCCTCAGCCCTGGTCATCTACTCGTCTTTCCAATAGAACACACCTTCCTCCTCTATTAATTTGAGTAAATCGAGTAGGTAAACCAGATCCAAAATATCTATTCACATTCAAGGTAAATCAAATCCTTCTTTCATTATGACTAGACTAAATTAGATCCTCTCGTGGTGATGGCAGTTTCATGCGAGAGTGGAGGGGGAGAAAGATTTTGTCGATCTATAAACGATTTGATCTTGAAACCTAACAGAAAGAAGACGGGGATGGCATCCATGGATGATTGTTCGGTTCATCTTCACCACTGTATGGCAGGCAATATTTTTAATCTCTTCACCCTAATTTCTAGGGAACCCTATTTAGGCGCTGGTGGTTCTCAACAATGTGGTGGATGGGAGAAGGATATGGTAATGGACTTCATCTTCACCTTTGCTAGAAAATTATCTGAAAATCAATATGTTCGCTCATCCCGGAGGTGGTAGCCAGGCGAGATTGCTGGTTGCGGATGGTGGTATAAGGTGGGTTGGGGGAGGAGTTGAGTTAATTTCTTTTAATAGATTTAGCTTTCTTTTTTATTATATTGTTTTAATTTTTAATGTGGCATAAAATGATAATAATACCCTCATGTGCAAGGATTTAGCGAACAAATTTAATGCACGTTAGTGAAAAGGAGAAACCTGCAAACTTTTTTATATATAAAGGACGTTTACTGTAATTTACTTAGTTTAAGGATGAAACCTAAAATTTGATACATACCTAAAGGATAAAAAATATAATTTACTCTATAATAAATCAATGGACCAAATAGGGTTAATGGGTTCTCACAAAAACTAAGAGTTATATGTTTATAAATATACATTTTAACAATACACATTATTCCTTATTTAAAGCATTTTTGTTACAAATTCATTATTTATACACTTATTTGTGTTATATTTGAATATTGTAGTCCCCCGGTGGTCATTTGATGATTTTTGATGGAAATTGAAGAAAAGCTGAAATTTGTGAAGAAAAGCTCCTGACTCGGGTATGTAGGCACCCCCACATGGCCATGTCGCTGTACAGCATTATGCTGTGAAAAACTGCAGCCTACACGACCTCCTCACTTATCCCACATGCCCATGTGCGGAGAAGAATTGGGTTTTTAACCTAATTTCACCCCCATTTCAACATAACTTTCAAATTACTTCAAACCCTAGCCTCTCTCACCCTTTTAGGTGATTTTGGGTCTACTTCAAGAGTTTTTGAGAGATTTGAAGGCCAAGATTGAAGATTTCACACTTTAAAGGAGAATCCAACATCATCCACCCCATTTCACTCAAAATTGGTTTGAATTTCTCTAGATCTACTATGAGCTCTTTAATGTTCTTGAGTTTGGGTGTGTTTTTTGTAAGCCTCATAGGCTAAATACTTATTATCACTTGGATTAGATGAAACCTAACATAATTTAACAACTTGTACATGATTCTTGGTGATGCTTATGTTGATGCTATGATGAAGCTTGATTTTTCTTCGATGATTGTGTGTGTTTGTTCTAGTTTGATAAAATGTTCAACCTTTTGGGTGTTGTAAGCATGTTATGTTAGAAAACTTCATGTTCTTACAAGACTTATGCATATAATTGCATCTTTTATATGTAATCTTGTGACATTTGACTGGGAATGGTAAATGAAGGTTGAAAGTTAAGTAAAATTGGTTAAATGTGCATCCTTATGCTTATGTTTGAGAAAAACATGGTGTATGTCATGAATCTCTCTTGTTATTGGTTATGAATTGTTTTGTAATCGTGGTATGAAGTTTATGAGTTGAAGATTAATTGTAGTTTTGTCTATTTTACCCAAGTTGAGGAGGTTATCATGTGTTTGTCGTGTTAACTTTTCATAGATTTGTGGAATTAGGTAACCCTAACAAGAGTCTAATTCATCTTTAACATTGACATAATTGTATCATTAGTTCTTCACGGCATAACTTTAGGTGACTATTGTGTGTTTATCGTTCTAGCTTTCCGAATGGTTATATGTCTAGATATCCTTGACGGGGGTTTGGGCTACTTCCATGTATTATGTGTAAAAAATGGTCTCACCTCGAGTTTGTGCTAGTTGTTAATTCATTGCTAAGTGGAATCAAAGTCCGAGTGATATCTTTAAATGATTATGTATCTTCATCTTTACTTTTTTGTTTTATTATTTTAGCTTGATAATCATTTTAGTTAATTCAATATTTGCAAATCTAAACCCAATTGATCGGTTAAATAGTGCTGATGATTTAGTATTAGTAGCCATTGTATCCACGGATCGATACTCAGTTTTTACCTCAAGCTATACTACTATACGGTAGGTGCGCTTGCCTATTGTGTGTAGTTAGTCTAAAGGTGATAATCGTTTCTTTAAAATTAAAACAAATTGTGTAAATTTTCATATCAAATAAATTATATATACTTTACACACATCAAGTTCTCATTTGAAATCCCTATATATATATGTATATATATGTGTGTACGTGTATATATATATATACATATACATATATATATATATATATATATATATATATATATATATATATATATATATATATATATATATATATATATATATATGGTAAGGTTCAAATGAAAAATAATATAAATTATGGAAAATAATAAACCAAATTTTAACCATCGATTATATTGAAATCAATGGTCCAGATTTACTTGAATAAAAAAAATACAATTTGATACAATTTGTGGGACCCTACTTAGGAAAAAACAAAAAGAGGGTAATTTGGTATTTTTACCCCCACCCTACTTTTTAAATTCTTATCTACTTCAAATCAGACCCACCAATCATCAAAATAAGTATCATTATCTCTTTCTCTCTCTCTCTCTCTCTAATATATCTATCTTTAAAATATGAAAGACAAGATAGAGACGAAAAGCAAAGTAGGAGGTGGAAGCTTTTATCATTGGCTGACCACCATCTATGGCGGCGATGGCGGTGGTGATAGCGGTGATGGCGTTTTGGTGCTTTTTTGTTCATGTTCAAGGTCAGATCTAGGTTATTTATGTTGTTGTACGAACTTTTTGTTGGCATTCAAGTTTAGATATGCATTTTTTTTGTTGGTAATGTTTTTCTAGATCTGGGTTACACATGTCTATATATATTTTTATGTTTGGTTAGATATATTTTTATGTTGGTTAAATCTATTTTTACTGGAATTTTGGAATATAAATATGTGTAAAGTGAGTTATACACATGTGTAGTTAGTGATGTTTTGTAGTGAACTACTCAAACATTCTTATTCAAAATATGATTTTAAAGTATTATTACGCATGTGTATAATAAGTTTTACATATGTGTAAACTCAGTATACACATATGTATACATTCTTATTTGAAACATGCTTAATTATAATTTTTTTGTTAAATCTTTTTTTATTAGGTTTTTTTTGTATACAAATATATGTAAAGTGAGTTTTACACATGCATAGATTGAGTTTTACACATGTGTGAACAAGTTTTATACATGAATAAACTGAATTCGCACATGTTTAACTACACATGTGAAAACTAAATACACATATGTGTAAACTAAATATACATATATATAAAACTCTCATTTTTAGATTTATATTTTTATACTTCAAATTTTTGCTAATTTATGTTACTTTTGGTTATCTTCTTCAAAATAGGTTGAATAGTCCAGATTTAATATGTAAACAAGGTATATTCAATAAAGGATCATGTAGTTTTTTTTTTTGATTCTATAAAGATATTTTGGGTTTTAGATGTAGATTCTTTTCTTTTTATATAAATGCCTTTTAGTCTTGTTTAATTAATTATTACACATTTGATTTTTATTTTTACTAGTGTTAAAGTATTCATAATTATGTTTTACACATGTGTTAAAATACTTAGTAACATGTTTTAAGGTATTCAGAATATGTTAAGGCACTAAGAAATATCAAAACACTAACACATAGGTTATTACGTTAATACAATATTAAAAAAAGTGAAAAGAAGGGAAAAATAAAAAAGACTAAAATGCCATTAACATTAAATTTGTTTATTTTTGATAAAACATGATACATGTCATATTGTGAGTTTTGAAAATGATTTATTAGTTTTCATAATTTCTAATGGGTTCATTTGAACGGGCCCTACATTAGATTTATATTTCTTTTTTTTTATTTTAAGGATCAAATCTAAAGTTTTGATTAGACCAAGAACCATTCTTGTAATTTAGTTAAAATTTAAAGATAATAATGTTGTTGAAAGGCATTATTTTTAGGCTGAGGTTGTAGTGGAATTGGACTATCAACCAGATTACAGATTGGATGCTTTTCGGGCTATTGTTTATGGTCATTGTAAGCCGACAAGATACAAAATATTTTCTGGATTAAAATGAGTAATTTCAAGTTTTCAACCTTTTAAGTGCAGGGCAAAATCTGGTAGAACAATTTGGGTTGACTCCTCAATAAGAGTAAAATTCATAATTTTAAGAAACTAAACATATGGCAAAATAATGAAATCATAAAAACTATTTTCATTTACTAGTTATTACATGAAATTATATTAATAAATATTTCATTGAAATGTAAAGGGTCGTTTAATATAAAACCACACTAAATAAAGCAAGAAGAACACATGCACAGATGATCACGTGTCAATATTTTGGTGTTTAATTGATCTAAATACGTTATTTTACATCGTTGTTATTATGGAATTAGTTTACTTTGTTTATGTTTTGTTTCATAGATGTTTGAAGCTTAAAGGAGCTTATTTTGAGGCAAACGAAGCAAAACACGAAACTAAAGGGACTGAAGATGTAAATATAAAAGTTACGAAAAAGGCACTTTTGAAGGCAGGCCGGCGTATGATACGCCGGGTATGGGCGTATCGTACGCCGGGTGGCGTATTGGCAGCGTATTTGTGGGCGTATTTGATCAAAATTCTAGAAAGTTGGGCGTATGAATGCTGAGGGCGGAGTATGATACGACGGGGGCGGAGTATAATACGACGGTAGCTGAACAAGCTTTGGATTTTTGGGATTTCAAGTTTATTTAAACCAAATCAATCCCAATTCAATCTACAACTTTCCCTACATAAAATCTAACATATTTAAGGAGATTCTGGGTGCTTTCAAGCTTCCTAACATCCTCCACATCATTATTGAAAGCAAGATTGAAGATTTAATGAAGATGATGCGTGGCTAGGTTTTCGTGGTTACTTCTGGGAATACGGTTCTTGTCAAGTGAGATAGTTGGTATGTTTTGATTTGGTTCTTGTAATGAACATTGAGTGATTGAATGAAGTTTTGTGTTTTGATTAATTTAAAAGGTTTACTTGTAAATAAAGTTGTGTACTTGATTATCAGTTTTCGGTTTCCTTGGATCGTGAGCTCATTAAGAAAGGTAGACAACTTGACATGAGTAAATTGGTAATCTTATGAATGAACGAGTCTTAAAAGATTGTTCTTTGGTTATCACTTTAATAAAAAAGTTAAAGTTTTGAAGTTAAGTTCATACAAACCCTAAGTTAAACATAGCAATTGTTGATCTTTCGGAATTGGAAACCCGAAAGTGGTTATTTCTCTTTATTTAAGTAAATTCATTTCAAAGTTTGTTGCTTTTTTACATTGGTGTTATTAAATTCATCTAAAGTTCTAATTTTTAATTCTAAAGTTCGTGTCTTTAAGTTAATCAAGTCGTAATTGTTAAACACTTTCCACCAATTCACCGTGGAGACGACCTTACTTACCCTTACGCAATAGAGATAGTTTGACCGATATATTAACTTGTTTTTGATCGAGTCTTGACAACCAGATCAACAGTACCTATTGTTTTAGTTATATAAGGTGATTATACATTCATGTTTCTTTCTCTCTAGCACTATATTTGACATATGTAAAGTACAAGTGCTTAAAAATACTTATGTATTAAAAAGACCCATTCAAATATATGATCTCCACTAAATCAACCACACATGAATTAAGGATATATAAAAAGTTTTACTACATGTAAATATATAATCGTTCTTAGAATTGGATAAGATCAATGCTTTCATGGTGTATGGTCAACCATGAAATTAATCTAGCCAATTCTTGGTTCTTTAACAACGGCATGAGACGAATCGACGAATAACCTAACCCGAGTTGACACAAAATCCATTGTAACAAAACTGTCATGAGGAATCACATGAACCGTTGCCCTTGGCATCTCTTCCTTTATCTTCTTCTCTGCATCTTCGGCTTTCATCCCCAACAGCTCTGGCCAGTTTGTTTTTCTACCTGCGAATTGTTCATCTGTTAAAATATCACAATATTTGTACACACAGTTTGTTTAAATATGGTAAATAAAGTAGCTAGCTTACTTGGGTTCTCAAGGGGACAACCTAATGGTTGCATGGTGAAATAAAATGTTAATGAGTTTCAAATCGATCTTGTTAGAAATTGCTAGCTGTTGTAAAAACTAAGCTTACTTGGGAGAGGTGGTTGTGGTTCCACAGCGGGTTTATTTTCCTCGGCCATCACAATATGAGTTTTGAAAACTTATGTGTAGTAAGGCACTTCTATATATATGGTTGTTGCTATAGATAATGCCAACAAATGTAATCTGGTTATGTTAGGTGACAACTTCAAGACAGAAAGAGGTATTTACATTATAAAATCGTTTTTAATACATATAAGTTTGACTAGGTGATGTTTCGAATATACTAAAATGATAATGTGTATATTGTTTTGAACTTTTGATGATATAACATAATATAAGATCACATATTATGCTAGCAAAAGTGAGTCTAAATGAACCCACATTAATAGGAAGTTGTTTGAAACTTAACTATACTTTTGTTAAAAAAACTATAATTTTACTAATAGGATTAAAATTTAAAAGGATGGTATTTTAATTAATATGATATATAATATGATATTAAAGTAGGATTAGGATCACTTGAGAACTAGTAAATATCTTAAGACCCGCAAGAACCCCTATCAACACACAACTTTTTATTTTTAATATAAAATATGATTGAAATATAATATTTAGACGTCTCTCTTGAAGTTCAAAAAGAAAACAGTGTATAAATTTGTGATCTACACATGTGTAAATCATATGTAGGTTATACTATTTACACATGTGTAATTAAACAAATGAAAATTTCAAAAACATGTGCAAACCTTAGTTTGATGAGTTTTATGGCTTTTGATGTTTATAAACATACACAACTTTGTAGATAAAGTATAAAATTTAAAGAATTTGACTCATCGATATTAATAACCGTAATTTTTAAAATATTTACTAGTTCTCAAACGATCATGGTATACCGAAAACTAATGCCTAATAAAACCACTCTGCTACTTAGTAAACAATACCACGTGGATTGATGGCCAATAACAAACACAAAACCTCTGCTATCAATATTTTATAGGGAGGTGTAATGTATAATCTTAGCAAGTGTAATATGTATATATAAATTAACAGATGGCGAAATCATAATTGCCTTTGCCGTTCCAAAAGAAAAGTAAACAATGATAAAAGAAACAGATGGCGATATAAATGCCGGCCAATGAATAATACGACCAGATGGATATGGATAAAATAAGAAAAAAACAAACTCAAGGATAAACGTTCAAGATATATTATTGGAGCAAGACAAAAATAATAAATTGTACATTCATTTTAATTACTTTTTCTCTTCGCATACTTGGACGAAAATTTTACAAGAACAAGATAAAATGTTGTCAATTTCGTTGGCAAAATATAGAATTGATAAAACTATCATAAAATCGTTGTACACTGATAGATTTTAGTGGATTAATATTGATTAATTATTACAAAAATCTTTAAATACAAATTCTTATAAGACTAAAAAACGTAAGAAGTAATAAATGGTTAATAAATAATCTTAACCATCCATCTACTTAATCAATTGTTAAAATTAAATTGTAGAAAAAAGTTTGTTAAATGAGTATTTTAGGAATAGTCACTTTTGTTGACTTTTTGTAAGTTCTCTAATTTTTTTAAACGTTCATAACTTTTGGATATGATATTATTTTTTTTAAACGTCCATAACTTTTAGGAATAGTCATTTTTTTATTTTAAAACGAGTATAGTATTGTTATACAAAAAGAAAAAAAAATTACATTAATAAGTTCGTATCTCGTCATTACGTCTTTAGTGCAGTTTATTGTGTCTATTTGTTAGTTATTGTGTTTGTCTAAATACTATTGTGTTTTTCTAAAATGAGAAAATTTGAAAAAATATGATGATAGAATAACATTGTTATGTATCTCTATTATGTAAACACAATAATAAGTTAACAACTAATTAATCCAATAAATTAAAAACAATGACAAAATAATAAAATATCTCATTATGTATTTTGATCATCATTGTGTTATCCGGAACACCGTGAGTTTTAAGAAATGTATTGGTGAAATAACATCATTGTGTATTTTTAATGATAAAACACAATAATAGATAATAAGTTTATATAATCAATAAAAATAATAACAAAAATAACACCTTGTGTTATCTTCAACACTATTAGTTTTGAAAAATATATTAGTGAAAATATGTCATCATGTACTTCTAATTGTAAAATACAATGATAGATAACAAGTTTATAATCTATAAAACAATGACAAAAATAACACAAAATGATCTAAAACGTAAAACAAAAATAATTAATACACATAACAAATGATGTAAAATATATGATACAATGAACGTATAAAACACAATGATCTGATATATTTAATACAATGACCAAAATACTATCCTTTTTAAAATAATAGAAGTATACGTGTCAAGCCCATAATCCTTCTTAGCCTTTTTAGATTAAACATCATTTTTAGTATGATCCTACCCAAATTATTATTAAAAGCTTATGTTTATTAATTTGGGAATGTTCAACCACAAAGTTTTTTATATGAGAACATGTTAGAAGAATTAAAATATCGATACATGTTTTTTTTATCAAGATTAGGTTAAGTACAAAGTTAATAATGTTTCCCTTCTCAAGTTTTACATTTTTTTAAACGCTTGTAACTTTTTATAACTTTATTTTTTAAAAGTAGTACACCATAAAACGTGCAACTTTTTTTATTTTTAAAACACGTATAGTGTTAATATAAAAAACAAAGTTTTTTTTCCAGGTCTTTTCAACTAATTGTGTAATTTTATCAGGTAATTGTGTAATCTTTTTATTGAAGAGGATTACACAATTATTGATAAGCATTACACAATAAACTGAAAATATAAAAAGTTTATATTTTTTTAGTATTGTGTTATTTAAAAATTATTATTTTAAAAATACAATGCATAACATAATGGTTAAATTAGATACAATGAAACAGGGCAGACCTAGCGTGTAATTAAGGCATGAGCCTAAGGCCCCTGAAAGTTATGAGGCATTCAATTATATAACCTAATCATAAATATATATAATCATTTCAGATTGTGAAACAAAATGTTAATATATAGGAATTGGTTAGACGCTTCTTCTTCCAAACTTAAGGTTTTGCATGTGTTCTAATCCTGTTAATGGTAAGTTTCATTTAATTTTTGTTGTGTTTTTAACTTGGCACATCTTCTTTGTTTAGTGGCTTCAATCCCACATTCATGTTTAAATTAATTTTATTAAAAATCTCTTTAAAACTTTAGCATGCTTTAACTAATCAAGTTTACTACATAAACAAATTGAAACATTAAAGAAAGTATGAAATGATTTATGAATTTATTGTTAAAATACATTCGTTTTAAATTCATTATAATTACATTTTAAAGGTAAACAAGTATTATTAATTTATAATCTTATATAATTTTAATCGTTTTAAAGTGACTTTTCAAGTATTCTACGATTCATATACGTAGGCAATAATAGATAATCAATGTGTTTCAAGATTTTATAAAAATGTTTGTGTACTTAAAACTTGAGTTATTTTATTAGTTGTTCAGTTAATTACCTTGTAGTTGATTAGTAGATAACCTTATTAGTTGTCGATCTCAAGTTCAGAATATGGGAGAGGGCATCGGATTTTTTATTCGCCTTGGGCCTCCAAGATGGTGGAGCCTACCCTGCCATGGATAACATAATGAACAACACCAAACTTGATTATTAGCATTAGATACAATGAGTTGTTTGATTAGGATTACATGATTACCTGATTAAGATTAGATAATAAACTAGAAAACGTAAAAAAAAAATATTTTCAACATTTTGTACATTAAAAGTTATTATTTTAGAAAATACAATAGAAAACATATTGATCAGCATTACACAATGATCTAATATTACACAGTAACCTGATATTACACAATGATTTGATGAATATTAAATAATAAGCTAGAATAACGGGCAAAAAAACTTCATTTTTTATGTATCAACATTACACATGTTTTAAGGGTTAAAAACACTTATTTTTGTGGTGTATTTTTTTAATGAAACAATTTTATATGTAAAAGTTACGAGGGCGTTTAAACAATAACGGAACGTGTAAATGTGACTTAGACTATAATACTCTTGTTCTATCATTTGACGAATGACAACAACGGTTGGTGGTGGCGTTCGGCGGCGGCGGTCGGAGGTGGCGATCGACGGTGGCTGTGGGCAGTTGGAGGTTGGCGGTCGGGGGTGGCGGCAGTCAAGGGCGGAGGCGGCGGTCGGCGGTCGTCGATCAGAGGTCGGGGACTGCAGCGATCGGAGGACCGCCGGCGGCGTCAACGACGGTCGGAGGTGGGTGACGTTGGCAAGGGTTGTCGGTAGTGTTTGTTGGTAGTATGCGGAGGTGGTAGGTGGCCGTCGGTGGTGTAGGCGGGGGTCGGTGGAGTTTAAAATCCTTCAAAATTTGAAAGGATTTTAAAATCCTTCATTTGAAGTAATTTAAGGGAATTAGTTTTAATTCCAATTCATTTCGCAAGCAACCACTTTAAGAGTGAAATTCAAATTACAATTCTATCAAATTCCTACCAACCAAACACTATAGCAAAAAAAAATTCAGATTACAATTCTATTAAATTTCTTTTAGTTCTTGCATACCAAACACCCCCTAAATGTTGTTTAAGTTGTGTGTAATTTATGCGTCTGAGATGGAATTGAAAACTCAAGCTTCATAATTTTGTGAAGAACCTTGACAGGGATGGTGATACGGATCACCCTTTGATCCATTAACCTACGTATTGCATGAAGACAATATCAACCACGTTTATTTAAGCATTTAGGAGAAGTGTCATGCTTTCGGTTTAATACCCGAGTAATATTTGATTCCCACGTACGTAGTATTGGATTGCATGCATTGGTTTTCTATTTAAGCATTGTAATTTGGCATTTGGAGATATAAGAAAATTTTGCAGCAAGACTACTTTCAATTCAAATTTATTGTTCTTTTAATTTCAATTGGAGACCGCCGATCTCGAATCCGGCTCTATCAGATGGGAAAATTAAAGGAACCAATGTTTCTGAAAATTTTCTTTCTTGCGATCGAGTTTATCTGCCAGAGATAATTAGGATACCTGGATTCATAGTTTGTACCAGAGACGTGGGGAGGAAAAGGGGGAACCGGAAAACCCTCAGCTCGAATTGAAGAGGTAAGAAAGAGACGATCAACTTCTGCTTTTACAATTAAATTTGTTTTTCACTTGACGGTGATTAAAAGTTTATGACTTTGGGATCATTTTAAAAATTGCTTATCATTTTCTGGGTCCATAGAATATAGTAATTGAACATGTGTGATGTATAGTTAACATTCTTGCGTTTAACGGACATACTAAAAAAATAAATTAATTAACGGATATCTACACAATAACAGACAGGATTACGGTACATTTCTATTGCATGCGTTTGCAAATAACATAAATGAATCTAAAACTTATACACGCAGCTTCCATCGTCGCTCCTAGCCGTTGGATCAAAGTTTTCAGCGGACGGATCAGTGCAACCTTCACGAACAGGAACATTAACTTGTTGATCGAGCAGCTTTGCCTGCATATACAATGTGTTTCAATCAAAACTTTCAAACTACTATACGCGCGTACATTCATCTTCAATTCTAGTAACTTATCTCAATTTTTAAATCCTAACCATAAAAGGCTCCATTTTAGATGGCGTCTTCGTTAGCATCTCCGAGTGCAGCTTCTTTCAAGTATTTGTCTGCTAATTGGACTCTTTTCACGTTTTCTTGTTCCTTAACAAGCATGTTTCCATACTCAAGAAGCTTTTCAAGACTAATCTTAGGTTGTTCAAACGTAGGAGGTGCTTCCCTTGAGTTCACAAGTCTTCTTCCAATATTTTCAATCCCGATGCCTGAAATCCATTTCCTAACTTCGTCGTCGTACACTCTTGCTCTCAAAGCGCCAAAGAAATCTGCACATTTAAACAAACATTGGTGCGTGTTCGCTTGTAAAGTTAAAAAAAAGCAAGTTTAAAAAGCGAATTTCATGCCGTTACAAGAACAAATTAATTAACTTTTTTGGTGAAGTTGCTTTATAACAAAGTGATCTAGCGGTCTATGTTAATTATGACCATGTATATATGTACGAAGGAATAAAATAGTTAAGAATACAAAGATATTTTTCAAACAAATCATGTCAAATCGTTAAATGAAAACATCTCACATGTTTACAACAATCTAATTATCATATTTAATTAAGATAAAATGGATAATTTTCATAAAATATAATTTGTTCTAGGAGTTTTGAATTAATTATTGATTTTTCTTTTGCTTTATTTAATTTATAACATGTCAAACAGACCAATTAAATCATAGCATTTAGTAAGAAATAAAATGGCACCTAAATCTTAATGCAAAAGAATATAAGAATATTAAATTTTTTTTAATCATATTTAATACATTACTTATTTATAATAAGAAATTGAAAGTTGATTTTTATTAGGCCAACCCAAACCCTTCTAACATGTTCCAAAATTATTGATTCTAATTAACCCGAACTTGTTTTCAGTTGTGATCCAACCCGCTGGCCCACCCACATCTAGTCTTGCTAATTTCTGTTGTACGTCATGTGCAACAAGCTCTTTTTTTTAGTTTTAAATAAAAAAACAAAAAAAACTAACTTGTTTGAATTGACAAGTGACAACACACATAACATATATTAATAAATTTGCTAATTAATTACCTATGGATTGTCCGGGGAAGGTGTCTACAAGCTTGACAACATCCTCCTTAGGAACCTTATCAGTTCGGAAGATGCCCATGCAAACACCGATTCGATCTTCACGAGTTGGAGCCCAATAAAACTTCTCCATACGGCCATCACGGATAAGAGGCGCGTATAGTGTTGAAAAGTCGTTACCAGTGACGATAATCGGGACTCTCGGGTTTTCTTGCTTGTTGTACATCCCCGGAAGCTGAACATTGGTAGGGTTATCAGCTATGTTAATTCGTAAGTGTAGCATTCACCATCTGGTTGTTAACTGTGTATTGTGTGGTTCCACCCATCCGACCAGCACCCGCATCAAGATCATTGATGAATAACACACACATTTTCCCTTTACTGATTATGTCTGCTGCCTCACGGTATCTTTGCCTGATTAACTTTGCGGGTTCTCCTGCATTCCAGCTTTCTAATTCACCAGCGCTCATCATAATCGGGCTGGATCATCAATTGGTTCAAGTAAATCCATGACACAAATATATATTAATTAATTAGTCTAAAGATGATGATGTACGTACGTACGTTGTCAATAGAGGTGACGAACTTGGTTAATATTGTAGGTTTCATTTGTGTTTAACATTACCAAATTAATTAAGATCGATGCATTATGAATTTATCTATATATAAAGACTTGTAGACCATTTTATTGAAAAAAAGATGATATAACTTACTTGAAATTAAGTATGAAAAGGAATTGAAGAAAACCTACTTGATACCCATTTTGGCGAATACAAGCTCGCATTGAAATGACTTTCCTTGACCTTTGCCTCCCCAAATGCCTAAAATCAATGGAACCTGCAGTAGATCGAAATAATTTTGCATACACGTTTTAATGGGAGCTACTTTTCTCTAATGGTGACGATTTTGACTCGTGAATTTGCTTATGAATAAGCATGCTGATTTTGGTAATTCTTATCTCTAACGAGTCAAATGAGTTGAAATTAAGTTACGCACAAGCTAGTTCCGGAATGTAAACTGCATGCATGGGTTATATATACCTACCTTGATATTGGGCAGTGTCATGAAGTTCTTAGTGATATGAACAACAAGCTTATCCATGAAAGCCGGAGCTATGTAGAATCCATCCATGTTATTATCCAGATTATATCTGCAGCATTCATGTATCTTAAATTATATATATATATATAATATAAGGAATTCTAGCTTACTGTCGGAGGCCTGCACTGAGGTACTCGTAGGAGCTCATGACAGCGTAGTGGGTGCCGCTGTCCATGGGAGCCTGGAAGAGGGTGTCGACCATTCCTTTGCCACGTGTGATGTCTTGCTGATCATCCGACTCATCAAACGCAAGCCCTCTCCATCGATCCTTGTCGCTCTGCTTCTCTTCATCCACATCCGCCTTCTTACACTTCCCGCTTAAAGATACCACCTTTGTCTTCTTTGGTAGTAACTTGAGTTTCTTTATATCGCCACTACCCTTTAAGAAACTCTTATATGTTAGAGGAGTCACCACTACTCTTCTCCCACCATACCCATTCAAGTTCAACTGTACGTACGTATAATTGGAGGCATAAGGTTAGCATGCATGCATGCATAATATATACAAGTTGACACTTAGTAGATTAATCCGAAGAAAGGCTTGATTGTAGCTACCAACATCTTTGAGAAAAGTGTTTCCCGCAGACGTACGTTTGAGGGTTCTCTCATATTGCACAAATTTAAAAGTAGAATTTGAGGGTCTGTGAACTAGCCATTCTAAAAAAGAAAAAAAAACTGAATATTTTCGTATAAAAAAGATCGACACCACTACAAGCCGGTCCATAGTTAATTTAATGGCAACAGATGTGGACGCTAAAAATCATCGCAAGAGTCTTTTTGTTACAAATTAAACAACTTTACGATCAAACAATTTGCAACTAACTCAGTCCCTTGTAACGGATTTGTAAATAGGTCTTTTTATAGTACGTAGTGAACAAAATCATTAAGAGGTATTTTTTCAGCGTTTTCTTAATCTCTATAATTCAATTCACATGTGCAGTATAGAATATGTGAAATTCTATCCACTTAAAATAGTATACATTATGCCAAATCGATAATCCTAAAAAAATATAGCTAGGTATAGAAGTTATATTAAATATACAAGTAAAAAATGTAATTACCGGTGCTTGAATTACAGCTCCAGTGGTTGTAGCCATTGACAGTAAGACTAATTAAAGATCCAATTCGGAAACTGAAAAACTCAAGATCAATAAAGAAAGAAATTAATTAGAAGCTGGATAAAGAAAAACACATGAGTTGGTTGATTGAAGAAGATGAGGGGTATAGTTACTATTTATAGTTAGAAATCAAGATGGAGATGCGAGCTTTTGATTCTTCGAGAAACGGTAAGCATGTGGTTTGGATTTGCAGATTCTAACCACCACACGATTTGGGCGTTCAAATGAAAAATAAATAAATGTGATGTCACATCAATTTACTATTTACACCACTAGCTATAACATCATCATAAATTATGCGCCATCTCCTCTTTACAGATTTCGTATAACTTTATGATTTCATTTAGTAAAATAATTCGGTCTTAACTATCAGAATCTCGACAAGCAAGCATACTATCTTAATTAACTGCATAGAATTTTGATCTCGATCTAATCCAGTCATGATTTTTCTTGAATAGTATTTTAAAATGCTATTGTAATTAATATAGTATGCCAACTTTTTAAAAGATAATAGAAAAGAACATAGAATTAGTAGGAATAAAGATATATAAAATAAAACACATCGACAAAGGCTGTCTAACTCACCACTACACAAACAAGAATCTCTTATGGATTTTTGATATGAAAAAATTCAGTAGCAAATTTGTTACGGATTAGCTACGTGCTACGAATACACGTTGCTACGGTTTGCCTTTGGATAAACCATAACAAAATATGTTCATAGCAAATCTGTAAGAAAATTCATAGCAAAATTTTATTAAATAAATATATTAAAAAATGATATAATTAAATTGGTAGCAAATTCAAAGATAAATGTTAAAAAAAAAACTAAAAATAGTTTAGCAACACCCCTAGCAAAATCCATAACAAAACTAAGGAATAAACATTAAAAAAATAATTCAATAAAATCCGTAGTCAATTTCGTAGCAAAAGTAAAAATATAAGATTTTAAATACCGATAAAAAGTATCATCAAAAGAATCCATAGTAAAATCCGTAGCAAAATCTAAATCTAGGAAAATAATACATGATAAATATTAATACCCGTGGCAAAATCCATAGCAAAATTAGCGACGCCGA
Organism: Flaveria sonorensis; assembly: GCA_025506505.1. Classification (NCBI taxonomy): domain Eukaryota; kingdom Viridiplantae; phylum Streptophyta; class Magnoliopsida; order Asterales; family Asteraceae; genus Flaveria; species Flaveria sonorensis. The sequence goes on from CM046423.1 coordinate 72,908,948, forward strand.
TTCGCTATACCCGTTGCAAATATTGGTCCGTAGCAAGACAAATTAGCGACGAAAGTATCATCTACAAACCAAATCCATAGCAAATTCATAGCAAACACTCGTTTTGCTATGGATTCGTTACGGATTTGACCTTAGTAAATACTTTTTTTCTGTAGTAATGGCTTGCATATGCAGAAGCTGTGTGATTAAACGTGGTAACGTAGTTTTGGCACTTATTAACTCGTATTAATTTAAATATAACATGCTACAATTAGTGATGGTAGGAGTCAGGGCAAAATCTTATTTTAAATTTCACAGTTAATATAAAACTGTTATTATATAATCAAAATTTGAAACTACCTTCTGGAGACCATGATTCAAACTTCACTTGGATAACATCTTAGAGTGCCCGGTTCGCGGAAAAGTTCTAGAGCCCAAACCACGGTTTTAAGCATTACCCTGATTTTAGGGCAGAGATATTAGTTCGAACCCCACGTTTTGTCTCTTGGTAAACCAGTAAGTCACATTTCCTCCTACAGATTTCTAGGGCGGGATGACACAAAGGCTGCTAATGAGTCCGGTAACATTTGTTTATTTTATATGATCAAAAAGTGAAATCTATATATAATACTAAAAGAGTAACTTAAGGGGACACTTGGCACATTCTTAGGTCCTCTAAGTTTGTTTTTCCCGCCTCTCTCTCCTCTTAAATAATTACATAAATTAAGAAATGTTAAATAATTTTAATTATTTTTAGACTAAATTTTTTAATAAATTAAGAAAGATATCTTTTTATTAATTTTATTTTTAGAAAACAAATTTTATAAAATAAGAATTTTTCTAAAACATCTAACTTTTTTAAAATATAAAATATTTTAAAATTTTTTATATAAACTAAAAATAATTAAAATTAGGATTTATAATAAGAAATTTTAAAAATAATACATTTTTACTACGGTTTGTTTTGAAAAAAAAATATTTAACTTTTTTTGGAATTAAAGTTTAAAATTTGATATCATTATTTATTATTTATAGTTATTACTCATACGTAATTTTAATCATAGCTTATTTTAGAATATCATTTTATACTTTATAAATTTTTATTATATTTTATATTTTATATTTTCAACCCGTATAATATACGGGTTTACTAAACTTAATATTAAATAAATAATAATCAATAACTAATCAGAGATATTACGAACATTCATAGACCGATCCAACGCGATTCAATACTATATCCCTATATCTGATTACATGGTCAAAATAATTCGAAACTGATCTCATTATCGCACGCAACTTTTCAGTGTATATTATTCAAATCTTAATTTCTTCATACTAATATCCTCACACCCAATCAATATCTATCTCACGATTTGACCTATCAAAAAGATTCATTTGAAGTCTAAAAGAAGCCAGTTTTCTTTGGCTGTATATTTCGTTATGACAATAAACGAAAGTTAAGGTCAATCTCTGTCAAGAGCCCCCTTGTACTTAAAAGAGCCTATTTTTACGCATGGTCAGCTTTATGTCATCTTGTCACAAGTTAAGAGTAAAGATAGATTGAAACTCTTAGCTTTAGATAATGATGACAAACCTACTAATGTTACTACAAATGTAGTTTACAAGGATGGTTAGGCTCATTTGTGACCTTATAATCGAAGTTGTTATGTCTTATTTAATATATAACACACTTGGTTTTATTTATGTTTTTATGTCATAATTTTTCTATTTCCGTGTAATACACGGGTAACTAAAGCTAGTTATGTATAATTTTGCAAGTATCCTATCACAACTAATCAAATTTCCTTTCATTCGTCGTCTTTTAATAAAAAGATGGAAATTCAAGAAGCTTCACACATGGGATATACGCTTCCAAAAGAGCTTTCTTTAGTTGCCCCACCTCATCCATATCCGGTTTCTACTATATTCTAGTTCGTCCTTAGTTTTATAACAAAATTAGAAAAAATAAAAAGAAAAGAAAAAGAACACATTCACCATTCATGTATTATATTAGTTTGATATATATGTTGATGGTGAAAACATGCCAACACATATATGAATATACATGTGAAAGATGCATAATTAAAGTCAAACTTCTAACCTTCTAAATTAAGATCTATACGATATCCGATCTTAATTATCAAATCATAAAACCCACTAGTTATGTTTGTGATATTTTATAAATATATTATATACAAAGATGTTTAATATTGATTTAATACAACGTGAAGCAAAATAACACGCAGTAAAATGCATCACATGGACACATGGTAATTTTCAACGTTTGATTTGGGGATGGGTTTCAAAGTTATATATATTATTTTATAATTATAATTACTTTTTATCGTTATTTATTTTTCACTTGTAACTTTAAAAATATAATATTTTTTGAATTTCGAAATACATCATTACAACGTTCTTATTTTTATCTACGTTTATGCGTAAGTTTCGTTCAAAACCGATTTGAATTAAATATAATATATTATTAACTTTTTTTCAAAAAAAGCGTAACATTTAGAAAAAACTAAATATACTGTTGTGACGTGATTATCTCTATATACGTTTCTATATAAATTTTATTTAAAACCATGCCCTGCAACATGGTCCGAGTATAATATGTCTTTAGATTTTTTACAAAACATCATAATTGTTTACTATATGTGAATAATAGTCATACGATTTGGTTATTTTTACCTATATTTTGATATAAATTTTATCCGAATCGACGCAACACACGAGCAAAATACGAGTTACCTTTTAAAATAAGTTGTAAATAACTAGAAAAAAAAAGTAAAAGAGTATTACTGATATTTAACCAACTTACCCTCTCACTACCTATTCTTTCACTCTCGCTATTTTCTATATATTATATTATACATAGTATTAAAATCTATTGATGTACATATTATATTATACATTATACATAGTATTAAAATCTATTGATGATGAATAGTAACAACCCTATTATTTGTCATATGTGTGACATGAAAAAATTATAGAATATACAGTAATTTTAATGTTAAATGTTCTAATTAAATAACTATAATTTTTATCTTTAAAACCATTCAAGTTTCAATTTATGTTCCAATCTAGTGAAAAATTATATATATTATCAAACTCCATCGATGACGAACATAAACAACCCTATTATTTGTCTTACGCGTTGCATGAAAAAATAATAAAGTAGCAACTAAATTTGATAAATGTTTGAATTAAGTAGCTTTATTTTTTTTATATCTCAAAAACCACTCAAGTTTCTATTAGTGTTCCAATCTTGTGAAACATAAACTTCTTTTGAGGTTACCGATAATGTGTCAGGTATGTTTATTTCTTTTTCTATATACATACATGACAAGGAAATTAAATATGATTATGTGGATTTTAAATTAAAAAAATTAAAAAGCTATCACGCACCCTAAATATTGTTGGAAATAAGTTTAGCATATATAAGTTAGTGTAAATATATGTATGTGTATAATATAGTCCGTATAATTAAGGGAATATTAGTATGGGTCAGTTTGGGTAAGTTCGAGTCTAGAGTAGTTATTGACGTCAAAATAAACCGTCAATAACCACCAATGTAACTGTCAACTGTATGGGATGTAAATACCTAATCTCTGTCTTAATATTATGTATGCATATTTGTCTAATCGATATGATCTTTCTCTCTCATATTCACCACGTGCAGGTGTGTATTTAGTGTGTCAGAGGCATGGTTGAAGACCTATGGAAAATTTGTATTCGAACCAACGTTGGATCTAAAGGATACGTACTCCAGTCGTTTTGTAGATGGGTGTGAGGATTCACCCATGTTTCCATCTTTGTATAATGACCAGGACGATCACAGAGAGACAAAGACTAATGATCAAGAGGATCATCTGGGAAACAGCAGTAGAAAGAGCAGTGGGGAAGATTTACGTGTCAAATTGGAAGGATTTAATATAGACTCAAATTATCAATCAATGGCAGAAAGAAGGAAGGTCGCGCAAAACGAATTCGATTCACAGATTGCAGGACCGGTGAAGGGTGGTCAATGCAACAATTTCACAAGGTGGAGAGATATGAAACACTTAGCAGATCAAATAGGGAACCGGTTAGATAATACAAAGAACACAAGTAAAAGAACAAGAACACTCAAATATGGTGTTCAAGAATGATGTATATTGCTCTCAAGTTCTTACAAGTGTTACAAAGAATACATGAAAAGATACAAGTACTTGAGACACTTTATACTACAGCCGGCCATACTTTGAAGGCTAGCTGGAAACACTAATCTAGACAACAAGATCAATGTAGAGTCAAAAGGCATATTGCCTTTTGACTTGTGACTATGACATGTCATAGCTCACATCCTAATATATTACAAAAAGGATAAAAGTACATAGTTGAAAAGTTACAAACAAAAGACCTTAATCTACAGTTGACAAAAGCATGGACTTTTCACCAACTCATATAAGTTGGTGAGTCTTTAGAGTGACAGCGGAAAGTGGTTCAGCTTTTGTCAAAAGATGATTCAAAGAAATCATGTCGTCTTTGTCTTCGAAAGAAATCAGTCTTTGGCTTCGAAAGACTTTGTCCTTAAAGCTTCGGAAGACTTCATCTTTGGCTTCGGAAGATATGGTCTTTTGGCTTCAAAATATTTGACACTTAGCATAATTCATTGAGTTGTATCAAATCTTCTGAAGTAACTTCCTTATACTTTATTTCTGCATGCTGAGAGCCTTGGTTGATCTTTGGTTGCATCAGCCTCTAAGTTGGGTAGTCCTTACAAACTCCTCCTAGCTGATGCTACCAAAACTAAAGAGATATTTGGTTCTTGATCTTCATTTGTTGACAGTCCTCATCAGAATCAATAGCATTCCTTTGATCATCATCTGGTCAAGATTCCTTAGACTCTCAAAGTATCTCCTCAAGAGATCATGCAGAGGGAGGTTGTAAACCGTAAATTTCATCACCATGGACTTCATTACGAAGCTACCTCGTACGGCAAGGGGGTACGATACCATATGGGTGATAGTTGATCGTCTGACAAAGAGTGCTCACTTCTTGCCAATCCGCAAGACATATTCATCTGAGATGTTGGCGGATCTATTCATTAAAGATATTGTAGCTCGTCATGGTGTGCCGGTGTCTATCATGTCGGACCGTGACACCCGGTACACATCGAAGTTTTGGAAGAGATTCCAAGATGCGATGGGGACGAGGCTACATATCAGCACAGCTTACCATCCTCAGACAGATGGTCAGTCTGAAAGGACGATTCAGACGCTCGAGGATATGCTCCGAGCATGCGTGATCGACTTTGGAGGAAGTTGTGATGATCACTTACCGTTAGCGGAATTCTCATACAACAACAGTTATCATGCCAGCATTGGTATGCCACCATATGAGATGCTATACGGTAGAAGGTGTAGAATGCCCGTGTGTTGGGGAGACATCGGGCAGAAAGAGTTGGGAAGTATCGAGGTGATCAAGGCTACGACTGAAAAGTAGGAAAAGATCAAAGCCTTTATGAAGGCGGCGAAAGATAGACAAAAGTCGTATGCCGACAAAAGGCGTAGACCGATTGAGTTCAACGTAGGTGATAGAGTCATGTTAAAGGTCTCACCTTGGAAGGGGATCATTTGGTTCAGGAAAAGGGGTAAGTTGAGCCCAAGATACATAGGGCCTTTCTGAATCATCGCACGAGTGGGAGAGGTGGCCTATCGGTTAGAACTGCCTGATGAGTTAAGTGGAATTCGCCCTACATTCCATGTATCTCATCTGAGAAAGTGCTTAGCTGATGAAGATATGATTGTACCACTGGAAGACATCGAGGTGGATGAACGGCTTAATTATGTAGAGCAACCAGTGGCAATCATCAACCGGAAGGAGTAGAGACTGAGAAATAAAGTGGTTAAACTTATGCGTGTATAGTGGAAACACCAAAAGGGTTCTGAGTCTATGTGGGAGACTGAAGAAGAAATGAGACAGCATTACCCAAAGTTGTTCGAAGAGTGACAGGTTTCGGGGATGAAACCTCTTTAAGGGGGTAGACTTGTAACACCCAAAATTTCGTCAAAATAAAAAGAAAAGAAAAGTAATAAAAAGAAGGAAAGAAAAGTATCTTGAAGAAAACAGAAAAGAGCAAACGTGGAGGGGGCTTTTGTGTAAAAGTACACAAAAGTCCAAAGTTTACTTTTAAGGGGCATGGCCGCCCATGTTTAGCCATTACCTGCTATTGTTCGACTGAAACAAAGAAGAAAAGGTGCTGAACTTTGTTCTCTCGGTTTGAAGAAGAAGAAAGGGCTGAAATCTTCATAGGTATGTGCTTTCGTGTTAATTGGCTCGGTTTTTATGGGGTTTTCATCCTTAAAACTGATATTTAAGTGCTCTTTGTGTTTGGGTGTTTGTTTTGGCTTGTTTTAGGTGCTTGAACTCTTGTGCAAGCAAGTTTGGAGGAGTTTTGCTTGTTTGCTGCAATAGGTGAGTTCTAGACCCCGTTTTATATGTGTTTTAAACAAGTTTTGGGGCTGAAAATGCATGTCAAAAGGATTTTACAACTGCTTTATGCTACCCGTATGTTTATGTATGTATACGCTTATGTTCTATGCTTGTTTATGTGTTGGGGCTGCTTAGAATGTTAAGTTTATGCTTAGAACAAGTACAAATGCATGTCTGGGATGATTCTGATTCTGAAAAATGCACAACAGGTGGTCATGCGCCCAAACAGGGCCCATGCGCCTAGGATTTTGACTTAGAAATACCTAAGTACAGGCCATGCGCCCAAACAGGGCCCATGCGCCTGGAATTTTCCTTAGAAAACTTTTAAGAAGGGCTCATGCGCCCCAATAGTGCCCATGCGCCCAAGATTTTGCCTGAAAATGCTAAGTATAGACTCATGTGCCTGAACAGTTCATGCGCCCAGAAGTGAGCTAAAATGCCTAAGTGCAAGATTCATGCGCCCGTATAGTGTTAATATGCCTAAGCAGAGCTCATGCGCCTGCATAGTGTCCATTCGTCTAAACACTTAGAAAATTTTCTGGAATTTTGGGAAATCAGAATTTTAGGGTTTGACCCTGGTTTGACTTGATGTTTATCATTGTTCATTTTATGCATGTTGTTGGGCTGTTCTTGTGTTCCTTATTATGTATCTATTTTATGGCTTTACGTGGGGTGAATATATCCGTATACGTAAAGTATCATCATTGAAGAAAGTGAAAGATTAAGATAATGAAAAGTGGAACATAAGAAATGAATGAAAGTCTTGCAAGCAAATGATAAAGGAGGTTCACAACTCATTGAGAGTTGCTAGCTCAACTGTGTGTAATATAGCATGCGATCTTGGCTAACCCATAAGGGTTCACACACAGGGGGATCAGTCTTGGTGATTAATCCCACAGTGCGAAACGGGGTCCTTGTCACTTAACCCCGAAAATGAGGTGGCTGTGTGCCCAACGATGGGGGTAAAGTTATGACAGGACCTGGAAATAGTGAAAGATAATGAAAAAGTATGAAACGAACTAATGCATACGATAATAAAAGATAATAAGTTTATACCTTGATGTATGTAAGATGAATGCTCATGTACGAAAGTAAAGAATGCATTTTATTAAAAACGAGTATGTTTCATATATTAACGATACGAGGTATTTTAACGCTTTAAAGCTAGAACTCACTCAGCAACGCTGACTTTTATACATTTTCAGTTGGCATGTAAATGTTGTTGAGGATGGCACACTGGGGAAGCTACTCGTTAGGGCTAGACTGGCATCCGTTCATGCTTAATGATTTTGTTGTATTATAATTCAACTAATAGATTATTTTGTAACCCTAACTTACAACGATGTATTATTTTGCAACATTAGTTATATGCATGAATGGTTTTTGTTAACTCAATTCCGCTGCGATGTTTTATTAAATGTTTATTGTTTTATATAATAATGCTATGATTGTCCAACTGTGAGGTCTCCGGGAACGAGACCTTACAGAGGTCAAGTATGTTTTGCCAGAAGTATAAGTCTTGACCTCCTTGATATCTAGTAACATACCATCTGTCTGGATTGGTAGCAAACATCCAAGACACAATGGGTCTCTCAGCAGTAAGAGGCTCTACTTGAATAGGAGTTGGATGAGCAGCCTCTTCTTGATTACCCTCAGGATGTTCTGACCCATCCTGAGGTGTAGAGGTGGATGCCTTGGACTTTTTCTTCTTCTTCTTCTTGTCCCTTCTGATGGCCATGCTTTTCCTCTTTCTGTATTTTAACTGAGGAAACTGGCCCGCAACACCAGATTGCTCTTGTTTGTCTTCCTCAGTTGGGTCCTTGTCCTTCATAGGTTCAAAAGGAGAAGGGTCAGGACCCTGTTGTGGATCAGAAGATGAAGCTGGCTGTAATGCAGCACTAGGTCCAGGTTGTGTTGTCTCTTGTGGTTAAACTTGACCTCATCTTCAGGTGTAGCCTGACTTGGTAGAGAATGCAAGTCAATTAGCTCACCCCTTTTCATCTTCTGCTTGATCACTATAATGTGCTCATCCATGGTGGATAGAGGCATTGGACCAAGTCTCCTTTTGAAGAATCCATACAGCTTCAATAAGCTCACCATCTTCTTTCTGTCAGCAGATTTCTTCAAGTTTGCTTTGATGGTGGCTCTTGACTTTGCATCCTCTTCCTTTATCTTCCTCTTAGCAGCTTTTTGCTCCTTTAGAACTTGTTGCTCAAGCTTTTTGAGGTATTCAAATTCAATATAGTCATATGGTAAGGAAGAAGGTTTACTGCCTGATAGAGGCCTGTGGCACTCAGGTAGGTGATCATGTTTTGTCTGTCTTGTTCCCTACCTTCCTGAGTTTGTTGTTCAGCAGCCACAGCCTCTATCTTAGGGCTTTCCTGAACTGGGGAGAGGGAAGGAGCTTTGTAAAGTCTTTTTCTTCTTCTTTCTTCTTTGATCTTGAGGAGCAATTCTGCATCCTCAGCTTCCTTCTTCTCCTTTGACAATTCTTTTTCAGCAAGTTCATTCAATTCCTCCAAGGGAAGAGAGATGAGTTCATTAATGTTGTAGTTCCTGGATCCCAAGTAGTTTACTCTAGCTGCCCTTAACTCATCATCTTGAGTGTTTGGCCTGGGGGCAGCCCTGATTGTTACTTCCATAAAGCCAAGGGTCCCACTTGAACTCTCTCCCCTTGCCTTCCTCTTCCTCTCTCTTCTCCTCCTCAATCTCCTCAGGAGTCATCTTCCTTTTACCTCTATCACTCATAGGCCTGTGTAACTCAGGTTGGAGAGAGCTTTGGCCTTCATTGCTTGGTTTTTCACTTAAGCTCTGGCTAGAGATAGGCTGTGAGACACCTTCACCAGCTGGTGCATCACTGAGGGTAGTAGGTGTTGAGGTCAACTAAATAGGTGCTCTTATAGTATCTCAGGTTAATGAAGTTGAAAATATCTTGTTGACCCTAAGACCTAGAGATTACCAGGGCTCTCCTTTGATCATCATTCCTCCATCCCACTATTGGGTTTACAGCTGGGTGAGATGGAGTAGGCATTGCCCTTGGTATACCCTCCTCATAAAAACTTTGAATGAGAGAGTCCACATCAATGTGGACTTGAGGAGGTTGTTGAGTATGGACAAATGCAAGTGAGGATGGTGAGTCGTTTATGTCCATATCCTGAGAGGAACTCCCAGGTTCTGTGATTGTAAGTAGGACTTTCTCCCCCTTTTTGGTAGTATCACCCTCTTGCACAGGGGAGCTAGGAGTTAGGTACACCACATCCACACGTTCTTATGGGCCTGATTGAGTCCTCTAGATGGGTCTCTCAGCTAACTTGCCCTTGAGATTGGTGATCTCAAGTTGCTGATCATTGACCCTTCTCTGTAAGGTAGTCACCTAAGATTCTAGGTGACTAACCTTGAAAACTAAATAGGTGCAGAGTTTGGTCAGTTTGTGTACCTTTAGTTGCATACTCTCCTCATCTTCATCAGAAGAATCACTGGAGAATGAGAGAATAGAACCAAGGTCTTCTTCCTCATCACCACCCTCAGTTTCTTGGCTGCTAGTTTTCCCCTGTACACTTATAGCTTCAAAAGAAGTGTCAATGGGCTGGGTTGCTATGGTTGAGGTTTGAATGATGTAATAACTTGAAAAAGTGAAAGCCTCTTCCATATGGGCCTCCTAAACAGGTTCAGGAAGGTCCACCTCAGTTATGGGTGGATGATGTAGGATAGATATAGGTGATGCAGGAGCACTCATCTCTCCTTGAGCAGGGGTGGAGAAGAGAGATTCATGGTACTCACTGAATCCTATATCCTCATCGTCATAGAATTCAAGGTTAGGAATTGGTTGGTTAAGATCAAGTGGTTGGGGATGGTAACTTTCCCCTGAAGTTTGTTCACTAGAGTTTTGAGACTCTGAGTAAAGGCTTAAGGCTGGGGTTATGAGCTCATCAGGCTGAGCATGAGGAATCTCAACACTGATCATAGAAAGAATAGGAGTGCTTTGCTCCTCAGAAGAAGTGGGAGCTCTTGTGTCCACTTCCTCCTGTATGGTTGGTGATTTGGGGGCCTGCTCAACCTGCGTAGACTGAGCAGGCGTTCATTTGGATTTTCTTTGGTAGGTGATGGTGATTTGTGGCTGTGTGGGGGTTACAGATGTAGAAAGTATGGGTTCAATATTGGCTAGTGCTGCCAAGTTGTCATCTTGAGCAATGAGCTCGAACATTTTTGCGACCAGGGCTGTTTCTACCCCTGAGAAGCCAACAGTTTGCTTTCTCATTGTCTTAAAGATGTCGGGCTTCATCTTTCCTAATTTATGAACATTACCTATTCCCCTTAACTGTGAGCCCAGTTCACAAATGTATTGAACATATCTAGGGAACATGTAATATTCTAAGGAGTCCAAGTCAGCAAGCAGATTTGTATATACAAATTGATAATACCTAACCTTGACCCCTTGCACCATTCCATGGACTATGTAGGAAAGGTCTTTAGGAATTTGGTCCCATCCTCCATATTTGTTTGAAAGGGAGTGGATGACCATATGGAGGAGGTACTTCCACTTGTATGAGACCTTCCCTTTTCTGAAGGTTCTTACGGAGTAATCCCCTTCACAACCCATCTGCCGGAGTGACTCATTAACAATAAATTTAAGAAAGGACAAGTCACCCTCTTTCTCATCCAGCCTTAGATGGGTGTTGATGGTGGCTGGAGTGATAAATATTGTCCTTCCCTGCATTGTGGCAGACAGTGCCTTCCCACCGTCCAAGATTACCTCTTGGGAGGTCCTCCAGAACTCCAAAAGTTGATATTCATATAATGGAGGGTCGATTGTGAGTGTGGTGTGATAGTTGGTTAGAGATAAGAAACGGAAAACATTTGAGAAACCAGGATCTTTCTCAGACGACAACAAAGCAACTTGATTATGTTGCCTGTGTAAGTGCATGGTAAAATCTGGTTGGTTTCGGGGATTAGGGTTGCCCATTTTGAGTAGCTTTATGATGAAGGAAGGTAAGAACAAGGTAGGTTTGTAGGTGAATTTAGGGTTTGAATCTTACAGATGAAGGAGAATAGTAAAAAAGGGAGAACCATTGTACAAATATATATGATATGGATTTGAGACAAAATTAATGTAAAAGGATAAACTTTGAAATCCAAATGTCGGTCCCACCTCTGAAAAAGTGCCTAAAAAGATAGTTTTCTTAGAATTCTAAATCTTCCGAAGGTAATATGTCTTCGAAAGGTTTTAGAAAAACTTTTGAAGCCAAATTGGCTTCGAAGATATTCCTTAGTTTTCTAAGAATTTTGCTTCGGAAGAAAAATACTTAGAGTATTTTTACTTCCTAGATAGATTTTGCTTCAGAAGATATCAAATATCAGAAGTCTTATTCAATAAGATAATAATTCCTCCGAGACTTAATTGCTTTCGGAAGAAAATAGTCCTTCAATACATATAAGTACTTAGTGACAAATATAAGCTTTGGAAGATATATTCAAATTTCTTCCAAAGGTTAACTTCTCAGAAGTAGGTATTTGTTTTGAAGACATAATTTTCTTTCAAAAACAACTTGATGTCTTCCAAAGAAAAATACATCCAAAATTCTAAGGGATATCATTTTGAAAAGTTTCTTCCAAATTAAACTGGGCTTATATGGTTATGATATAGACAACTTAAGACACACATATTATTAAAAATAATCTTGAGTTTAGTTTAAGAAAAATCTACTCAAAGTTAATCATCCCAATTGTTGATACTAGATACTTGAATCTTTACTCATCAAAAGATTTTGTGAACAGATCAGCATATTGTTCATTTGTGTTAACTTTGATTAGTTTTATAAATCCCTTTTCAAAATTATCTCTAATCAAATGATACCTATATAGATGTGCTTTGTCTTTGAGTGTTGAACTGGATTCTCTGTGTTAGAGATAGCATAATTGTTGTCTATGTGGATGGGAGTCTCCTTGAAGTTGAATCCATAGTCTATCATCTGATTCTAAATCCAAAGAACTTGAGCATAGTAGCTTGCAACAGCAATGTATTCAGCTTCAGCAGTTAATGCAGATACACAGAATTGTTTCTTGCATTGCCATGAGACTATCCTTCCACCAAGAAATTGACATCCTCCAGATGTTGAGTTTGCAGTCATATTACAGCCACCATAGTCACTATCTGTATATGTATATAGATTGAAGTTAGAATTTTTTGAATACCAAAGGCCTAATTTAGGAGCACCCTTGAGACATCTGAGAATTCTCTTGACAACAACCAAGTGTGACATCCTAGGGTTGGCTTGATATCTTGCACAAATACATGTAGCAAACATGATATCAGGCCTGCTGGCAGTGAAGTACATAAAAGATCCAATCATAGCCCTGTAGAGATTTTCATCAACACACTCCCCCTCAAGATCCGGTCCAAGATAGTGGTCTCTGGCTATGGGTGTCTTAGCAACCATGCACTCAGTCATGTGAAACCTGGTAAGTATGTCTTGCACATACTTTGACCGATTTATGAAGATGTCATTGTCAACCTGCTTCACTTGAATTTCTAGAAAGAAATTGAGTTCCCCCATGGCACTCATTTCAAATCTATTGTTCATCAACTTCTCAAAGTCTTTGTAGAGCTTTAGATTAGTTGACCCAAAGATAATGTCATCTATATAAACTTGAACCAGCATCAAGTCATTTCCTATTCCTTTGATGAAGAGTGTTCCATCAATAGTACCTCTCTAGTATCCATGCTTAAAGAGATATTATGATAGTGTCGCATACCACTTCCTTGGAGCTTGATGCAGCCCATAGAGAGCTTCATCAAGCTTGCAGACATAATCAGGATGATCTAGGTCTGCAAAGTCAGGTGGTTGTTTAACATACACCTCCTCATCAATCACCCTATATAAGAAGGCACACTTGACATCAAGTCGGTTGACCTTGAAATCCTTGGATGCAGCAAAAGCCAGGAATATCCTAACAGCTTCAAGTCTTGCTACAGGAGCAAAAACATCTATATAGTCAATCTTTTCTTCTTGTATGTATCCTTGAATAACCAGTCTTGCCTTGTTTTTATGACAAGTCCTCTATCATCCTTCTTGTTTCTAAATACCCACTTGGTACTTATGGTAGTCTTCCCTTGAGGATGAGGACACAGATTCCAAACCTTCTGTATCTTGAATGGAGGTAGCTCCTCCTGTATTGCTTCAACCTAACTTCCACCTTTCAAAGCCTCTTCAATCTTCTTAGGCTCTATCTGGGACAAGAAACAAGAGCGAAGACAAACATTTTTATAATGGGTTTGTCCTCTTGTTCTTACCCCAGTCTCAACATCTCCAATAATGTTTATGGTAGGATGGGACTTATGGATTCTTAGTTAAGGAATCACAGCAAGTTGTTTGGACAGATCTAAATTAGTGAAATTCAGATCTGGTGCTTCAGAATCATCCACCACATCAACACACTTATCAAGTGAGACTTGATCCAATAAGTGTGTTACATCATTGATGTTGTCCTCTATGGAGTAGTTATCAGCATTAAGAAATTCTTAATCACTATCACCAACTCCAACTCCTCCTATATTGGAAATTCCTTCATCTAAGTTCTGTGCCTCTATGATGGAATTGATAGGCACCTCAGATGTGTCAGCTGAAGAATTTGTCATGGTTATGCTGATAGGATTTCCAACTACAGGGCTAGTTACCACTAGAGCTAAAGTAGTTTGTACACTTGGTCTTCTAAGCTCAAATCTTGGATCAGAATCTCCTGTTGATAAGATACCTACAGATACTGAAACATTCTCATAAGATTTGATAAAACAGTTGGTAACTAAATCAAGATCAAATAGCCAATCAAGACCAAAACCTTTCACACAAGGTGTGTGTTCATTGAAGGTCATATTTGCTGACTCCTCAACTACTATGGTTCTAAGATTGTAATACTCTATAAGCCTTATCTTGGGAAGAGTATCCAATGAAGTATCCATTATCTGATTTCTCAGCAAATTTGGCTATTTGATCTTTGGTATTCAAGATGATGTAGGGACATACAAATAACCTAAGGAAACCAATGAGAGGTCTCTTTTTGTGCCACAGTTCATAAGGAGTCTTACCATGAGTCTTAACTACTAAAACTCTATTATGCACATAGCAGGCAGTTGACTGCCTCTGCCCAGAAGGTGATGGCCAGTTTAGAGTCAGACAACATGGTTCTTGCAGCTTTAATAAGTGTCCTGTTTCTCCACTTAGTAACATCATTTTGCTGAGGAGTCTTGGGAGCACTATATAGTCTTGTAATACCCTTTTCATCATAAAATGCATCAAGGATTTGGTTTTTAAATTTGCTTCCTTGATCACATCTTATGATCTTGACCCTGTGATCACATTGATTCTCAATATTTAGAATGAAACTCTTCAAGATCTCAGAGATCTCATCCTTAGTTCTAAGAAAGAAGACCCAAGTATATCTTGTAAAGTCATCTGTGATCACAAAGCAATAAGAGGTTTTTCCTAAACTCATTACAATGATGGGGCCAAAGAGATCCATATGTAATAAGTGTAGGGGTGTAATGGTGGATTTCATTTCCTTTAGCTTGTGAGATACCTTGTGTTGCTTCCCTTTCAAGCATGCAACACAATGATTATCATTTGTAAACTCTTTCTTTGGCATTCCAGTTACCAAATCATTCTTAATTAGTTTATTCATGTTCTTAAAGTTTACATGGAACATTCTTTTATGCCAAATAAAATACTCATCACTATTAGCCTTAAATAGAAAGCAAGAAACTTCTCCTGAAGGGGATGTTTCCTGCAAGTCCATCTTGTACATGTTCCCTTTCCTGGGGGCTCTGAGCAGTAATGCTCTTGAGGAATGACCACCTCGGGCTTGAGAAAAATACACTCATGCTTAGTAAAGAGCATGTTGTGTCTCTTATCATAAAATTGGGATACACTCAGAAGATTGGACCCAAGCTTATTGACAAAGTTTACATTTTTAATGTCGAGCTTACCATTTATGATCCTGCCCCTTCCAGTAATGTAACCACCAGATTCTCCTCCAAAAGCAACTTGCCCTCCATCAATTCTTTCAAAGTTTTGAAGCAAAGAGTCATTACCTGTATGTGCCTGGAACAGTCACTGTTAATGATCTCCTTAAGGCCTTAGCTATTTCTGCACAAAAACTGATGGTTAATTACATTTGGAAACCCAAGCCTCATTGTACTTGGGCTTGTTAAAGTGGATAGAAGATAATGCAACAGTAATTGATCCTATATGCAAGTTCTGATGATCATTTGCTGTTGTTGATGAAGAACTTACAGTCACATGGCCTTCCTTCATCTTCCATATCATCTTTGGAAGACTAAACTTGGCCTTCAACACTTCAAAAATCTTGATAACTTTGGAAGTTTTGGAGTCTGGACCTTCAAAAGCTTTTGCATCCACTGTAGCCGACTTTATTACTTCGGAAGCATTCCTTTCTTCCGAGACCAAAATTTCTTTTGAAGGTAAGTTTTTACTTATTTTCTTCTTCACTTTAGAGCTTTCGAAAGGAAGACATTTTCCTTCAGAAGTTGTTTTCTTCTTCTTCTCAGAAGTTTTCTTCATGTTCATATGGATAGTACTTTTGGGATTGTAGATGCAATCCTTGGCAAAGTGAGAAGTACTACCACACATGATGCATTCAGTTGGCATACTTCTGAGAATATTATTTTGAGGGGGAGGTTGAGCCTGATCACTCTCTACTTCCTTTTTTATCTTCTTAGATGATGCAGCAGGCTTCTTGGGATGAAGCTTTCTCTTGGAACTAGATGGTTCAAGTTGTGCAGCAGTGGTGCATATTTTATCATCATTCTTCTTTGAATCAGGATGATTTGGACATGAACTAGAACTCCTGGTACTAGAGTCTATGGTTGTGTCCTCAGTCTTTACCGTTTCAAATCCAGCAGATATGAAAACCTGCTTTTGCTTGGAGTTAAAAGTGGCCTTGATCTCTTGGGCTTTCTTGGACTTTCTTTTGGCTGCACTGATCAAGTTCTTCCTTGCAGACTTTGTCATCCTTGATTCTTTCTTCTCTCCAAAAGAATAGTATCCCTGCTCAGGATAACCCTTATCATTCATCTCAGGTTCATCCTTCACTACCTTCTCTTCATCTTCATCTTCTTCTTGAATGGGATCTATGGAGGACAGCTTATCTTGATAAGTTCTATACCTTGGAGATCTTACAGATAATAATGTTTGTGGAGGAGCTATCTCACTTGAATCCAATCCTTGCTTGTTCTGATACAAAATCTTTACATGCATGGATAAAGATATTATTTTCTTGAAGGTTTGCTCTTCAAGAACAATTTTTTTGCCTTAGCTTTGCTGATCATAAGCTTAGCTTGGCATTTAGTTAAATTGATAATGAGATCCTTGATCTGGGTCCTGTAATGTGTGTGCTCATGCTTAAGAGTTGAAATGGTTTTATCTAAATCTTCTATTTGAAGTTTATAATCATTTTTAGCTATTTTAAATTCGGCTTTTAAGATGTTCAAGGACTCAATATCATATCTCACTTCCAAGTTATAGGACCTATACATGTTAACTTTTGCAATACATTCAGGGGTATAAAGATATTCCAATACCTTAGCTTCTTCATGATCAGCCATTAGTGCTTGGTTTAGAAAATCATCTTCCACTAGAAAACTCCAGTCAAAGCCTCCTTCTTCAACAGCAACAGCAGCATGTTATTTGGGCTGGCTTGGCTTCTCTGTTCTTAGAACTGCATCAGTGTAGTTTGGCCTGGGCTGTGCTTGGCCACCATTTGTCATTGGTTCCTTACACTCTCAAGAAAAGTGGCACATCTGGTTATAGTTGTAACACTTCACTTTGCTTTTATCCAGACCAAACTTTTCACTAGCCATATTACCGGGAAACTTTCTCTTTGTCCTCTTGTAGAACTTTTTGGCACTGTGAGTGAGAAGAGCCATCTGTTGGACTATCTCCAAGTACTCTAGATCATCTGGATGGATGCAGTCCAAGTCTTCAAGAGTAAAAAAAAGTTTCCATAACTTTTATCAATAGACACAAAGGCTTGTGCAGAGCTTGTCTCTTGGAATGGGCTTCCCTGGATGTAGCTCTCTCTTGGTGTCTAGGGGAAGGTGATGAAAGGACCCTTTTATGAGTTTTCAGGGAAGCATATAAGATGATGCTATAGTTCTATGCTATACCTTTCAACCGCATGAAAGCCTGAACTCGACTGGTTGTTGGAAGAGCTGCTGGATGGATTTTTCAAGTTCATCTCCATCTGGTACCCACTAAGGATACCATACAGCTCTATGAGAGTAAGAGTAGAGAGGTTCTCAGTTCTCTTAATGGTCACATAGTAATGAGTCCATTGTATGGGAAGAGAAAACATGAACTTCCTCACTATGTCCCTGTTCTCAAGCTTTACACCAACATCAGTCAGAGTATACATAATCTTAACATACCTGAAGTATTATTGAGTCATGGTTTCACCTGTCTTGTAAGTGAAATTTTCAAACTGCTGCTTCACGATATCCTTCTTGTTCTCTTTGGCTTCATCAGACCCCTCATACATCAGCTTCAGTGCATCCCAGAGCTGCTTAGCAGTCTTGCACTTTTTAAAGCCTCTGTATATGGAGTTAGGAAGAGTAGTTTGAAGAGCGGTCATGGCCTTTGATCTATATCTATTCTTTTCCAGTCTTCTTCAGACTAGTCAGCCATTTCCTTTGTATCATGCCACCTTCAGTAGTGGCTGAAGAGGTGCATGGGATGTGTGGTCCTTCGATAACAGATCTCCACATCCTGCTGTCTTGAGACTTGATGAACCCTTCCATATGTTGGCACCAAGTATCAAAGTCATCAGTAGTGATCAGTGGAGACTTTGTCATAGTACCGGTTTCCATATTAGCTTTAGCAAGCTGCCATTTGAGTTGTTAAGTGTTTTATGAAACTAAAGTGATCAAAGATGATGAGATATTACAATCAAGAGCCTGAAATGCTCTGATACCAATTGCAGGACCAATGAAGGGTGGTCAATGCAACAGTTTCACAAGGTGGAACTAGTTATATGATACAAAGAACACAAGTAAAAGAACAAGAACACTTAAATATGGTTTTCAAGAATGATGTATATTTCTCTCAAGTTCTTACAAGTGTTACAAAGCATACATGAAATATACAAGTACTTAAGATACTTTATACTACATCCTACAACCGGCCATACTTTGAAAGCCAATTGGAAACACTAAGCTAGATAACAAGATCAATGTAGAGTCAAAAGGCAGATTGCCTTTTAATTTATGACTATCACATGCCATAGCTCATATCCTAATATATTACAAAAAGGATAAAAATACATAGTTGGAAAGTTATAGACAAAAGACCTTAATCTACAGTTGACAAAAGCATGGACTTTTCACCAACTCATATAAGTTGGTGAGTCTTCAGAGTGGCAGCAGAAAATGGTCCAGCTTTTGTCAAAAGGTGATTCAAAGAAAGCATGTCTTTTCTGTTTTCGAAAGTAATCAATCTTTGGCTTCAGAAGACTTTGTCCTTGAAGCTTTGGAAGACTTCATCTTTGGCTTCGAAAGATATGGTCTTTTGGCTTCAGAAGATTTGACACTTAGCATAATTCATTGAGTTGTAGCAAATCTTCTAAACTAACTTCCTTGTACTTCATTTCTGCATGCTGAGAGCCTTGGTTGATCTTTGGTTGCATCAGCCTTTAAGTGTAGTCCTTACATAGATCAAAGCCAAAGGGATAATTTTGGGATATCCAAGAAGTATGGTATGTAGTTACTGCAAACAGTCATTCCACTTTAGAAGAGACTGCCCCGAGAAGACCAGGAACACAAAGTTCTTAATTAAGGATACCGACAACTACATGTGGGATAAAATATGGTACGCAAGTCTTACTCGCAAGCAACACACAATGGGAAACAAGTAGTATTTAAAAGGTTGTCAAATTCATTCGGTATAGAGGCACTTTCAGTGGATACACCAAGGATTTCTTTTGAGGAAGAGGTGATGTTGAAATGTGCAGCGGTGGGCAAACGGATTTAGCAGAATCCATCTACTATGTTCCTACTTTGAGGAGGAATGTTCTTAGTATAGATAAAATGGTAGAACAAGGTTTTGAAATTGACTTTTATGGAAACACATGATGTGTCAAGAAGATGAGAAATGAAAGCAAGAAAGAAGTAAAGATTTCAAACTGTTGGAAGTGCAAAATTGCAAATCATCCTTCTTATATGTTCCCAGCAACAAAAACAATATTAGAAGGGTTAGTGAAGAAACCAGCTATCAGCATAAGAAATTCAAAATATGGTCAAGAGAAAAATACATTAAAGAATCATTTTAAAGTGATTTCGATTGAAGTCTGTGAAGTGGTAAAGCTAATCTTGACATTTCTATTTCTTCCGAAGTGTAGAGTTTCTTTTGAAGCTTTTGGTTTATCCTTCGGAAGAATTGGTGTTATGTTTGCAGGGGCTAGTTTGTCATTTCTTGATAGTTGTATGTTTTCTTTATTGTTTGTTACTTTTCTTAAGTATAAAGGTCTAAGTTTCAATTGTAAGCCGGAGTTAGTTAGGGTTGTTATGTTTAGTAGTATAAAGTCTCGGAGAAGAGTGGAGTTAAAATATCTTTTAAAATGTTCATAGTTCTCTTGGATTACCTCGATTAGTAATCAAGTTCTATTCTCTTTGTTCATCGAATTGTGTTCTTTCTGGTGTGGTTTCTTTCACAATTGGTATTAGAACTTGGTGAGAAGCTCAAATCAAATAACAACCACGGTGATTCAATCAAAAAGCTGAAAGAGAACGGTAGAACCAGGGTGATTCGATCGGAAATTTGAAAGAGAATGATGGTGTCCACGAAGTTCAATCTTGAAAAGTTCGATGGGAAGAACGATTTCGGTCTATGACTTGTGAAGATACGAGCACTGCTAGTCCAACAAGGGTGTGTCGATGCACTGCTTGGGAGAACAGAAACTACCGGGAAATCTGATCGATCAGAAAAAGAAAACGATACTTGAGAAAGTACATAGTGCGATTATCTTGTGTCTAGGAGATAGAGTTTTGCGAGAGGTGTCCAAAGAAACATTCGTTGTGGGTATTTAGGCAAAAATGGAAGGGTTGTACATGACCAAGTTGCTCGCAAATCGTCTCAATTTGAAGAAAAGATTGTACATGTTTCAGATGACTTTAGGTAATTTACTTGAAGATCATGTGGATGAGTTTAACAAGTTGATTTTATATCTTGAAAATATAAATGTTACCCTGGATGAGGAGGATCAGGCCATTATTTTTCTCACCTCTTCTCCTCAGTCATATGAACACTTTGTAGACACATTGATGTATTAAAGAGATACATTGTCCATGGAAGAAGTGTTGTCAGCACTCAATTCTAAAGAACTCAAGAAGAGGTCTAATGAAAAGGAGGAAGTCGGTGATGGAATATTTATAAGGGGCAGATCCGAGAGCAAGAAATCTAAACCGAAGGGGGGTTCAAGGTCTAAGTATAGAGTGAAAAGAAGGTGTTATATCTGTAACTCCGATAAACATCTCAAAAGGGAATGCCCTGGTAGAAAAAGGAAGAAGGCAGAACATGGTTTTCCTTAGGGTCAGGGAAATGTTACTCAAGAAGAATCCAGTGAGGGTTATGATAGTGCTGATGTCATGGTAGTATCAAAGTTGAAAGGAGGAAAAGAATGGATTCTAGACTCAGGTTGTTCATATCACTTGACTCTATATCTAGACTACTTTAAAAGTCTCAAAATGAAAGATCTTGGAGAGGTGAAGTTAGGAGATGATAGACCATGCGAAATCAAAGGTCTAGGGACAATGTCACTGAAGTTGAATAATGGAACGGAAGTGGTTATAGAGAAGGTCAGGTATACTCCTAAATTGACTAGGAATTTAATCTCATTAGGGACCTTTGAGAAAGATGGTTATGATGTGAGTCTAAAGAATGGCAAGGCAAAAGTTATGAGGGGGTCTTTGGTGATCTTGTTAGGCACAAGAAGTTCTAACAATACTTACTTGTTGGATGGAGAAGTGTCTTAAGAAATTAGTGATATAGTTTCTTCATCCAAACTTGAAGGTGATGTTGATTGATGTGTGTGCGTTGGAATGAGATTTGAAGTGTTTAAACGTTAAATATTACGTATGATTATTCGTTTATATGCATGTGATTGAGTTGAATAGGTTGACTATGAGTTGGAAGTGATTTTGTAGGAAAAACAAGGAATTTGGAAGCTTACATGATAAAACAAGTCATTGGAGGGGTCAAGAAACGAAGTTTCAAAGTGCAGCAGAAAGGCTTCCACCGTAGCCTACTGTAGTCACCGTAGGCTACGCCAGCTCAAGTAAAAAATCAGCAGAATACACCCCACCATAGGCTACGCTGGCTGGCGTAGCCTACGCCAGGACCCTTTTCAAAAACCCTTAAATACGCGTTTTATTTAGGTTTTAGCCACCACTTGATTCCCATTCAACCTAGAACGTTTAGAGACGAATTTTTGGCGTTCTGAGATCAATTTTTCACCATTCCAACTCTCAAAAACAAGATTCAATCATCCGGAATGCAAATCAACAACGGTTTTGAAGATCATTCAAGAACGATGAGCTGCTAATCTTCTCGTGATCGACTTCGGGTATTAGGTTTTGTGTGATTAGGTTTTTGTTTTTGTTTAACTTTGTTGGGATTAAACTTTAGAACCTGTTAAGTTCTTTTATGAGTTTAACTTGTGTTTTGATTATTTAAACAACGACGTTGGTAAACTTTTATTTGAATATCATTTAATCTTCCGGAAATTATATGATTGCAAGTTTTGGTTTCTAATTGAATTGGCATTGTGTATCAAGACCCATTAAGTCCTGATTATCGATATCACTTAAACATCGCACGTATAGAGTCCCTATTAAGGATTTTCCAGGAAGTTAAACTAAACAATTGCTGAAAACCAAACCTAGAACCGAAGTGGATTACTTTCTCTTATAATCGTTTTCTTAATCAAGTTTGATTCTTTCCAAGTTGTTTTCTTAGTTTATTTATTAATTATTCCAAAAATCCAATTTTCACAGCCAAGAGGCAATAGTTAAGTAAGTTGTTAATTTAATTAATCATTATTTGCTAAATCAAAGTACAATACACCGACCACTAATTCCACGAAGATCGACAACCCTACTTACCCTAACTAGTTTAAGGTGAATAGGAACACATATTTTAACATCTTATTTGATTGATACTTCGACATCGATCAAATTTTGGCGCCGTTGCCGGGGAATCGGTGCGCTTGATGTTTTGTTATTTTATTTGTTTTATAAGAAAAAAAAATCTTTTTTGTTACTTGTTTTATTTTAATTGTTTTTATTTTCGTGTTACGCTTGGTAGTTTAAGTATGCAGGTGACAGATTGTATGCATACTCGATGTTCGGGCAGGAAATCACCGCTAGTGTTTGATCCAGAGATAGAGAAATCAACAAGGTATAATCGTGTCTTGCATCGATCAGGGTTACCAACTACATCAATTTCACAAGCCATTGATCAAGCAGCTGATAGTTTGTCCGATTCAACCCACATGGATAATCCAAACAACCAACTACCTCAAAATCCAAACCCTCCTCCCAATAACCAAAATCGAAACCCAAATCCACCCCCACCACCAAATAACAACCGCAACGATAACCCAAACCAACCACCACCCAATAATAATATGAATCAAAATCACCTTAATCAAGGAGATGACTTTGATCATGTGAGCATGCACAGTGTTCACACAGGTGATGAAGATTATGAAGATGAGTGGAATAACAATGAAGAGCCCTATCATGGTGCAAATTATGATGCTTGGAATGGAAATTTTGGTGGAGGTGAGGGACAAAACAGAAATAACAATTGGGGGAATGATCAACATGGGTGGAATGCACCACCTATCAACCAACAAAGGGGTAGGGTTAATAATAACGTCAATCAGCCAAGAAGACCTCAAAGAGCTCAAGTACAAGGTGTGGATAGCCATTTTAGACCGGCTATTTCTGAAAATCCAAATCCCATCGCACCTCCAAATCGTAGAGGAAGAGCTTTTGATGTACGCCCTCATTATCTCACTATTCTTCCTGCATTTAGAGGTACTACAACAGAAGAACCATATGTGCATCTTGCTGAATTTGATGCAATATGTAGCACTATTGGTGGGAATCACTTCACACAAGATGAAGTGAGGTTGTGATTGTTTCAATTCACTTTGAAAGACAGAGCTAAGCAATGGTTCCTCACTTTGCCTGACAACAGTATTCATACTTGGCAAGAGATGCAAAGGGTTTTCCTTGAAGAATATTATTCTATGGGAAAGACAAGTGATGCAAGAGAGGCCATTCGATCTTTTCAACAACAAGTGGGTGAGCAATTTCATGAGGCACTTACAAGATTCAAGGAATTGATCCGCATGTGTCCTCATCATGGTATTGAAAGGTGGGAATTGATTAAGGCATTTTCAGATAGACTAACACCGGAAGAAAGAAAATATTTATATTCTACAAGCAATGGCACATTCCTTTCCAATCATGAAGATGCAGACTGGGAATTTTTAGAAAGAATGTGTAGAAACTCCAAGGCGCAAGCCTCTACCAGTAGACGATCTAAACCTAATTCGGTACGATCAACCACGGTTGACTATGAGACTAAGGAGCGGATTGCAGCATTGGAAAGACAATTGGCAAGGTTAGGTCGAACGGGTACAAAGGAGGTTGCAACTGTAGGATACGATGTGTGTGAAGAATGTGGTGAGTTAGGTCATAATGTTGATGCATGTCAGTTGGTGATGGAAAGAAAAGAGGAAGTTAATCAAGTTTATGGAGATCGAAAGCAATTCGATATGAATTCCAATACTTATCATCCCGAATTGAGAAATCATCCTAACTTTAAGTATGGAAATGCTTCAAACCAGATGAACCCTAATTTTCAAGGTAATAATCAAGGTGGTCAAGCTTATCAGAACCGAGCACAAGGGAATTATAATCAAAGTGGTTATCAAAGAACTTCATATTCTCAAGGAAACAATCAAGGAAACTACAATCATAGGATCAACAAGGTAGTTCATCATGCAACTATCAAAGTAATGCTCAATTTGGACAACTTGGTGGTGAAGAGTCTACAAATGCAAAGTTGGATGCTTTGATGAACATGATGAAAGAGAATATGAAAGAGAACAAGAGAGAAAATGAAATTAGGGACAAGGCTTATGAAGCCTTAAATAAACAAGTGGGTCAACTTGCAGAGGATGTGGCTCAAATTAAAAGGAACCATGGAAAGCTACCGAGTGATACCACGGTCAATCCTCAACATCAAGGAACCAACACAGAAAACATGAGAACTGTTCACATCAATTCGGTTAGTATCCTTCCTGACTCTAAAATTATTGATAATGACTTTACTTCTTTTTCACAACAAGTTACAGATAAGGAAGAGAAAGCCGATACAGTGGAAGAGAGTGACCCAGGAGCACCCATCATTCCAATAAAAGTGGGGAAGTTGAAGATAAAAAAGCACTTTTGGATTATGGAGCAGCTGTTAGTATCTTGCCAGGTATGTTATATGATCAGTATGACTTCGGTCCTTTAGAGAAAGTTGACACCACTGTGGTGTTAGCTGACTTGACTCAAAAATGTCCTCGGGGGATGGTAAAGAATGTTATAATCAAGTTGGGAGAATTTTACTACCCTGTGGACTTTATGGTGCTCGATTTTGCACCAGTGAGAACGAATGAGCAACCGAATGTCATATTGGGTCGACCATTTTTAGCAACTGTGAATGCTCAAATCAATTATCGGGATGGAACAATTGACATGACTTACGAAACTCGTAAGTTACGTTTTAATGTATTTTCCAAGTCGATTAATTATTTTGTTAATCATAAAGTTTTTGTGGCAGATATGACTAACGTGTGTGTTCCTACTTATACTTCACATGTAAGCATGAACACCACTTTTAAGAATGATTTTGAGTATGATAGGGATAAGCATGTGGAGTTGAAGGAATTGGTAGATTTAAAAGAAAAGAAAGAGCCAATTATGAAGTTGGAAACAAAAGATGTGAAACCTAAAATGAAGAAAAAAGTTGGCGATTCACTTGATCCTATAAAAGACAGAGTTGAGGCATTAATGTTTGGGCCACAATACGATCTAGTTGAAGAACTGCTGGATCATTTGAAGAATACTGGAGTCAAGCATCCTACTCGACCACCATGAGTGGTCGCAGGTACGGTCTGGCTGAAGACCTAAAACTTAGCTCTAATCGGGAGGCAACCCGAATTTAATTTTTATGTTTTGTGTTTGATATGTCTATTTAAGTAGTTTATTTTGATAATCGTTACGTTTGTGTCTGGGTCGGTTCGGGTTGGAAAAGTCGTTTGTGTTGATTAATTGAATAAATTGATTTTCAAAGAAGAAAAAAAAAACTCACACACTTAACTTAAATACCACACATTGGGGACAACGTATCTCAAGTGTGGGGATGAGGGAAAATTTGGAAAAATTTTATTGTTTTTAAGCAATCCAATCAAACATGAAAACAACAAGCATACCAATTGATTCTTGTCATGTTTGATGTAAGGGTCCTTAGTCATGGCCTAATTCTACGGTAGCAAAAATAATTATGTTAGCAAGGTTTTACAAAAAAAAATTAAGAACTGTCTAGTTAAGGTTAACAGGCTAATGGTGTAATAAAAGCATGCACACGCCGGCAACCCTAATTCCTACTTGGTGAGATTTTGAAGCTTACTAGATTGTTAGTTCACATAAAAAGTGTTTCAATTGTTGAGTGTAGGCCATATGATTCTTTGTTTTAGAACTTGTGTGATTTGATACATACAAAGACGGTGAATTTGATAAATGCACATAGATGATAGAGGCAATCTAGGATTCCCTTCTCTTTTAACACCATTTCTTGTGATGCATCAGTTTACCTAAAATTCCCCCTAGTAGCCACTTTCGAGCCTTAAATCGTTTATTTTGACAAACCCATATCAATAAAACCCAAATAAAATTTTACCCAATGTGACCAAGTTACCACTGTTGATAACATTCAGACTAGCTTCAGTATTTGATTTATGATAAAAGCAAAAAAAAATAAAAATAAAAAATAATAATAAAAAAACTAGAAAAAAAAGAAAAAAAAAAGAGAAAGAAAAGAAAGATGCAAATTGTTGGTTATGGGTTAAATATGCACCCATGCGTTTGCTTTGTTTGAATAATAGTTATGTCAATAAGGATGTCAACAATTGGTATTGCCTTAATTTATATTTTAGCCACACTCACAGCCAATCATTCCTATCTTAACCTAAGCCCAAAACCCGTAAGTCCTTTTGATGTGTGCATTGTCAATTATTACCGTGGAAATTTGATTGTCACCCAAGCATATGATAACAAAGTTTCATATGTGGACCTTTTAAGTGATATATTGGTGCAATATTCACCAATCCAGAAATAAACCGAGAGGAGTGAAAAATGGTGAGGGGTGTGTTGCATGACAATAAAAGCCGGAAGCTTGTTAGGTTTAATTAGTCGGATTCTATTTTGAATTAAATGTAACATCCTTTACTTGCTAGCCAAATATGATTATTACAATTCTAGAATGGGCATGACTTTGGACTATCGCTAAGGCGTGCAAGGGATTTTGGTTTATAATGTTGTTAAATGTTTTGAATTAGATTTGCTTGAGGGCAAGCAAAGCTTAAGTGTGGGGATGTGATGTGTGTGCGTTGGAATGAGATTTTAAGTGTTTAAACGTTAAATATTACGTATGATTATTCGTTTATATGCATGTGATTGAGTTGAATAGGTTGACTATGAGTTGGAAGTGATTTTGTAGGAAAAACAAGGAATTTGGAAGCTTACATGATAAAACAAGTCATTGGAGGGGTCAAGAAACGAAGTTTCAAAGTGCAACAGAAAGGCTTCCACCGTAGCCTACTATAGCCACCGTTGGCTACGCCAGCTCAAGTAAAAAATCAGCAGAATACACCCCCTACGCCAGGACCCTTTTCAAAAACCCTTAAATACGCGTTTTATTTAGGTTTTAGCCACCACTTGATTCCCATTCGACCTAGAACATTTAGAGACGAATTTTTGGCGTTCTGAGATCAATTTTTCACCATTCCAACTCTCAAAAACAAGATTCAATCATCCGGAATGCAAATCAACAACGGTTTTGAAGATCATTCAAGAACGATGAGCGGCTAATCTTCTCGTGATCGACTTCGGGTATTAGGTTTTGTGTGATTAGGTTTTTGTTTTTTTTTAACTTTGTTGGGATTAAACTTTAGAACCTGTTAAGTGCTTTTATGAGTTTAACTTGTGTTTTGATTATTTAAACAACGACGTTGATAAACTTTTATTTGAATATCATTTAATCTTCCGGAAATTATATGATTGTAAGTTTTGGTTTCTAATTGAATTGGCATTGTGTATCAAGACCCATTAAGTCATGATTATCGATATCACTTAAACATCGCACGTATAGAGTCCCTATTAAAGATTTTCCAGGAAGTTAAACTAAACAATTGCTGAAAACCAAACCTAGAACCGAAGTGGATTACTTTCTCTTATAATCTTTTTCTTAATCAAGTTTGATTCTTTCCAAGTTGTTTTCTTAGTTTATTTATTAATTATTCCAAAAATCCAATTTTCACAGCCAAGAGGCAATAGTTAAGTAAGTTGTTAATTTAACTAATCATTATTTGCTAAATCAAAGTACAATACACCGACCACTAATTCCACGAGGATCGACAACCCTACTTACCCTAACTAGTTTAAGGTGAAGAGGAACACATATTTTAACATCTTATTTGATTGATACTTCGACATCGATCATTGATCTGTGGCACAAGAGACTTAGACATATCAGTCATCAAGGGCTGATAGAATTACAGAAACAGAATGTATTAGGGGATATGAAAGTTGGCAAGATGAGTCTATGTGAGAACTATGTGTTTGGAAAGTCGCATAGAGTTAAGTTTGCCGGGAGTCATCATAAGTCTAAGGGTGTGTTAGACTACATACATTCTGATCTTTAGGGGCCAGCAAAGACTCACTCATTGGGAGGTGCAAGGTATTTCTTATCCTTAATTTATGATTATTTAAGGAGAGTCTGGGTATATGTTTTAAGGATTATGGATAAAGCTTTCAGTAAGTTTAAAGCTTGGAAAGTATTAGTTGAAGCTCAGACTGAAAGGAAGATCAAGAAATTGAGGACAGATAATGGCCTTGAGTTTTGCAACTCTGTGTTTGATAATTTTTGCAAACAACAAGGAATTTCAAGGCATCTAACAGTTCCTGGAACCCCTCAGTAGAATGGTTTAGCTGAGAGTATGAACAGAACGTTGTTAGATAAAGTAAGGTGTCTTCTAATAAGCTCTAGTTTGCCAAAGATGTTTTGGGCAGAAGCAGTTTCTATAACTGCTTATTTGGTTAATAGATCTCCCTCTGCAGCCATTGATATGATGACTCCTATGGAAGCATGGACATGTGAGAAAGAAGATTACAGCAACATAAGGGTATTTGGTTCTGTGGGGTATGCACATGTCAAGCAAGGTAAGTTTGAGGCCAGGGCCCTCAAATGTGTCATGATAGGGTATCCTACAGGGGTCAAAGGGTATAGGCTGTGGAGGCTTGATGATGTGAAGCCTAAGGTGATTGTGAGTAGGGATGTAACCTAGGATGAAGATACTATGTATAAAGATGTGATTGGGGATAGATCAGGAGTATCTTAAGAGAATAAAACTAGTAGTCATAAGAAATGTTTCATTAAGGTGGAGCATCTTGATACTAGTGATGATGAGGTTAATGAAGGTGTTGATTCTAAGGGTAATGGAGCAACACAAGCAACAGATACTATTTCTCAAGGCTTAGCTAAAAACATGCCTAGGAGAGTTATAGTACCTCTGGTAAGGTATAGTAGTAGTGATGACTTATCTGCTTTTGTGTTTTTGGCTACATAAGAAGAGAGTTATTCCAAGCCTATTTCCTGTGAAGAGGCAGTTGTGTTTGAAAATAGTGAAGAATTGAAACAGGCAATGCAGAAAGAGATGGATTCCCTGTATAAGAATCAAACTTGGGTTTTGGTTGAGAGGCCTAAAGGTAAGAAGTTAGTTCCATACAAGTGGATCTTCAAAATTAAAGAAGAGTTGTCAAGCTCAAATAAGCCAAGGTTTAAAGCCAGGTTGGTGGCTAAGGGCTTTACTCAAAATCAAGGAATGGACTATAATGAAATTTTTAGTCTTGTGGTCAAGCACTCTTTAATAAGGGTGATCTTAGCTCTCACATCTATAATGGATATGGAGTTAGAGCAGTTAGATGTGAAAACTGCATTTCTCCATGGTCATTTGGATGAGTAGATGTACATGACTTAACCTAAGGGTTTTGTAGTACAAGGAAGTGAAGACAAGGTCTGTTTATTGAAGAGATCATTGTACGGATTAAAGCAATCAACCAGACAATGGTATTAAAGGTATGATGAGTTCATGGTCTCTAATGGTTTCAAGAGAAGTAGTTATGACTCCTGTGTGTATTCAAGGGAGGGTAAAGCTGGTGGGCTTGTTTATCTACTTTTGTACGTAGATGACACGCTTCTAGCTTATAAAGATCCTTTAGAGATACGAGCTACAAAAGATCTGCTGATGAGTGAGTTTGACATGAAGGAGCTTGGGAGAGCCAAGAAAATTCTAGGCATGGAAATATATAAGGACATAGTGAAAAGGATTCTTGAATTGAAGCAGAGTTCATACATTCAGAAGGATTTGAGGAACTATACAATGGAGAATTGTAAGTTTGTGAGTACTCCTTTTGCATAGCATTTCAAGCTCTCTGCTTAAGATTGTCCTAAAGAGACAGATGAAATAGCATATATGTCTAAAGTACCCTATGCAAATGCAGTGGGTAGTTTGAATTTGATGGTTTGCACTTGGCCTGATCTAGGCTATGGTGTAAGTGTAGTCAGTAGATATTTGTCTAATCTAGGGAAGAGTCACTGGGAAGGGGTAAAGTGGATACTTAGGTATCTAAAGGGTACTCCTGAGGTTGGATTGAGTTTTAACAAGTGTAGTGTGGATAAACCTTTGGTCTAGGGGTTTGTGGATGTTGACTATGCTAAAGATATGGATAAAGAAAGGTCCATATTTGGGTATGTTTATAAAGTGCTGGGGAGTGTGGTTAGTAGGAAAGCTTCTGTTCAACATGATGTGGCATTATCTAGCACTAAATCAGAATATATTGCTTTAACAGATGTAGTTAAGGAGGCAATATGGTTAAAGGGGTTTGTTACTGAGTTGGGAGTTGTTTTGGATAGTGCTATAGTTCTATGTGATAACAAGGGGGCTATTCAGTTGGCTAAAAACTTAGTTTTTCATGAAAGAACCAAGCATGTCAATGTTAGACTTCATTTTATTAGAGAAGTGGTAAATAAAGGGAAGGTCATTTTAGACTTTGTTGGTTCTGGTGACAATGGAGCCAATATGCTAACTAAAGCTCAACCTGTTGGCAAGTTTCATAAGTGTTTGAGGATTCTTGGTATTAGTTCTAGTCTGGTTGATTCCAAGGATTGAGCTTTAAGGTAGAGGATGTGAAGTGGTAAAACTAATCTTGACATTTCTGTTTCTTCCAAAGTGTAGAGTTTCTTGCAAAGCTTATGGTTTATCCTTCGGAAGAATTGGTGTTATGTTTGCATGGGCTAGTTTGTCATTTCTTGATAGTTGTATGTTTTCTTTGTTGTTTTACTTTTCTTAAGTACAAGGGTCTAAGTGTCAATTGTAAATCGGAGTTAGTTAGGGTTGTTATGTTTAGTAGTATAAAGTCTCGGAGAAGAGTGGAGTTGAAATATCTTCTTCAATGTTCATAGTTCTCTTCGATTACTTCGATTAGTAATCAAGTTCTATTCTCTTTGTTCATCGAATTGGTATGATTTCTTTCACAAAGTCGATAAGTGTAAAGCAAGAACGAATAAGGGAAAATGACCAATTTTGTATCCTACACAAGTATCCTCATTACAAGATTGCATCACTTTCATGGATCTAATTCATGTTGTTGTTTAAGTGCAACAACATAAATGAAAATTTGAGGTTGAGTTTGAGAAGGTTATAGAGTGGTTTATGAAAGACTTTATGAAGACTAGGCTAGTTGCACCAATACCACCAAGGGATGCATTTGGTCATCGAATCAATCTCCTAAATCAATACATGATAGTACAAAATTTAGGTAGTTATAACAAAGTTAACAAAGAAAGTTTATGGAAAGATGTAACTTCACAGTTGGGCTACAAGTTGAAATTAATGAAGATAGAAGACAAAGATCACATGGAGAAGACCATTAAAGTAGTATTTTTAAGATACCTTGAGATAATTGAATGGTAACACCTCAAGTTCAAAGGGAGAGAACTTGAGATTGAAACTGGAGAATCCAGCAACATCACTTATGGAAAGGAGCAGGAGGTTATGAAAGATGGAGATTCACCGCCAAAGAAACGATTGAAAATGTGAAGACTTTATATTAATGAGCTAAACTTAAAGGGGAGATTGTTCGAAATAAGTTTAGCATATATAAGTTAATGTATATATATATATATATATGTGCGTGTGTGTGTGCGCGCGCGCATGAAATATAGTCTATATAGTTAAGGGAATGTTAGTATGGGTCAGTTTGGGTAAGTTCGAGTCTAGAGTAGTTATTGGTGCCAGAATATAGTCAACAACTACCAATGTAACCATCAACTATATGGGGTATAAATACCCCATCTCTGTCTTAATATTATGTATGTATATTTGTTTAATCAATTTAGTCTTTCTCCCTCATATTCACTGAGTGTAGTGTGTTACTATTGTTGTGTTTCCATCGTTCAACAAATACATGTTGATTACCCTTCTCTCTAATTTAATTCTTACATGTGCATTAGGATTAGGTTTTTCTATGTTTGATTCCAACATAATCCATTTATGCCGTCCTTACAATCACAAATTCGATCACAGGATCATGAAAATTAAAAGATAATACTTTATTGCAAGTACATGATCAACTTTTACACACACTTACAATGGTATCAATGACCCCTACTTATACTAAATCAACTTTTAAACCATGTTAACCTACTTAGACTTAAATTAGGA
This sequence comes from Flaveria sonorensis, assembly GCA_025506505.1. Taxonomy (NCBI): domain Eukaryota; kingdom Viridiplantae; phylum Streptophyta; class Magnoliopsida; order Asterales; family Asteraceae; genus Flaveria; species Flaveria sonorensis. The sequence continues at coordinate 72,941,540 of CM046423.1, forward strand.
AACCAAATCAAAGCACAATCATCTAATTAATCTAACAAATCAAGTAGCCAAATCAGACTCAATGAACTATTTAAGACAATTAACTAAACTGACCCTCTCAATGTTAGACGACATGAACATTGTTAATCCAACAATAACCCCTAATATTGTCGTGCACCATCAGTTAGAGCAACATAGGTATTAAAACACTTCTCGTTAATCTTATCTTGCAAAAGTTAACCACCATCTTGAGCTTTCCCAGACACTCGACCTCTACCTCAGCCACGTTTAAAGTCTCATCGGTTTGAACTCTCACATCCACAATATTCAGACCTGTTCTTTTTTCTCCTTTTCGTTTTTTGGTACCATCATTGTATTATTGATTTCCTTCTCTACCTTGTATCAACACCTGCTTTCAACAACATTTCTGCTTACTGACTACCAAAAACTAGCTTTTTCCTAAACAAATAAACCTTATACTCTAATGTTTCGTCATACCTACCTTTGGACTTCTTCTGCCAAAAGAAAACTCACATCGTTTTGTTTTTGCTTTTGGTGAAAAATAGAACCATTGTTATTGATCCTGCTTCTTGATAACATGTTGAACTGGGTTGACGCCTAGATCACACCCGCTTATTGATCAGACCACTTTGATCAAACACGAATAATTAAATTCTTTACTCTAGCAATCTAGTAGACCATGTGATAAATGGCCCCTTTAAATCATTTTCTCTAAACATACTCAAAACCCTTTTGCTTCATGCAACTTTGCCCAACTTCAGCCCTCAACGAGCTCATCATCCTAGTCTGTAATTTTACACTTATTAATTTCATACATTGCCATTAAACGAACAAATAAATATTAATAAAGAGTTTAACAAAGAAGTTGAACTGAATTAAAGTGTTAATTTCATGCTTCTCAAACCATATTATATATAGTATTAAACTTCTATTTCAGTTATTTTTATTCAGTTAGTTTACTTCTAATTAAATATTATTTAATTCCATTTGCAAGACTAAAGTAAGATGGGTTCAATTGGTAGCTCTCCCAATGTCGATCTATTTGATCTGTGGTCCGAGACCCTACCATTTGATATTTTGTTTTCTTAAATGGCATCTTGTCTTTTCTTTCTTTTAGATTCTTTCAGTCGGTGGGATTTTTTAATTGTTTTAATATCAATGACTAATTGACATATTTAGATTGTTTTAATTAACCGTTTATGTTTCTTACATTTTCTTTCTTTCGAATTTTTAAATTTGTTAGACTTTATTAATTTGATATTAATAATTAATTTTTAGTCATGAGATTGTATTATATTTACGAGTATACCGTTTTGATGGTTTATTTTTATCTATATGTCGATGTAAATTTAAATCCAAATAGAGTTGGGCTTCTCATTATAGTATTAATAGTTTAACTTTAGAATATTTAACTTTTTAGTAACTTTTATAACTAGTTTTATACCCGTCCGTTGGTCAGGTTTATGAATGTAAAAAATGCCAAGACCTTACTGTAAATTCTAAAAGAAATAAAAATAGCTATGATATCAAAATAAAATTCGTTTAAGTTGATAGTAAAAAGCGAACGGCTGCAGTAATACAACAACTAAACGGTAAAAAGAATTAATTAATGAACTACTGCAACGTGTGATTGTGAGTTACCGCCTTAAAGAACATTGATAATTAAGATTTATGCATGCAAAAAAAAGTGCAACGTAGGTGAAATAGTTTGTAAAACTTGAACATGATCTACTTCTTAAATCGTTTGGACTTCTGCTTAGTCCTACTTGGCCTTGAACGATACCTAGTTCCATGTTGACTTGTAATGTGGCCCAACTCTGATCACACCTAGAGTCTAGAGATGTCATAACTAACCTCTTGTTCATTATCAAAAACCACATGAAGTTGTTTCATTATCTTTTTCAATAATTATATATGCATACTACAAAATTGCAAGGCTCCCACCCCTGTTCATTAATTTTGGTCCTTCTAGTTTTATAACCGTCCGGTAGTCAGGTAAATTTCTAATGACATAATGATAATTTTTTTTAGTTTCTTGCATTCTTAACAAACACAAATATTTGTTTTAGTGTCCAACTCATTTAGCTCATGCTTGTAAAATATGTATAACAATAGTTACATTTTCGTAAAATGGAATAACAATTTACATTTTAACACCACATAAAAGTAATATTCAAGTACAAACCGTTTCATGGTCTAATTAATTGCATACAGTCTTTTATCATTATCTTTCAAAGTTATCTGCCAGTCTTATATTGTCTTCCCCTTTCATGCAATTGGTCCCAACACACCTGCTATACAAAGTAAAACTTAAGTTTAAGTGATTAGAAACATGAACTTTAGAAAAAACTAAATAAAAAATATGGAACTGAGGAATAAGTTTGGTAGTGATAGGATCTTTGTTTAAGAATCAAAGAGCACTTGCATAGCCATTACTTCAAATTGGGGTTTTTCCTCGATAAGCTAGGTATGCAAAATTGGAGTTCTAATGCATCAGTAGAGCTATGCTGCATTTCCCTATCTCTAGTGTTATCATGACTAATTAGTTCCTGATAATTATCTTGGCGTAAGTCGTGGGAACCATATGGTATTGTCTCATAGTAGTACGGGGTAAAAACATTGTTCTCAAAAACTATAAATATTGTATTTTCTTATTGTCAACTAAGTTTGTATTCCAAAACAACTTTTTTAATAAATACATAGACACACACATACATATAGATAGAGACACTAATTACTTTTAAAAATATTCAAGAATTTTGAGCCAAAGTGTTTTGAGCAAACACGACCTTTTGCAATCCATTACCAATGACCAATTTTAACTACAAATCCATTATCCTCTAATTATAGTAAACAAAACTTAAAGGTGTCATTATCTAAAAAAACATGAAACAAAAATCAAAGTATTATGTTTTATAACACTCTAGTAACCCTTACCACATGGTAATGTTGTGCTCTATAAGAAGCCCAATCATGTTCATCATCTGAAAGTTCAAGGAAGTAAAAGAAAAAAATTCATCAAATGCCTTAGATGTAGCTGAAAGGTATGCTTTGTTTGGCCACCTTTTGACATGACCTGATGTTGTTCTTTCATTCATTCATATGAAGTGACATGTATTCTCTAGATAAAAGTTTATCATTCCATAACTCTTCTGTTTGGGCTCTAAACGGTTTTCTTAATGCTAATCAAAATCAAAACAGTTCATATATTTTAAATAAAGAAACATAGATTATGCTTACCTAAAAGGTTGTCATCATCTCTTTAAGTTTGTTTCTGTCTCCATTGCAACACCTTGTAATAAATGTATCCACCTAGCAGGCTTCTTCTGGAGTGTTTGCTATTAACTTCATAAACAAAGTTTTAGAAACCCCACTTGAATAACTGAAGAACTATGAGTAGAAATAAAATTCAAAAGCATACCAATGTACCTTAAGGTGATCTTTGTGAGTGCAGGTATTGGAAATGGTAAAAATAAAAATTTTAGAAGTAGATAGATATTTGGAACTGAAGTTCAATGATTTGGCATGATCAATTTGTTATAATAAAATAGTATGATATTAATTCTAGAAACAAAAGGCTTTACCTATTTTCTACATATTTTCAATGATTAAATAAAAATTAGCAATGAATTCGACTTAATAAATCACTTTTTATAACTGTATATTCGTACTCTCCCATCTACTTTTCAATGTTCAAGGTTCTCTTTTTTTCAATATTAAGGATAGCATTGATACTGAAACATAAATCAAAAACTAAAAGAATAATTGGTACCTGGAACCACCAAAAAATGCAGCTATAATGTTGATATTGAGCAGGATATACATGTACAAAAACAAAATTAGGATTCAAATTTGAAAATTGGCAGCAGGGTCTATTTGACCTGCTACAAACAAAATCCAAGATCCAACATGAGTTCTTGGAACCTGACATTTCTAAATTGATATTTTATGTCAGAGAATGTTGTCTCTCAAAAGTTATAATCTCTGAGGTAACTCATTCAATTTGAGTGCGAATACATCACAAACTGTCTTTAACCATGGTTATTAATATAGAGAAAGAAATTTGCTAAGATTACTATTAATTAACACCTAAAGTATTAGATCTGTTAACCTTCTATGATTGTTACGTGGAAGTGCAGAAGCCAGAAACTTTAATGGTCACTTCAATTCGTTATTTTCTTGACCCTATGAGCATGAGAATGGAATGCTAAACACTGTTTGTAGATGCTTGTCTAATAACGTTCTTTAGTAGCACTTTAAGTGGCATACTTTTAAGAGTTCCAAGCATGGTAAATGCTTTGAAAAGTTTACACAAAAAACGTTATTAATAAACACACGGAAGAATAAAATTAAAAGCAATTTATTTTTCAAAATGTCAAGAAAGCAATACCGAGGCACTTTAATAACACTTCCATCGTTGCAAAATTTCTTTTGGTACTAAGGAACTTGCTGGCTCCATCACTGTCATTTAGGTTCCCAGGTTTTCGTTATCTTCATCACTCAACAATGTTGATGAATTTTACTTCCTAAGGGCCTACAAAAGCAAAAATCAGACAACTTTAGAAGGTCATTTCAATATGATATCAGGTTATCTGGTTTAATGTTCCTACAAGTAAAAAGAGTTTACATGCTTCAATGTATATTCATTCTACACATGAAACTATGACTTGGATCAAGTCTTTAATTTTTTATTAAGCAATATAATATAATACCGGTGTATGAATGAATGGTCAATATACTTTCAGCCATGTAAAATCGATCCTCAAAAAGAATATCTTAAAGCTAATGTGAACTACCACCAAAGATAGAAAACACCACCGAACCATACTTTATCATCATCTAAAAAATATAAAATATAAAATAAATAACCAAACCATAAAAAAACTATGTAAATAAACAAACCATCAAAAAGACCAAACTATCAAAATATGTCACATCTGTTTGGATCAATAATCACAAAATTCAAATGGTATAGCGACTTGTCTGCATCTTCAACAAAATATAATAAAACAAAACCCATATTAAACATTCAAAACTCACATTACATTGTCGGTTCAAATTAACAAAAGATCGAGAAGCTCCCAATTCCCTGAAGAAATCAAACCCCCTGCAAGTCAGAGATCTAGAAACACCAATAAGACTCAAATTGACATATGCTTAGTCGCAAAATCCCAGACGAATGATATCAGCAATATTACAGTGATGGCATTGAAGAATTCAGAAAGAAAGCGAAAGCTTTTAGGTTCTTCCATGACGATAGAAGTGAGTGTCGATGGCATGCCACTAGTCCACCTCCGGCCACCACCTCCGGCGGACCTCCGGCAGCCACCTCTCCCCTGGAATGTTCGAATTCAATGCCAATAAATGGTCCCCTAACTCTCGCGCATCAGTTTCGAGCTCGAGACCCACTCGAATTCAAACCATCGGCTGTAACCTTAAAACCGTTTCCACACTTAAACACGATATTAATGAAATTAATCAAACGTGCAAGCTTATTCAATCATTTCGAAACCAATAATGCGATCAATTTCATTTGAAACGGCAAACCATGCACCTGAAAACGGTTCGAAACACCCGAGATAAACCTTAGAGACGTTGGACACCTAATCGTCCAAATCAAACCGATTTAACAGAGGGGAAAGGTTCAATTTGTTCCTTTCCAACTATCTGTAATCATAATTGCTCGAAATCGTACACCATTTACCTTGTTCAATCACCTCTGACCATCGCGACTGTGCTAGAGGTGTTCATCCTCAAATCGAAGCTAACCAGGTAAATTAAAAACATTTTTAGGCTTGATTTCATGTGGGGAACAAAAGCCCTAAGTTGATTTTTGTCAACAGTTGCGTTTTGATCAACAATTGGATCGATCTGGAAACTAGGGTTCTTGAGTAAATTAGGGATTTAACTGGGTATTGTTTTTAAGTTTAAAGCAGCGGGTTTATGGCAGGCATAGGCGCCGAGCCTACTGGTTGAGACACTCCCCTTACACGCAGGGAACCCGGGTTCGAACCCGGTCACCTGTAATATTTTTTTAAAACATGATTTTCTTAAATAATTAATTCCAGAAACACTTGATATATTATTAAATTAATATATAAATCATTTTTATAATATTATACTAAAACAGATTTTATTTAGAAATTTATAAAAAATTTGTAGGAATTATAATTTGGTAAATTGTTGTTCATTTTCTTTATTTTAAGTTATAAAAATCAGTATAAAAAATATTTATATTTGTATAAAATTTTAGTGATTCAAAAATAAATACGTTCTTTTAAATTCTTAAGAATTTTAACTTAACCGTTCATTTGTATTTTTAAAGTGATCATGAAATATATTTTTGCAAAGACTTAAAATGTATAAAGTTTATTACGAACCAAATAGAAATATATTTAAGTTCTAATTACTAGACTAATTATTTCATGAATCTTTGTTAATAAATCAAATGTTTTCTTGTATAAAAATGTTTATCTTATTATTATTAAATCTATAAAATTTCTAGTAGTTACATCGCACCGTCTCTTTTCAATTAACAAAGTTAAATAATAAATATAAATATATATATATATATATATATATATATATATATATATATATATATATATATATATATATATATATCATCACTTTGATTAAATCAAGAACCCCGACTACTATTGAAACTCTAGCCTTCGTAAATCGTCTTTCGACCTTACCGACTAAATTCTAAATCTTTGAACGCTTATTTTAGGTCAATTTTGAAGACATCGTTGGATGTTACCTTATTATTATTAGTTCCTTATACGTCATATACCAAGTGAGTTTTCCATACCCTATTTTATATTATTTCACACGTTTGGGGTGAAACATATTAATCTTATTAAAAGCACACTTGTAAAGACGTTTTATACTCTTGTAACACTCGTACAATTCATCTTATATCTTGTCATGGTTATTTGGATTCTTGTAATTATTATAAGATTAACACTTGTAAAATACAATCATTAACTATTGCTAGCCTAGCAACGTCATAGATCTATGGGCCTGACAAGCCTATTGGGTGCTAAAACCGAGGTTATTGTCGGCTCCTGGTGACGTATTCTGGATCACCATGGGAACCAAGTACACTTAGCCAATCGTATAATTTTATTGTAGCCATATTTGTCAAGATTTGATTGTTACATTTGTTTGTCTATTCATATTGTATTGTCCTTTAACCTATGATATGAATTGACATCTTAATGTTTATATATATATGTATGTTCAACCTATGGGAAACTCACCAACATTATATGTTGATCGTATATTTTTAACATGTTTCAGATAACGAACCCGCTTAGTATTGCCTTGAAGATATGATATCATCTAGGAATTTGGACCTAGAAAAAAATAAAGAGCATGCTATGAGGATTTATTTGTTAAAAAAACTAGTAAGTTAAAATAATAATAATAATAATAGTAATAATAATAATAATAACAATAAAAATGATAATAATAATAGGTGGAAATTTATGTAATAAATAAAATTTTATAAGGATTTATTTGTTAAAAAAACTAGTAAGATAATTTTTGGCATAAAATAATAAAAGTAAAACCACAGGGACTCAAACTGTAAATGTTTAAAAGAACAAAACTCAAGTTTTGGACATTAAAGCAAAAACATAAACCACAGGGACTTGAGTGTAATTTTTTAAACTCAACCCCAAATACCCCCCCCCTGTTTACCCGTCGCCCCCTGTTCCGGCCACAACCTCCGACGGACCTCCGGCAGCCACCTCTCGCCTGGAATGTTCGAATTCAATGCCAATAAATGGTCCCCTAACTCTTGCGCATCAGTTTCGAGCTCGAGACCCACTCGAATTCAGACCATCGGCTGTAACCTTAAAACCGTTTCCACACTTAAACACGACATTAATGAAATTAATCAAACGTGCACGCTTATTCAATCATTTCGAAACCAATAATGCGATCAATTTCATTTGAAACGGCAAACCACGCACCTGAAAACGGTTCGAAACACCCGAGATAAACCTTAGAGAAGTTGGACACCTAATCATCCAAATCAAACCTATTTAACAGAGGAGAAAGGTTCAACTTGTTCCTTTCCAACTATCTGTAATCATAATTGCTCGAAATCGTACACCATCTACCTTGTTCAATCACCTCTGACCATCGCGACTGTGCTAGAGGTGTTCATCCTCAAATCGAAGCTAACCAGGTAAATTAAACATATGTTTAGGCTTGATTTCATGTGGGGAACAAAAGCCCTAAGTTGATTTTGGTCAACAGTTGCGTTTTGATCAACAATTGGATCGACCTGGAAACTAGGGTTTTTAAGTAAATTGGGGGGGTATTGTTTTTAAGTTTAAAGCAGGGGGTTTATGGAGGGCATAGGCACCGAGCCTACTGGTTAAGACGCTCCCCTTACACACAGGGAACCCGGGTTCGAACCTGGTCACCTGTAATATTTTTTTTTAAACATGATTTTCTTAAATAATTAATTCCAGAAACACTTGATATATTATTAAATTAATATATAAATCATTTTTATAATATTATACTAAAACAGAATTTATTTAGAAATTTATAAAATATTTGTAGGAATTATAATTTGGTAAATTGTTGTTCATTTTCTTTATTTTAAGTTATAAAAATCAGTATAAAAAATATTTATATTTGTATAAAATTTTAGTTATTCAAAAATAAATACGTTCTTTTAAATTCTTAACAATTTTAACTTAACCGTTCATTTGTATTTTTAAAGTGATCATGAAATATATTTTTTCAAAGATTTAAAATGTATAAAGTTTATTACGAACCAAATAGAAATATATTTAAGTTCTAATTACTAGACTTATTATTTTATAAATCTTTATTAATAAATCAAATGTTTTCTTGTATAAAAATATTTATCTTATTATTATTAAATCTCTAAAAATTCTAGTAGTTACATCGCATCGTCTCTTTCCAATTAACAATGTTCAATAATAAATATAAATATATATATATATATATATATATATATATATATATATATATATATATATATATATATATATATATATATATATCATCACTTTGATTAAATCAAGAACCCCGACTACTATTGAAACTCTAGCCTTCGTGAATCGTCTTTCGACCTTACCGACTAAATTCTAAATCTTGGAACGCTTATTTTAGGTCAATTTTGAAGGCATCGTTGGATTTTACCTTATTGTTATTAGTTTCTTATACGTCATATACCAAGTGAGTTTTTCATATCTTATTTTATATTATTTCACACATTTAAGGTGAAACATGTTAATCTTATTAAAAGCACACTTGTAAAGACGTTTTATACTCTTGTAACACTTGTGCAATTCATCTTATATCTTGTCATGGTTATTTGGATTCTTGTAATTATTATAAGATTAACACTTGTAAAATACAATCATTAACTATTGCTAGCCTAGCGACGTCATAGATCTATGGGCCTGACAAGCCTATTTGGTGCTAAAGTCGAGGTTATTACCGGCTCCTGGTGACGTATTCTTGATCACCATGGGAACCAAGTACACTTAACTAATCGTATAATTTCATTGTGGCCATATTTGTCAAGGTTTGATTGTTACATTTGTTTGTCCATTCATATTGCATTGTCCTTTAACCTACTACATGAATTGTCATCTTAATGTTTATATATATATGTATGTTCAACCTATGGGAAACTCACCAACACTATATGTTAACCTTATATTTTTAACATGTTTCAGGTAACAAACCCGCTTAGTATTGCCTTGAAGATATGATATCATCTAGGAATTTGGACCTAGAGAAAAATAAAGAGCATGCTATGAGAACTTTAATGTTGAATTCTTGTTTATGTTATGTTTGTTTAATTTGAGACTTATATTATGACAATGTTTTCCATGAAACGAATATTTTAATAATATTTACACCTTGTAATAGTGTTATGTGGCATGAACAATCTTAACCCTCACATCTCAACGTTTCCGCCGTTAAGGTTGGGGTGTGACAGATTGGTATCAGAGCCCATAACTATAGGGATTTAGGTTATTAGAAATGGTGACCTAGACTATGGTTAATGTAGGGACCCTTTCCATGAATATTCGTTATGATCTTGTAAGTTTGCTTATATGCCTAGCACATGATGTTACATGCTGCATGATGAACCCCTTATGTGCTATTTGACTTTATTTAGAAAATGGTTCCTTAGGTGTATGACATGAATCTTGTATACCCCAACTTTCTAATCCTCTTATTATGCCCTTAGTTCTACCGCGTCTAATCTTTTCTAAACTTATTCTCGACTACGTGTGGAATCTTACGCATCATATCGAGTGGATAAAATTCTTTAGCCTCTATGCCTAAATCTTGAAAATCTCATCGAGGTTTTAATTCTAATAGCCTATAGGGAAGTGTGTGACACATAAACACCTGAATTCTGGATTTCCTGGCAAAAAGCCCTCGAGCTAAGGCAAGCATTTCGTATAAATCTCACTGCGGGACCTGTTATGTATACCTGCGGATTTCCTGGATGAGTGATAAATTATGATCAACATACATATTTTCCTCAAGGTAATTGGAATTAAGTTACCTCGACATATCAACATTCCTATTGGTTTTGTGGTACCAAATGGAACCATCCTGCTTACATTTATAAATTTTGAGATTCATGATTATTTGAACTGGTTTATCACCGAAATTCTAATATCTTCTCTACTTATATTTTATAGAATGTCTCGCCATCATGGAAAACGTGCTAGCTCCGACCGAAAACTCACTGCTATGATTGCCCGACAAATGGCTGCTGTTCTCCCTACCATGGTCGCTGAACTAAGTAGCACCCTACTGGCTAACAATAGCAACAACGTGAACGGGAATAATGGTGGGGGTGATAATAATGGCCATGGTGAAAACAGTAATAATCAAGGAGGAAATCACCGAACTTGTACTTTCAAACACTTCAATTCGTGCAAACCCACTAATTTTAGTGGTAAGGAGGGAGCCACTGGACTTCTTGAGTGGTTCGAGAGCATGGAGAACACTTTCATTAATAGTGAGTGTCCCGAAGAGCTCAAGGTCCGCTATGCTACGAGTGTCCTTCAACAACGGGCACTCGCTTGGTGGAATAGTGAGAAGAGAAACCGAGGTACAGAAGTTGCATTGGCACTCACTTGGGAAGATTTCAAGAACATCATGATCTAAAAATTATGCCCAAGGAGTGAATTGCAAAAGTTGGAGGAGGAGTTTTGGAACCTCAAACAAGATAGTGGCAACCAATTGGCATACTCCACCCGGCATCATGAATTGAGTATGCTTTTACCGCATATGGTGGATATTGTACCCCAAAACATTGAGAAATTCATCAACAGGGTACCGCTGCAAATTCAAGATGCTGTTGTGGGAAGTAGGCCCACGACCTTGGAGGAGGCAATAAACATCACCACGCAGCTCACTGAGAATCACATAAGGGCTGGTACTTTGACGGTAAAGGGTACAAAATCAACAGCGATGGTGACTCCCGAGGCAACTAAGGAGGTGAAGGCTGAACCTTCATTCAAGGGTAAGAAGCGTAAGTTCACACCTGCCCGTAATTTTGCTGTGACAGCACCTAATGCTCCATAAAAGCAAGCTGTCATTGCAAATCAAGCACCTGTGGCAAGAGCTTACACTGGCCCATATCCGATGTGTAACACTTGCAAGTATCATCATGCGGGAAATAATCCATGCCGAATTTGCTCTCTTTGCGGCAAATACGGGCATCTGGTGACTACGTGTCATCATGCCCCAAACAACGCTGTTATGGTTGCTAACCGAGCCTGCTACAATTGTGGCAAAACTGGTCTTTTTCGTCCACAATGCCCTCAACTTGCGGGGAATGTTTCATCGGCTCGAGGATGGGCTTTCAACATCAACGCAAACCAAGCTCAAGCGAATAACGATGTGGTGAACGGTATGTCATTCTTTTCCCGTTACTCGATCTTTTGTTGTATAAAATTCATACTTGCTTTCCATATATCAATGATAGCTCTATATCTGAGCAGGTATGTATCTTGTAAATAATTGCTACGTGTCAGTACTTTTTGATTCGGGAGTGGATAAGAGTTTTGTGTCCTTAGAGTTTGAACCTACTCTTGCTAAGCCGCGTTTTAAATTAGAAAAATCATTTACAATCGAGGTCGCTGATGGCAAATCTATCGTTATTGACGTCATCATTCGTGATTGTATCTTGAGCCTTAACGAGCATGAATTTCCTATTGACCTATTCCTATGCAATTGGGGAGTTTCGACATCATTATTGGCATGGATTGGTTAGCCAAACACTACACGAAGATTATCTGTTTCGAGAAGTGTATTCGTATTCCACTACCTTCGGGAGATACACTAAAACTTTTTGGAGAGAGATCGTCTAAAGGACTCAAGCTTATGTCGTGCATCAAGGCCCGAAAGTGCTTGAGTAAGAACTACACAGCCTTTATGGCTTATGTAGTCAACACGAAGGCCAAGGGTAAGGAACTTAAGGATATTCCTGTTGTACGAGACTTTCCCGATGTGTTTCCCGAGTATCTTAGTGGGTTACCTCCCGTTCGGGAAGTTGAATTCAAGATTGATCTGATTCCTGGTGCAAACCCTGTGGCTAAGTCACCTTATCGTCTTGCACCTTTGGAAATGCAAGAACTAGCCAGTCAACTGCAAGAATTGACCGATAAGGGTTTTATCCATCCTAGCTCTTCACCATGGGGTGCACCTGTGCTATTCGTGAAGAAGAAAGATTGTTCGTTTCGCATGTGTATCGACTATCAGGAACTCAACATACTCACCATCAAAAACCGATACCCTCTCCCTCGAATCGATGACCTCTTTGATCAACTCCAAGGAGCTACGCAATTCATGAAGATTGATTTACGCTCTGGATATCATCAATTGCGATTCCATGACAATGATATTCCAAAAACCGCTTTTCGTACTCGATATGGACATTATGAGTTCATGGTTATGCCTTTTGGCTTGACTAATGCACCTGCTGTCTTCATGGATCTCATGAATCGAGTATGTAAACCGTATTTGGACAAATTCGTGATTGTGTTCATTGATGATATTCTCATCTATTCCAAGACAAAAACCGATCACGAGTTGCATTTGCGACAAGTTCTCGAACTTCTGAAGAAGGAGCAACTGTACGCCAAGTTCTCTAAGTGTGAATTTTGGCTTGAAGAAGTTCAATTTCTAGGTCATGTGGTGAATATCCAAGGAATTCACGTCGACCCTGCTAAAATAGAAGCCGTGAAAAACTGGTGTGTTCCCACGACCCCAACTGAAGTCTGTTCTTTTCTTGGTTTAACGGGTTACTACCATAGGTTCATTGCAAACTTCTTGAAAGTTGCGAAACCACTTACGGCGCTAACTCAAAATAATAGACTTTTTGAATGGGGACCTGAACAAGAAGAGGCTTTCGAGACACTGAAACGCAAGTTATGTAACGCTCCTATTCTAACCCTCCCCGATGGAAATGATGATTTTACTGTGTACTGTGATGCGTCTAGTCAAGGCCTTGGTTGTGTTCTCATGCAACGAGGAAAGGTCATAGCATACGCGTCGATACAATTGAAGGTTCATGAAGTAAACTACACAACCCATGATCTAGAACTTGGTGCCGTGGTTTTTGCCTTAAAGATTTAGAGGCACTACCTTTATGGGACGCAATGTATAGTCTACACCGATCACAAAAGCCTTCAACACGTGTTCAATCAAAAGGATCTCAACATGAGGCAACGACGTTGGATCGAGTTGATTAACGACTACGACTGTGACATTCGTTATCATCCTGGAAAGGTGAATGTTGTAACCGACGCGCTGAGTCGCAAGATCCACAATAAGACTATCCCACTGCAAGAAATTCGAGATCGAAGACAATGGTTTGACACACTGGGAGAATTTGATACGGAGATTCACGTGGATGTCAACGAGACTACTATCATGCTTCAAAATATAAGGATTGATAGTGACCTCGAGTATTGCATTCGCGAGGCTCAACAAGCGGCGTTAACTGAAGAAAGTGAGAATGAAGAATTAGCGTATAACTTTCGGTCACAATTGGAAACAAAACCGAATGGCATGCTGTACTTCTTAAACTGACTTTGGATTCCAAATCGCGATAACCTTCGTAACTACATTATGAACGAAGCTCATCAAACGCGTTACTCTATTCACCCTGGGTCCTATAAGATGTATATGGATCTGCGTGGCCAATATTGGTGGCTAGGGATGAAGAAAGATATCGCTTCTTATGTAGCGAAATGCCTCACGTATGCAAGGGTCAAAGCGGAACATCAACGACCTAGTGGTTTACTTGAGCAACCCGGAATCCCTATGTGAAAATGGGAGCACATATCCATGGATTTCATAACCAAGTTACCTCGTACTCCTCGTGGCCATGATAGTATATGGGTGATTGTTGACCGTTTGACCAAAACAGCATATTTCATACCAATACGAGACACCTACAAAGTTGCAAAATTGGCTCGTATTTATATCGATGAAATTGTGAGTCGACACGGCGTGCCTTTGCACATCATATCCGATCGAGATGCTCGTTTCACTTCACACTTTTGGTCTTCTATGCAAGAACTCTTGGGTACTGACCTGGATTTAAGCACGGCTTATCATCCTCAAACAAACGGTCAAACTGAGCGAACTATTCAAACCCTTGAGGATTTGCTACGTCTTTGTGTTCTCGACTTTGGTGGTGACTGTGATACGTATTTACCGTTAGCGGAATTCTCTTATAATAACAGTTACCACTCAAGTATCAAAATGGCTCCATTCGAAGTTCTATATGGTCGTAAATGTCGTTCTCCGATTTGCTGGACTGACATTGGTGAAAACTTCATTACCGGTTCAGAACTTATTCAAGAAACGACCGATAAAGTCTCCAAAATCCGTAATAACCTTGAGGTGGCTAGAAGTCGACAAAAGAGTTACGCGAATAAAAGACGCAAACCATTGAAGTTTCAAGTCAATGACATGGTTCTTCTCAAGGCTTCACCATGGAAGGGCGTTGTTCGCTTTGGGAAGAATGGTAAGTTAGCTCCATGGTTTGTAGGACCTTTCAAGATTTTGAAAAGAGTTAGGAAAGTGGCTTATAAACTGGAACTACCTTCTAAACTTAGCGGGGTTCATCCTGTCTTCCATGTCTCAAACTTGAGAAAATGCTTGGCCGATGAAAATTTACATGTTGGAGGAGATTCAAATAGACGAGTCCTTGCATTTTGTTGAGAAACCTGTTGAGATTATGGATTAAACACTGAAGAAGACCCGAACAACTACCATGCCAATCGTCAAAGTTCGTTGGGAAAATAAACGTGGAACCGAGTTCACCTGGGAACGCAAGGACCATATGAAGAAGAAATATCCTTATCTGTTTGTTTAGTTTTATCTTTAATTTCGGGACAAAATTCCCTAAAGTTGGGGAGACTGTGACCTCTTGGATATTTTGTTAATTGTCTGTTACTTCTGTTACCTCTTTTATATGCTAGCTATGTCATTAATACAAATATGAAGGCTCGTTTGTAATTTCTTTTATCTTGATCTTATGTGGTATTTAAAAATTATTATAACTTGTTTTATTATTAATTAATTAAGTTAAAATAATAATAATAATAATAGTAATAATAATAATAATAACAATAAAAATGATAATAATAATAGGTGAAAATTTATGTAATAAATAAAATTTTATAAGGATTTATTTGTTAAAAAAACTAGTAAGATAATTTTTGGCATAAAATAATAAAAGTAAAACCACAGGGACCCAAACTGTAAATGTTTAAAAGAACAAAACTCAAGTTTGGGACATTAAAGTAAAAACATAAACCACAGGGACTTAAGTGTAATTTTTTAAACTCAACCCCAAATACCCCCCTCCCCTGTTTACCCGTCGCCCCCTGTTCTGGCCACAACCTCCGACGGACCTCCGGTAGCCACCTCTCGCCTGGAATGTTCGAATTCAATGCCAATAAATGGTCCCCTAACTCTTGCGCATCAGTTTCGAGCTCGAGACCCACTCGAATTCAGACCATCGGCTGTAACCTTAAAACCGTTTCCACACTTAAACACGACATTAATGAAATTAATCAAACGTGCACGCTTATTCAATCATTTCGAAACCAATAATGCGATCAATTTCATTTGAAACGGCAAACCACGCACCTGAAAACGGTTCGAAACACCCGAGATAAACCTTAGAGAAGTTGGACACCTAATCGTCCAAATCAAACCTATTTAACAGAGGGGAAAGGTTCAACTTGTTCCTTTCCAACTATCTGTAATCATAATTGCTCGAAATCGTACACCATCTACCTTGTTCAATCACCTCTGACCATCGCGACTGTGCTAGAGGTGTTCATCCTCAAATCGAAGCTAACCAGGTAAATTAAACATATGTTTAGGCTTGATTTCATGTGAGGAACAAAAGCCCTAAGTTGATTTTGGTCAACAGTTGCGTTTTGATCAACAATTGGATCGACCTGGAAACTAGGGTTTTTAAGTAAATTGGGGGGGTATTGTTTTTAAGTTTAAAGCAGCGGGTTTATGGAGGGCATAGGCACCGAGCCTACTGGTTAAGACGCTCCCCTTACACACAGGGAACCCGGGTTCGAACCTGGTCACCTGTAATATTTTTTTTAAAACATGATTTTCTTAAATAATTAATTCCAGAAACACTTGATATATTATTAAATTAATATATAAATCATTTTTATAATATTATACTAAAACATAATTTATTTAGAAATTTATAAAAAAATTGTAGGAATTATAATTTGGTAAATTGTTGTTCATTTTCTTTATTTTAAGTTATAAAAATCAGTATAAAAAATATTTATATTTGTATAAAATTTTAGTGATTCAAAAATAAATACGTTCTTTTAAATTCTTAAGAATTTTAACTTAACCGTTCATTTGTATTTTTAAAGTGATCATGAAATATATTTTTGCAAAGACTTAAAATGTATAAAGTTTATTACGAACCAAATAGAAATATATTCAAGTTTTAATTACTAGACTAATTATTTCATGAATCTTTATTAATAAATCAAATGTTTTCTTGTATAAAAATGTTTATCTTATTATTATTAAATCTCTAAAATTTCTAGTAGTTACATCGCACCGTCTCTTTTCAATTAACAAGGTTAAATAATAAATATAAATAAATATATATATATTTTGATTAACTCAAGAACCCCGACTACTATTGAAACTCTAGCCTTCGTAAATCGTCTTTCGACCTTACCGACTAAATTCTAAATCTTGGAACGCTTATTTTAGGTCAATTTTGAAGACATCGTTGGATTTTACCTTATTGTTATTAGTTCCTTATACGTCATATACCAAGTGAGTTTTCCATACCCCATTTTATATTATTTCACACGTTTGGGGTGAAACATATTAATCTTATTAAAAGCACACTTGTAAAGACGTTTTATACTCTTGTAACACTCGTACAATTCATCTTATATCTTGTCATGGTTATTTGGATTCTTGTAATTATTATAAGATTAACACTTGTAAAATACAATCATTAACTATTGCTAGCCTAGCAACGTCATAGATCTATGGGCCTGACAAGCCTATTTAGTGCTAAAGCCGATGTTATTGCCGGCTCCTGGTGACGTATTCTTGATCACCATGGGAACCAAGTACACTTAGTCAATCGTATAATTTTATTGTAGCCATATTTGTCAAGGTTTGATTGTTACATTTGTTTGTCCATTCATATTGTATTATCCTTTAACCTATGACATGAATTGACATCTTAATGTTTATATATATATGTATGTTCAACCTATGGGAAACTCACCAACATTATATGTTGATCGTATATTTTTAACATGTTTCAGGTAACGAACCCGCTTAGTATTGCCTTGAAGATATGATATTATCAAGGAATTTGGACCTAGAAAAAAATAAAGAGTATGCTATGAGAACTTTAATGTTGAATTCTTGTTTATGTTATGTTTGTTTAATTTGAGACTTATATTATGACAATGTTTGCCATGAAACGAATATTTTAATAATATTTACACCTTGTAATAGTGTTGTGTGGCATGAACAATCTTAACCCTCACATCTCTACGTTTTCGCCGTTAAGGTTGGGGTGTGACATGGATAGTGGCGTTGCGAATTTGAAAATTTCGATAATCGGGTTGATTTGATGACATCTCCCTTTGTCTTAGGTGATTCAGAGGAATCTCATGTGGTGGTGGGGATAGGAGCATACCGGAAGATAAAGAGCTTTGTCTCTTTAACTCCTTCAATTCGCTCTCTCCGGTGAAGAAGACCGGAAAGGAAACGCATATAATTAAAGGAATTGAAAACCTTACCTCTCGACGTGGGAGGTCTCCGAAGATGAAGGAAAGTGGGGAGGTTACCGGACAAAATGGGAACCAGTGAGGAGAGATGGAAGTGTCGGATATCATGGAACGTGGGTTTGCAACCTTTGTAACCTACATAACATTCAACAACTGCCTAATTTACACAGTCCAGATCAAAAGTACGTGGGTTTCAATGGCTCAGATTAAACAAAAATGTGTAACCGTTTTCCGTTAACCATATATATATATATATATATATATATATATATATATATATATATATATATATATATATATATATATATATATATATATAATATTTTATATAAATATTCCAAATATAACGTTTTAAAACACTTACGTGTATCTACGTTTCGGTGTAAGTTCATTCAAAACAGAGTTGTGTGTGATAATTTATAAGTTATCAAAACACAAACATACAAATTGTCAAAAGTGCTACCATGTTTCGTTTCTTATAAAGTTATTTTGTTTTCCTCTTGCAAACTTTAAAATATGACATAATATAAAATTTCTGATTTTCATTGAGACTTGCTTATTTTTATCAATGTTTTAACGTGATTTTTTTCCGTGGGTGAATATAGGTACAAATCGTGGAAATTAAGCATTATAAATCTTAACGTCACGCTACAACACTTGGGTTATGTTACAAAAGAATCTTATTTTAATTACTTTTAATTTAAGTTATTTTGATGTATTCCTAGTGCTTATTTTGTTTTAAAAAGTATTATATGTGTTTGACGTAATCCTTTTATTTGATCTATCATTATGTTTCAAATCTGCTTCGTTCGATTGACCTATAAAGTCCACATATGAGATTAAAGCTAGATAAATGGCCTAATCAATAAATTATGAACATAAATTTAATTTAGACGTTAATCTTTCCACCAACAAAATATGACTTTTACGTATCCTTTTAACATAATTAATTAAGTTAATATACCTTGTCCCGATCCTTATATGTGAGACCAATCTTTTAGATATAGTTTTTGTGTATCAGAGTTTGGATTTTTCCGCCGGTTAAAATACTAGCTAGGAATAAAAAAGTCTAAACGTGGTATGTAGCCCCATGCTTGAAAGAGATAGTGATGCAGGTTTTTCCTTCCAAATGACTACTATATGATCACTAGCTACATGCTTGGTTATTCACTATTTAAATATTACGTGTACGTACTCAAAATTATTTTATTCTGATAACCTTTGTATCAAAGTATATATGGCCGACAAAACTCATAAAGTATGAATTTATCATCAAACCGGCCTTTCAAACGACCTAAAATTCTATATATATCACGGTAAATTAATCGACATGCATGGCAGCCGGCCTTCATCAAAATTTATAGAGCGAGCGCACAAGGTGAAACCGTGAAATTGAATATGAGACCTCTTTTCTTTTTTTTTAATCATTTTCATTAGACTACATATATATGGTCTTAATGTTTGTTATTGAGCCATTAATTATGTAAGGAATTTGGGAGAGTTATTTATTATATTAAAAAGATAAACACCGGCCAACGTGATAATGAAATGGAATCATGCATGAGCATGCAATTAAGTGTCCTAAGGTGCAGATATCTAACAACTGCATGTGTCCCTTGCATGCATTTTGATAGTTAATTAAAAGTCGACTATATATATACATTCTTTTGGTTTTGGTTAATATATTAATAAAGCAAAGAAGCAACGTACATTTTGATTCAGAGGAGTACGTACGCACGTACTCCCAACTTCAACACTTTAATTGAACCCTCGATCTCTATCTATCTATCTCTCTCAGCTCTCTGGCTAGCAATTTAATTAATTGGCCGGTATGGAAATAAAAAGCCCTGAAAGTGCAAGAGATTTAGTAAGCACCAACAACGTACCGCGGTGGCGGTCGGTGTTATACATGTAGTTTCTGCAAAAGGGGTTTTTCTAATGCACAGGCATTGGGTGGCCACATGAATGTTCAAAGAAGAGACAGGGCTAGGTTACAAGAATCAACCCTAATGATCACAACAGAAACCACAAAGACGCCTATATATCACGTTGAATTCAATTCAGTCATCGGATGATAAGGGTGAAGAAGGTGCAGGTGTGGCATGGATTAATCTCACTACTGAAGCAGCTAATGATCACCAACATCCTAGAAAGAAAGATGATGCAGCCGTTGTTAATTTCGAGAAACCAATACTGCAACTATCTTTGCCAGCAAGTGATTCCAATAAATTTTCTACTTTGTCATCATCACCGCCTGCAACAGAACTGGACCTTGAGCTTCGACTAGGGATAGATTCTCAGACCGCATCTAGAGATCCTCTTATAAGAGTTTAGTTAATAGGACGGTATATATATATATGGGGAACTATACACATATCTGTCGTGTTATCGA
The DNA here is from genome assembly GCA_025506505.1 of Flaveria sonorensis. Classification (NCBI taxonomy): domain Eukaryota; kingdom Viridiplantae; phylum Streptophyta; class Magnoliopsida; order Asterales; family Asteraceae; genus Flaveria; species Flaveria sonorensis. The sequence continues at coordinate 72,962,285 of CM046423.1, forward strand.
TCAGAAAAACTTAAAACAGGCACTTACTCTTGCTTGCTAAAGATTAATCTATATATATATATATATATATATATATATATATATATATATATATATATATATATATATATATATATATATATATATATATATATATATATATATATCTTCTTCACCTAATTAAATGCTATATACACTTGATCAATATACTTGCTACTCCATCACTTTAGTAATTCTTTTAGAATCTGCATCCATGATATTACTTCATTTCTTTTCAAAATTGCATCTCTTAATTGCATGGTAATCATCACGAACAAGTTTTCTTTATCATATATTTTCATATTCCAATTCTGGTAGATCTAGCTGCGGTTAGTTCATTTGACTAGTCAAAACAAGCTAGATCTTTACTCTTCGTGTTAGTTCATTTGAATGTTTCATAGATTTTATTGCAAAGCAAAAGAAAAGTCTAATTGTGTGACATCTCATGCTTCGTCATCTTGTGAGCGTTAACTAGGAGTGACTTACTTATAATTCCTGAGTTTGAATGATAGGTGTCTTAAAACTCATTAAAAATGAATTACCATAAGTTTTCGTAAGTTGTTTTGTTGCAAGACAATATCTATTCTTAGGGTTTGCTAAGATTTATCTTTGATTTATAATTCTCAGTTTGATTGTGTTTTGCTATATATATGGATTGTTTCAGTTATCTTTGATTTATAAATATCAGATGACATTTCGGGCCTTCTGTGACGAAGTTATAGGCACGATCGATAGATAATTACATGCCGCACTATAGCCTTTGGTGCCGTGGCTACAGCTTTTGTTCCTTTGTAGTAGCTTAGGGTTTAGTCTAGGCTTAGGGCTGATTTCCTCTAATTTTCTATATATATATAAATATAAATATATATATGCCTTCTATGATGTAAAGCCTTGTATGATGTAAATTAAGAGCATGTAGTATACAAAACACTCTTCCATATCAGAATTCATGGGGCTAAGTTGTGATCTCCCTTAATGTTATAAGTTTGCAAAATACATAAAATTTTAATATACAATACCCTTAAAATTTAAAATTAAAAGATTTTAGTATAAGAAATAAAAAAGATTTCAGGCTAAAATCATCTCTCATAAATAAAATAAAAAACAACGACTGATGAAGTCCAAACAAGATTGCTGGATGGGCACGGCTTCTTCATACATAAAAAAGATTAAAGTGGTCCAGTGGACGGGCGACTACGAGATCCGTCAGTACGATCCAGCCCAGCTCAAAGGGAACAAAGACGGCGGGTTTAGCATACTCGCCAACTACATCTGCGCGCTGGGCAACCCCTGCAACACCAAGGCGGAATAGTACAACCTCAAGAGGGATCTGTGTATACCAAGATATGATTTTGCTAGGGTTAATGGTGTGTATTTTGCTTAAAAGGTTATACATATGTTGTGCATGTATTTTCTAGAAAAAAAATACAAACAATGCTAGTGATTAGGTAATATTAATATTTACAAATGGTTTCCAGCCAACCAAAACATAATTAAGATCATCCGGCCACATCACGTACCCCCTTCTTTTCCTCTCTTCCGGCCACTTCTCTCCCTCTCTCTTATCCTCTCATTCCTCAAGAACAAAAGCATTCTTAATTAATCAATGTAATGTTAACCAAAAACAAAAACAAGTTTTTAGATCAAATCAATACCTGCCTGCGTTAGGTTTATGTTATTTAAGAAAAATATGTGCGAAAATGGAACGGAGAACAGTGACAATGAATTAGATGACTTCAATGGAGATGATGATGATGATGATGATGATGATGAATTCTTCGAAAGCACCAACCGTCTCTCCGTCGTCGTCCCTCTGGACATGCCTTTACCTGAATTTGATGTCGGCCAAGAATTCAATGATAGTCGAGTGTCTTTCTCTCACAACCTCGCCTCGAATTCGAATTCCATCAAGGAATCTCAGGTTACAAGTGTCCTTTCCTCGGCACAATACGACATGTGGATGGTTGCCCCTGGATCAATCACTGATCGGCGAAGGCGGCTTCTACAAGGGATGGGGTTGAATAGCAATAAAGATTTTGCTCGCTTGCCTAGCACAACTACCGCCAAGTTCAACAAGCCATATTCGAAAAAACTAGTTTCGATAAAACCTGTTGTTATTCCTATAGACGTAATCAAATCCAATGAAAACCAAAATATTGATTCATTGGTAAAAGAATCTTCACCTCGTTTACAGGAATCAAGACAATCTGACCTTGAGTTGCAGTCACGCACTCCAACTGAAGCTCAACCTCAGGCTGAACCTAAACTTAAACCACAACCTCAACTGCAGCCTCATGTACAAGATCATGCTACGCCGCAGGCTTCACCCCAGTCCATATTATTAGTTCGTTCTAGATCAGACAGTGATATAGAAACAAGCTCCTTCAAGACAAAACGAAGAAAAGAGGATATGATTGGATCAGTATCAAAGCAACGCCTTACGAGAACGTCATCGGGGTTAGTAACACCATCTGTCGGATTATCATGTCAGTATGCCAACGTTCTTAGAGTTTACACCCCAAATACTAAGCTACCAAAAAATTCCTCAACATCTACGACCAATAACAAGAAGAACGACCAGCACACCACCTCTAGTGCCCAGTTGGATTCTTTCTTCTTGATCAAGAACCTAGATACTGGAAAGGAGTTCATAGTGAAAGAGTTTAATGATGAGGGAATGTGGAATAAGGTGAGTGATCTACAAACGGGGAAGCAACTCACAATGGATGAATTTGAGAATACCGTGGGGCACTCACCTGTCGTAAAGGAACTAATGCGTAGAGCAAGTCGTAAGAGAAATGACAGCATCAACAGTAAACTAGCCATGACCAACTCTTATCTTAGCAAGAGCTTTAGAAATAGCAAGAAGAAAGGGGCTGCAATTTTGAAGAACCTGAAAGGTTCCATGAGTGGATCAAAAACAACAGAAAAAGAAAAGGATCAAAGTGTAACAATGACTACTACCACTGCTCCTACACCTACAACCATAGTGGCTGATACATCTTCAACATCATCCTCACAAAGCAGTGGACAACAGAAAATGAGCATAGAACATATCAATTCTAGTGACAAGAACTCGAGTTCAGAATGGGTTAAAGCTAAAGCTTATGGAAAACCTGATGCGGGCCCAAGTGTTGAGGACCGGGCTTTATTGTTTTTAGAGGCTCAAGACCGTGCTGCACGAAAACAGGCATAACTTGGGCTATGAGTCTCCGTTTCTGACGTTCTACCAGTCGAGACGACCGTGGAAACGAAGACTACGTCATGGTAACCTGCCGTAGGCGGGTTAGCCCGTTATTTTTCCAAAATAAGGCCTCTAAATGGGTTTTCAGGCCACTTTTATGTTTTCTCTAGTTTTCGGTTTTGTTTTGGGCTTTTGTTTGGGCCGTGGTTGTTTGTTTTAGGCCCGTTCGAACTTTTTTTTTTTGCTATTTAAGCTTACTGGATGTAATCTGAAAGGACAGTTGAACTATTGGATAATTGAAATCTTGTCTTTTCGAATTCGTGACTCTTGGGGTCGAATTTGGGGGTTTGGGGTGGAGATCATCACGGGCATTCGCAGAATCAACGTGTTTGGCTTCGATTTCATTCCGTGCGCTACATCAGTTGGTATCAGAGCCAAATTCCTGGCTCAAAATGCCTCCAAGAAGAAACGCTAGGCCAATCGATGAAGTTTATGAACGGGAGTTGGAGCAACGCTTTATGGCCAGGGTGGAGCAACGATTGGATCAAGTGGTCGATCAACTGACTGATCGAATGGCTGACTTGGTGAATCGTAGAAGGCAGGTCCCCGACAATGGGGATGGTTCTGATTTTGACAATCCATTTTATGGTGACGATGGTGGGTCTTCCGAAGGAAATCCAGAAAGGAGACCGGGGCGAGAACATGGAGGTGGAAATAGACGTTGGGACACTGGGATTAGAATTGATATTCCAGAGTTTGATGGAACTAGCTTGAACCCAGAAGGGTTTATTGATTGGTTGGCTACTGTAGAGGAGGTATTTGAATTCAAAGAGGTGCCTGAAGACAAGCGGGTGCCTTTGATCGCTACCAGGTTACGTGGTAGGGCATCAGCGTGGTGGCAACAGTTGAAATTGACACGCAGCAGAGTTGGAAAATCAAGGATTGTGACGTGGGCCAAGATGAAAAAGTGTATGCGTTCTAATTTTTTGCCTCATAATTTTCAACGTTTGATGTACCAGCGTCTGCAGAATTTGAAGCAGGGTTCTAAATCGGTTGACGATTACACAACCGAGTTCTATCAATTGATTGCTCGAAATGATATCCAAGAATCAGAAGAACAACTTGTCGCTAGGTATATCGGGGGTTGAGGGTTCAGATCATGGACTCTGTGAATCTTTTCGATCCGTTAACGATTGCTGAAGCACACCAACGGGCATTGGCTTTTGAGAAGCAAAACCGTCGGGTGGGCGGTTCGTATTCTTCTGCCCCGGTTGGTGGAAATTCTGGGTCGGGTAGCGGGGCTAGTCGTGCTGCTACCAATCAGCAGAGACCCGTGGCGACTAATACTGGTAAGGGTGCTAGTAGTAGTGGCGCTAAATGTTTCGGTTGTGGGGAGACAGGCCATAGGTACGCTGATTGTCCGAAGGCAGGAAAGCGCCATATGTTTGTTGAATCTGAGGATGAACAACGGGAAGATTATGATGATTCCCCAGTATTTGATGAAGAGCCCGAATATGAAGAAGAATTTGTGACTGGAGATGTTGGGGTGAATTTGGTGGTGAGACGAGTTTGCTATACACCAAAGGCAGATGATGATGACTGGCTTAAACACAACATCTTTCATTCAACTTGTACTGTCTTGGGAAAGGTTTGTACATTTGTTATCGATTCGGGAAGTTGTGATAATTTAGTTTCAGAAGACGCTGTCAGAAAGTTGGCTTTGAAGACAGAGAACCGTGCAAAACCTTATAAGCTCCAGTGGCTCAAGAAGGGTGGCGAGGTAATGGTTTCTAAACGGGCTCTTGTGTCTTTTTCTGTTGGTGCGACATACAGGGACAATGTCTGGTGTGATGTGGTACCCATGGATGCATGTCATTTGTTGTTGGGTAGACCTTGGGAGTATGACCGCAACATCGAACATAATGGGCGGTCTAACACTTACAGCTTCTTGTTTGGTGGTATGAAAATTACCCTAGTTCCTAGCAAGCCGAAGGAGTTACCTACGAAGCCGTCAGGTAATCTTTTAACTCTTAGTCAATTTGAAGATGAACTGGAGGACGCAGGAAATGTTTTTATGTTGATAGGGAAGGAAGTGCCTGAGGGGGTTGGGATTCCTGATGCCATGATTCCTTTACTTGAGGAATTTTCTGATGTCTTCCCTAACGAGTTACCTGATGGATTGCCCCCTTTACGTGACATCCAACATCACATTGATTTAGAGCCTGGGTCACAATTGCCCAATAGGCCACATTACAGGATGAGTCCGGGAGAACATGAGGAGTTGCGTAGGCAGGTTGAAGAGTTGGTTTCTAAAGGCCATGTTCGTGAAAGTATGAGCCCTTGTGCTGTACCTGCTTTGTTGACCCCGAAGAAGGATGGCACCTGGCGTATGTGTGTTGACAGTCGAGCCATCAACAAGATTACAGTGAGGTACAGGTTTCCTATTCCCCGACTTGACGATTTACTTGATCAGATTAGTGGTGCTACTGTTTTCACAAAGTTAGATCTGAAAAGTGGATACTACCAAATTCGTCTAAGACCGGGAGACGAATGGAAAACTGCCTTCAAGACTCGTGAGGGGTTGTACGAGTGGTCGGTAATGCCTTTTGGTTTATCAAACGCACCCAGCACTTTTATGCGTGTGATGAATCAGTTGTTTAGGCCATTTATTGGGAAGTTTGTGGTTGTATATTTTGATGATATTCTTATTTATAGTGCTTCTGTCAGTGAGCATGTCACACATGTCAAGCAGGTCTTGACCTTACTTCGTAGGGATAGCTTCTATGCAGCTATGAAGAAGTGTGTGTTCATGACCCCTAAGGTTCTGTTTTTGGGGTATGTTGTGTCTGGTGAGGGGATACAGGTGGATGAATCTAAAGTCGCGGCTGTTCAAAACTGGCCAACTCCTACTACCATTACCGAAGTTCGTAGCTTTCATGGCCTTGCTTCTTTTTATAGAAGGTTCATTCCACATTTCAGTTCTATTATGGCCCCAGTGACAGACTGCATGAAGGGAAAGATTTTTGTTTGGACAGAAGAAGCTGAGCGGGCTTTTCAAGTTATAAAAGACAAGCTCACTACAGCTCCAATTCTAGTATTGCCTGATTTTTCTCAAGCTTTTGAACTTCATACAGATGCGTCAAAGGTTGGGATTGGCGGGGTTCTCAGCCAAGGTGGTCGGCCTGTTGCCTACTTTAGTGAGAAATTGACAGGGCCCAAGTTGAGGTATAGTACTTATGACTTGGAGCTTTATGCTGTGGTCCAAGCTGTAAAGCATTGGCGACATTATTTGTTTCATAAAGAGTTTGTTTTGTTCACTGATCATGACTCTTTAAGGCATATTCGCACACAAGACAAGGTATCCCATAAGCATGGGCGCTGGTTGGCATTTCTTGAAAAGTTTACTTTTGTGATCAAGCACAAGACCGGTGTTTCAAACAGAGTTGCTGATGCTTTAAGCAGAAGGAGTAATTTACTTGTTTCTATGAGAGTTGATGTGCCAGGTCTTGATGTCATTCGTGAGCAGCTAGTCATTGATCCATATTTTTCAGTTGTTGTGCAGGGTATGCAAACCGGGCAGAAATCAGATTTTCTTTTACATGATGGCTTTCTGTTCAAAGGAAATCAGCTATGTATTCCCGATTCTAGCCTTCGCTTGCAAATTATTAAGGAATTACATGGTGAAGGGCATGTTGGTCGTGATCGTACTTTACAGTTGGTGCAAGCTTCTTATTTTTGGCCTACTATGAGGAAAGAAGTGGATCGTTATGTTAAGAGATGTCGTATTTGCCAAGTTTCAAAGGGCACGACTACTAATGCGGGTCTCTATATGCCTTTGCCAATTCCTTCGCAGCCATGGGTCGATATTAGTATGGATTTTGTGTTGGGATTACCCCGTACTCAGAGAGGTAATGATTCTATTTTTGTTGTTGTTGATCGGTTTTCTAAGATGGTCCATTTTATTCCTTGCAAGAAGACATCTGATGCTGTTAATGTAGCACAACTTTTCTTTCGCGATGTGTATCGTTTGCATGGGCTGCCTTCTTCTATTGTGTCTGATCGGGATACCCGGTTTCTAAGTCATTTTTGGCGTACATTATGGAAGATGGTGAATACTCAACTTAACTTCAGTAGTGCTTACCACCCACAAACAGACGGGCAAACTGAAGTTGTTAATCGATCCTTGGGAAATTTGTTACGGTGTTTGGTTGGTGATCATGTGAAAGCGTGGGATCAAAAACTGTGTCAAGCTGAGTTTGCTCATAATCATGCTGTCAATCGGAGCACCGGGTTTAGTCCATTTCAAGTCGTTTACTCATCTCAGCCCCGAGGACCACTTGATTTAATGAGACTTCCAATTTCTGGTCCTGTTTCAAAGAAAGTTCAAGATTTTGTAGAGGGGTTGCATGAAGTTCATAAGACAGTTCATGATAATCTGGCCCAAGCCAATGCGAAGTATAAGAAGGCTGCTGACCAAAAACGTAGGCATGTGGATTTTGAAGAAGGTGATTTCGTTTGGGCTGTTTTAACTAAAGATCGTTTTTCAGTGGGAGACTACAACAAGCTTTCAGCTAAGAAGATTGGGCCTGTTGAAATTGTGCAGAAGATAAACCCCAATGCTTACAAGCTGAAACTTCCTAGCCACATTCGTTGTTCAGACGTGTTTAATGTGAAACATTTGTTGCCATACTATGGTGACTCTTCTGATGATGAACCTGTTGTGAATTCGAGGGCGAAATTTGTCTACCCAGGGGGGAATGATGCGGGCCCAAGTGTTGAGGACCGGGCTTTATTGTTTTTAGAGGCTCAAGACCGTGCTGCACGAAAACAGGCATAACTTGGGCTATGAGTCTCCGTTTCTGACGTTCTACCAGTCGAGACGACCGTGGAAACGAAGACTACGTCATGGTAACCTGCCGTAGGCGGGTTAGCCCGTTATTTTTCCAAAATAAGGCCTCTAAATGGGTTTTCAGGCCACTTTTATGTTTTCTCTAGTTTTCGGTTTTGTTTTGGGCTTTTGTTTGGGCCGTGGTTGTTTGTTTTAGGCCCGTTCGAACTTTTTTTTTTTGCTATTTAAGCTTACTGGATGTAATCTGAAAGGACAGTTGAACTATTGGATAATTGAAATCTTGTCTTTTCGAATTCGTGACTCTTGGGGTCGAATTTGGGGGTTTGGGGTGGAGATCATCACGGGCATTCGCAGAATCAACGTGTTTGGCTTCGATTTCATTCCGTGCGCTACATCAAAACCCGTCAAAGAATTCTCAGCATTACATCTATGTCAGAAAATCCAGGCCCATGGCGGGTCGATTTGGACAATGAGATTTAGTGTTGATGGAAAATATTTAGCATCCGGTGGCGAAGATAAAGCTATTCATGTTTGGGAAGTGCAAGAATGTGATGTTAAGTCAATGCGATCAGGAGATAACAAGGGTACAAGTACTCCGGATAACAGACCACCTTTACCTGATCATTCAACCACAGAAAAGAAGAAAAAGGTAAAGAACAATAAAAAAATGTCGGAGGTTCCCGAGTATGTAAAGGTGCCCAAAAGTATGTTTGGCCTGTCCGAAAAACCCGTCTGCACCTTCAATGGCCACCAAGATGATGTCTTGGACTTATCTTGGTCAAGATCTCAGGTTAGTTTCCATCCTTAGCTCCTGACAAACTTCTAACTATTCTTCTCCAATCATGATGCGTTAACATAAAATCAAGATCTTTGTGATTGTGGACAGCTCTTGCTTTCATCTTCAATGGACAAAACTGTAAGATTATGGGATATCAAGACCAACAACTGTTTGAAACAATTTGCACATAGTGATTATGGTATACACCACTTGTAAACATTTTTTAGTTTATGAAGCTCTGTGTATCTGATTAGGAAGCATGTGTTTGTGGCAGTGACTTGTATACAGTTCAACCCAACAGATGACGATTACTTCATAAGCGGTTCGTTAGATAAAAAAGTTAGAATATGGAGCGCACCAAGTCGGAAAGTTGTCGATTGGAGTGATCTTCATGATATGATAACTTCTGTATGTTATTATCCAGATGGAAAAGTATGTCACTCCATAAGATATATCCTAATGTGTCATTATTTATGTGTATTTAAAATAGTTAACTAAACATTACAATTGAAGGGTGCAATTGTTGGATTACACAAAGGAAATTGCAAGTCCTATAGTATTTCAGGTATGGACTATTCATTCTTTCATCAACTATGCAACAAAACTATTTGCAAATCAATTTTCAAATGAATTTATCATCTATCTGGTTTTAGATTGCAAACTCGAGCAAAAGGATCAAATTGAGTTGCATACTAAAGCGAAAGCGGATCCAAAGAAGATAACTAGTTTTCAGGTGATATTAACTTAATTTGATGCTGGATTTTTATAGTTCTTTGACATACATAAACAATCTTTGTTATATGTTAATCCATCTAATATTGTGACACGTAGTTTTCTCCTTCTAACCCATCTGAAGTACTCATTACATCTGCTGATTCCCGTATTAGAATCATAGACGGGTTACATGTCGTTGATAAACTCATAGGTGGCGTCTTTTTTCCCTTTCACAACTTTGTTATATTGAATACAAAAGATGTATTTATACATAATATGTTCTGATTTTACAGGTTATAAAAATACTAGCAGTCAGTTTTCAGCTCAATATAGTGCAGATGGAAAGTACGTAATTTGTGCTAGTGAAGATTCACAAGTATATATTTGGAAGCATGAAAAACCAAAAAACAATGGTGGCGCTAAACCCAAATATGTGACCACTACTTCTTATGAACACTTTCCATGTACTGAAGTTACAGTTGCAGTGCCATGGCATGGAAGTAACAAACAACAAGGATTAGAAAACAAACCACAATCCAAATGTTACCCTAAACGACCTGGCCCGCTTCCTGTAGATGATAACGTACAAGCTGAAAAATCATCACAGCTTCCACCAGTTGCAAAAAAGGGCACGGAAATAGGTACAAAAGAAGGCTCAGAACAACCTTCTAGTACTGACACAAGTGTCAGTGAGTCTGATGATGGAGTGTTGCAGTCAGGCAATGATTCCGCTGCTGCAGCCACCAACAACAGCTTCCAATCGACAGCATGGGGGTTGGTTATTGTGACCGCAAGTTTGGGTGGTGAGATTAAGGTTTATCAGAATGTTGGGTTGCCTGTTAAGGTCGGGAATCTATTTTAACATGTCACGAAACTTTAAGTTGTTAGTACGTGTGAGGGGGTCTTAATACGGGCTATCTGGTGTACATATACATTAGTTTGAGTGTAGAATTAATTAGTGTTATACTCTTATGTAAGAAACTCTGTAAGCTTAGGGTACACATACATATAACCACAATACAAATATACCTGTTAGAAAACATTACAAACATACATATAAGGTATCCCACGAACACGAGTTTAGTGTCATGTATTTTATCACACTTTTGTTTCACATACATATTGGAATATACTATATAATATAATAGCATATTGTATGGCAGATCCATATAATTCATATAAACAAATGTTAACACTGTTTAGTTTCTCCAATCTCTTCCTTGTTTAAGGAGGCTTCTCCACTAACAAAGAAAACAACGTCACGCCACCTTTACCATTTTTTTCACCTACCAAACGAAGCCGACTCCAAAGCCACCTGCTTTAACGAATCCTTTCTGCCTATTTTTCACGCACCTACAGCGGTCTCCTCTTATCACGAATCAAGTTGACCAAAGGTTCTTCGATCACCCATAACAACCCAGGAACACTAATGTTTGTCACCGGTCACCCCCTTCGTCCCAAACTTTACTTCCACCATGACAACAGTTGCACTGAAACACTTTCCCGTCTCTGTCTTCTGATGTCATACAATCTCGTAATAACCTGATGTGTTTGCCCTGCAGCAAAGAGCTACTCGCCTCTTTGAAACCGATTCTCAAACTGGCCTTCTCCGCCTTCACGTATCCTAGGCTCTACTACCAGATGTTGGATCAGGCCCTTTAAATACGCACACTTGAACAAAGTGTTTTCACTCTTTATATTCATTGAAAACCAATTAAAAAAATTATTGAAACCATCACCTGAACATCAACTTTGTTAAAGATAAACCCTCAAATTAACTCAATCAAGATTATAAGATCAAAAGGAAAACACCATGTATATTATCAATGAAACTATGAACTGGATACAAAGGAATTACAGTGAAATCGAATGAATAGAGCCTTTGTTCGATCATATGAGGCTGGTGAAACCAAAACAACACTTAGAGTATTTTAAAGTACAATTGAAGGTCTTCCGAAGCCAAAGCTGCTCTTCCGAAGACAAATTGAAGATCTTCCAAAGCTTAAGTACGAAGAACTTCCGAAGGAAAACTAAGTCTTCCGAGACTAAGTAGTTTTCCTTCCGAAGTATATGAAGAACTTCCGAAGGTACAACCAAGTCTTCCGAGACCAAGTAGTTCTCCTTCCGAAGCATTTACACTTAGAAGATCCAAGACAAAGTCTTCCAAAGAATGAAGTCATGAAGACTTCCAGAAGACTCGAAAGAAGTTGATTCTTTTGAAGTATAAATGGCCTCGAAAAAACTTATTCTTCCAAAGCCATTTGCCTTTGGAAGAATCAACTATGAACCAGTGGACATAAGTATGGGTTGTCTGACATCCGCTGTCAACTCTGATATACTGCATGGCGCTTTCCCACACCCATGTAGTTGACTATACTTTAATCCACTGTTCACCTTTATCAATTAGTACAGTTACCATACTTGGTTGGTGACAAAAGGTAAGTCATAGACCTGTCATGACTACCTAATCTAGGATAGTATTTTATCTTAGATACTTTACTTCTAGCAATGTAGTATTTGTCTAGTGGTAAATTTCAGCTGGTTTTTCAAGTATAACCGGCTGTAGATAGTAGTATATATAGTTTCTCATTGTAACTTAAGTAACCATGCTTGTAAGAGTCTTGTTATACTAAGTTGAGAAGTAATATATACAAATATCTTGAAAACCATTCTTGTGTTCATTAACTTATTCTATTATTGTCAACTTAGTTAGAGATTCTGCTTCATCAACCGAGTGAGCTTAGTGAGTTTGTGAGATAAAACTTGTGTTGAGAGACCAACACCGATCCTGTGATTGGTATTAGAGCTATTTAGGCTCTTGATTGTGAGATCTAACCATCCCAAATCACCCTTGTTTCTTCACACTTACTCACTTCACTCAAATGGCTCTTAACCAAAAATTTTCTGAGTCTGAGATAGGAACCATAACCAAGGCTCCTATCATCACCCCTGATGATTTTAGAACCTGGTGCAAACGTATTGAAGGTTTTATCAAGTATCAAGACAGCCGCATGTGGAGATCTGATACTCATGGTCCTTACAAGCCAAAGGTGGCAGCCCCGGCTGGCAGTGGCGCCATGATTGAGAAAGCTGTTGAAGACTACTCTAATGAAGACTTTAAGAAGATGGACATCGACTGCAAAGCCATGACCGTGTTGCTTACTGCTATACCAAACTCCATAATGGTAGGCTTTCAGCAATGCGAGACTGCCAAAGAACTATTTGATGCTTTGAAGCTGATGTACTCTGGTTCTACTGAATCAAAGGAGAAAAAGAAAGATGTGCTGAAGAAGAAGTTTGAGAACTTCACTTATGTTGTTGGTGAGACCTTGAGCCAACAATACTTCAGGTATATGGACTTGATCACCTCTCTTCAGACTATGGGAGTTGTTCTTGAGAAAAGAGACATAGTCAGAAAATTCATGAGTGCACTTCCTCATGAGTGGACTTTTTACTGTGTCTCAATCAAGAGAACTGAAAATCTCATCACTATGACTGAACTGTATGGAATCCTTGATGGATACCGTATAGAGATGGAGACTCAAAAGAGCCACCAGATGAAGAGACCCTCAAATCATGCAGTCAACAATGCTTTACATGTTGCTAAAGGATCAAGAACTCCCCAGCCTCAGTTGTACCTTAACAAGCACAACACACTCCCTTCCAGGATAGTTGTGCTTTTGTTTCAGGAAGTGAGCACTCTGGAGATTTTCAATTTTGTTTTAATGATCTAGAGTGTTTCAACCCAGATGATATTGAATATATGGACATTGTCCTGCAAATGGCTCTTTGAACCTATAGAGCAAAGAACTTCTTTAAAGAACCGAAAGGCAGTTTCCTCAGAACCCAACTAACAGCAAATTCGGGTTTGATAAGAGCAAGGCCAAATGCTACAACTGTAACCCGCTTGGTCACTTTTCTAGGGAATGTAAAGCTCTAAGATCTAATCCTGGAGCAGCTCAAGCCTCCCAACATCCTGCTACCTCAAAGGATGCAACCAAACCCACTGAGCCACAAACTGCAGCTGTTGCTCAAGAGGTTGACTGGAGCTTTATGGTGCAAGATATCACCCCTGCTCAAGCTCTCATGGCTGGAACTGAAGACAGCAAGGTATATGAACATCTTTGTACCCTAGCCTGTATTGCTAAGGTTAAATTGTATCAAGACTACAACGTGCAAATTAGATCTGATATTGAGTCCTTAAATATCCTAAAATATGATTTTAAGAGAGTAGAATCTGACTATAAACTCAAAATAGAAGAGTTAGAGAAAATTGTGTCCTTTTTAAAACATGAACATACCAACTATAGGACTTAAATAAAAGATGTAATAACCTAGTTGACTGAAGCTCCAGCCCAGCTAGTAATGGCTGAGGCTAAAGCATAAAAGTATGTTATTCAAGAGAATAACTTCAACAGCATTATAGCATCATCCTCCCACTCCAAGGTATGCTATCAAAACAAAAATGGATTGGGATCCAATGAAATTGCTCCACCACACTCTCTTGTGTCTATTGGACAACCTAGATGTGGTACTAATGAGCAAGAGGTTCCAAATGCTGACCCATTACTTAGTGAGCTGAAGAATAATGCAATAATGGAAACCACCATAGGGAAGGATAAGGTAGAAAACCTCATCCCCACAGTTGATAAATCCTTGACCACCAAAGCCAGAAAGAACAAGATCAGGGCATCAAGAAAAACTACCAAAAAGGTGGTTGAGACTAAGATGAAGACAGACCCAAGGCAAAAGGGTGTATTAATCTCAGGTGGATTCTAAGTGGTTGGAAGTTCTAATTCAGGAAAGGAGTGTAGTACCAGCACTCATATCCAGCTGAAGGATCAGAAATTAAAGGGAAAGGCTGTTGAAGAAGAGAAGAAGTGCAAGAAACAACAGCTCGCGTGTCCCACCAAGAATAATGTTGAGTGCATAATCTGTGGTCTGCATAACCACATGGCTAAAGATTGTTAATACAATCCACCAAGCACACATTATGCAACCAATGTTAAGAAAGAAGAAGTCAAGGATGGTTTCACATTTGGACCTTACCATATGGTCCAAGTGTTAAGGAAAGGAAAGCTTGTTTCCGAAGCCAAGTTGCTTTCGGAAGAAACTCATTCTTCCGAAAGGAAAATAGCTTCGGAAGACAAACTAAAGAACAAACAAAGAAACAAAAAGATTTCCTTGAAACCTTCCGAGAAGAAGACTACTCCGGAAGAAAAGGTGGTGAAAGCTTCTTGCTAAAAGAAAGAAGCCTTGGAAGCAACTCATGCTGCATAAGCCTCCTCAGGCTCATCAACACTCGTCAACCATAGGATGGAATGGAAGACCAGAAAAGATGCTGCAACCCAAACCTCTTCTTCACAAACTATAATTGAGCCCACATGTATACAATTTGGTTCAGTTATATCATCTACATTGGAAGAACCCAAGACCAACAAGGCTTGGGTTTTCAATAATAACTGATCATTTCACCTATATGCAGGGACATGCACATGACAAGAATGGAAATGTCTGGATTATGGACAGTGGATGCTCCAGGCACATGACAGGGAATAGATCTCTCCTACAATAATTTGAACATTTTGATGGAGGTCCTATTCAGTTTGGAGGTAAAGTCGGAGGATACATTTCTGGTAGAGGTAGTGTATCCAATGGTAAGTTAAATATTGACAAAGTAAACTTTGTCAAGCAGCTTTAACACAATCTCTTAAGTGTTTCTTAATTCTGTGATTAAAAGCACCAAATGCTTTTCATAGAACATGAGTGCATTATCCTCAAACCCGGTATGATAATTCCTCAGGAATTGGTGCTTCTTAGATCTCCCAGAAAAGGAAATATGTACAAGCTAGATATGAACAATGCTTCTCCACTGGGTGGAGTATCATGCTTTCTTTCCAAAGCTAATGGTGATGAGTCAACTCTTTGGCATAAAAAAATGTGCCATGTTAATTTTAAAATCATGAATAAGCCGACTAAAAATAATTTGGTACATGGTGTGCCTAAAAATGAGTTTTTCTATAAAGATAACTATGTTGCTTGCCTGAAAGGAAAGCAACACAAGGTTTCTCACAAATCCAAAGAAGTTAACTCCATCACCACTCCATTACACTTACTGCACATGGATCTTTTGGTCCCACAAGTATAATGAGCATTAGAAGGAAATCATATTGTCTTGTGATTGTTGATGATTTTACAAGATTTACATGGGTATTCTTTTTAAGAACTAAAGATGAAACGGCTGAAACTTTAAAATCTTTTATTCTTAAAACTGAAAATCAAAAGGATCACAAGGTGAAAATTATTAGAAGTCAAGGGACTGAGTTTAAGAATCAAGTTCTTGATTCATTTGGTAACTCAAAAGGGATTACCAGACAATACAGTACTCCTAGAACTTCTCAACAGAATAGTGTTGCTGAGAGGAGAAACAGGACACTTATTGAGGTTGCAAGAACTATGTTAGCTATTTCAAAGCTACCTCTAACTTTCTGGTCAGAGGCAGTCAGCACTGCATGCTATGTGCAGAATAGGGTTCTCATTGTTAAGCCCTATAGAAAGACTCCTTATGAGTTATGGAACAAGTGGCCACCGTTTATTAGCTTTCTTAGGTCCTTTAGCAGTAGGTGTACCATACTTAACACAAAAGATAATTTAGAAAAATTTGCTGAAAAGTCGGATGATACTATCTTTGTTGGATATTCCTCAACCTCTATTGCTTATAGAGTGTATAATATTAAAAATAAACAATTTGAGGAATCATCCTATATTGTTGTTAATGAGCATATTCCTTGTGTTAGAGGGAATGGCCCTAATCATATCTTCAATCTAGAATTGTTTTCAAACCATTCTAAACCATCTTGTGAGAATGTTTCAGCTAGAACAGGAACTCAAAGTGACCTCTATGAAGATCAAATGTTTGAGTTACCCATACCTATTCCCAGTTCTCCAAGAGGAATTGAAGAACAAGCTCCTACTCCTGGAAGTCCTGAAAGCTTGAACATCTCAAGAAATAATGGAGCTTCAACAAGTTGTGAGCCAACTGACAACTCCAGCATTCAACACCAAGCTGATGAAGACAGTAATCTGGAGGAACAGGCAACTGTTGATACTGCTTCTCAGCAGAATATCATTGATGTTGTCACTTATTCAATCAGTCTTCATTAAATGAGTGTGAGACATCAGCTGGTCATGGTATTCAAAATCATGAGCAAAACTTCTTAAACCTGGATCTATCTATGCAACTAGATGTGATTCCTAGGCTCAGGATACAGAACACTCACCCAGCTGAGAACATCATTGGGGATGTCTCAGAAGGTGTGAGAACAAGAAGTCAGACCCATAATGGGAATGTCTGCTTGTACTCATGCTTTCTCTCTCAAATAGAACCAAAGAAGGTGGAAGAAGCCCTCAAGGACAACAATTGGATTGAAGCTATGCAAGAGGAGTTGCTTCAATTCAAGAGGCAAAATGTATGAAACTTATGTCCATTGCCACCTGGCCAAGTCTCCATTGGAACCAAGTGGGTGTTCAGAAATAAGAGAGATGATAGAGGTTTGATCATCAAGAACAAGGCAAGACTTGTTATTCAAGGATACATACAGGAGGAAGGAATAGATTACACTGATGTCTTTGCACCTGTTGCAAGACTTGAGGCTATGAGAATCTTCCTTGCTTTTGCAGCATCTAAGAACTTTAGTGTCTATCAACTTGATGTCAAATGTGAATTTTTATATGGGGATATCGATAGAGAAGTCTATGTGTGTCAGCCACCTGGATTTGAACACCCACAGCACCCCAACTATGTGTGCAAACTAGATAAAGCTCTTTATGGGTTGCATCAAGCACCTAGGCTGTGGTATGAGACCCTGTCTCGGTTTCGTCTTAGGAATGGCTACACCAGAGGCACCATAGACAAGACATTGTTCATAAAGAAGTCTAGGAAGGACGTGCTGCTTATTCAAGTCTATGTTGATGACATCATATTTGGTTCCTCAAATGACCAAATGTGTAAAGACTTTGAAAGTATCATGAGGAAGAAGTTTGAGATGAGTTTAATGGGAAAGATGGATTTCTTCCTTGAAATTCAAGTGAAGCAGATGGAAGAAGGGTTCTTCATCAATCAATCTAAGTATGTCAAGGACATCTTAGAGAGATTTAAGATGAAAGATTGTAAGCCAACCAAGACACCTATACCTAGAAATCACAATCTTTGTCCTGATTCTGAGGGGGAGAATACTGATCAACATCAGTACAGGGTGATTATTGGATCTCTGATGTATCTCACTGCAAGTAGACCTGATATCATGTTTGCAACCTGCATCTGTGCAAGATATCAAGCTACTCCCAAGGTGTCTCACCTAATTACTGCTAAGAGAATTCTTAGATACCTCAAAGAAGCTCCTAAACTAGCTCTCTGGTATCCTAAGAATAAGGACTTCAATCTCTATGGGTACACTGACAGTGATTATGGTGGCTGCAACATCAACAAGAAATTCACATCCGGAGGATGCCAATTTCTTGGTGGAAGGATTATCTCCTGGCAATGCAAGAAGCAATCATATGTCTCTGCATCAACTGTTGAAGCTGAATACATTGTTGCTGCGAGCTGCTGTGCTCAACTGCTATGGATTCAGAATCAGATGTTGGACTATGGTTTCAACTTCATGGATACTCCTATCCACATAGACAACAAAAGTGTCATTTCTATCACAGAAAATCTGGTCAAGCACTCCAAGACAAAGCATATCAATATCAGGTATCATTTCATTAGAGATATTCATGAAAAAAATCTAATAAAGCTAGTCAAAGTGAATTCAAATGAATAATATGCTGACTTGTTCATCAAAGCCTTTGATGAACAAAGATTTAAATATTTAATTAGAGCTATTAACTTTAACTAGTTCTTCTTTTTTTAAAAACCTTTTTAAATATGTCTTGTCTATGTTGTCTAAATACAATCTAAGCTCTGTTACAAAAAGGTTTTTTTCAAAAATCTAAGTGTAAATACTTCCGAAGAGAAATTTACCCTCGGAAGAGATCTTTATCCGAAGGCAAACATAAATATTATCTTATAAAGAGCTTTTAGCCTCAGAAGAACAATTGATCATAGATCAAATCTACTTCCGAAGCTTACTAACTTCTGTTCTCGGAAGAAGACTGTACTCTCGGAAGCAAACTTGTCATTGAGACATGGTTTGCTTTCAGAAGCAAAAATGGCTTCGGAAGACAATACTGAGAAACACAAGTGTTTTCTCTTGGAAGCAATTTTACCATCGGAAGAAAACCTTTACTCAAATCAAAACCCAAACAGTCCTTTCACCTTATCGGTTTGATTTTTTAACCCCCACTTAAAATTTCCAACTCTCTTTCTTTACTTTCATTACCACCGCAAAAGCCCCAAATTACCACTATCTTCTTCACTCGCTCTCAAATTCCTTCAATCCAACAGTGCCTCTTAATAATGGCCCTAAATCCCCAACATAATCAGGTCGTAATCCGTGATTCTTCAAAGGATGTTGACTTTGCCCCTATTGTCGAATTTTTGTCCCAACCGGCATACTTCACTGCCCTCACTGTTAACCCCACCATCTACTCTAACCATATGGCCGAATTTTGGGCCAATGGTCAAAGTGAAACACTAAATGATGAAAGGATCATCAAATCAAGGATCTGCGGGCAGGAGATCACCATTACTGAATCAACCATCAGGGAGCATTTGGAGCTTCATGATGAGGGCACCCCTACTGAATTCCCCAAATCTGAGTTGGAAGAAACTTACACTCAGATGGGATATGGCGGCGATGTGAGCAAGTCTATATTCTATAAATATAACTGCTCCTACAATTGGAAGTTCTTGCTACACATCGTCCTACACTGGATATCCAACAAGTTCGGGGGATCGGATCAAATCCCATATGATTTAGGCTGCCTAGTCCACGGGTTGGTAAAAGGCCTGCACTTCAACTATTCACGCTTTGTGCTAAACAACTTAAGAGGCAATCTCACCCGGGATCCATTCTACATGTATCCCCGGTTCATTCAGCACATAATCAACTGTTAGCTGGACTAGAACGTATTACAATATGCAGACGTTCTACTGGTCCCTCACATGTGACCTGGTATCTTCAAAACTTTGAAGAAGGTGTCCACCAACTTCACTGGAAGATTCATTGATCTTCTTCCAGGTATGCGCGAGCCAACGGCTCCTGGTGACATTCCTGCAAGCTTAGCAGGTGATGAACCCACACCAGACACCACCACTCAAATGCCAATCACTTCTTCCCACCCAATCAAGATTACTTACTCAATACGCCCCAAACGAACCCCTAATCAATCTAATTTGATTGATCAGGTCCCCTCTGTTCAAACCAAAAGGGCTCGAATGGAACTTAGGGCTCCCACTCAACCAGAGGTCCAACCATCCTCCACAATTGACCTCAATGTCAGCATTGAGTCTCCTTAGTCTCAACCTGACAAGCCCACAACCCAAGCCCTTAGCCCTCAGGGTGAGTCTTAACACTCCCCTGAGCAGCTAGAAAGGGACACCAACATCATCGGGCCATCTGCTCTAGCAGAAGAACCCTTAGGTGCTGATCAAGGTCCCGAGTCATTAGATTTAACCTCCCTATCCCTCATTGACCTATTAACCCGACCTGATGAGGACATCATGTTTTATCTGGGCCATGATGTTGATCTACCACACCACTCTTAAGATCAACTGAGCCCCAAGAAACCTCTAATGTCTAGCCCATATCAGCTAAACCTAACTGAGGTGAGTCAAACTAGTGTGGAGGTGACTCATGTAGGCTCAGCTGCCACTACTGAGAGTATTTCACTAACCTCTTAGGACAGTGGTAACATAAGTGAGACTGAGTCTACGATAACCTTGCCCTTTGATGACTCTAAAAGAGACATCAGCATGCAAGGGTATCCAGGGCGCCGAGAAACCATTACTGGTGGTGATGATGAACATACTAGGTATGTTATCTCATCTCCCAATGATTCTTCAAAAGAAGATGAGGGTAGTATGAAACTCATTGTCAGAGACCTGCTTTCTAAAGTCATAAACCTTGAATTAAAGGTTAAGACTATAGAGGACATGTCTGCCACTCAGCAACTTGAGATAGAAAATCTCAAGGCTCAACTAGCTGAGACACAGATTGTGAAGTCTGTCAGGCACGTACCTATGCAGGTTTCTTTAAGTTCCTCCTCCAGCTCTTCTACTTCTCAAGATGATGCTACCAAAAAGGGGGAGAATGTACAGAAACAAAGACATGAGGAACCCTGCCTTGCCATCACAACAACTTCCCTTGATGCCATATCTTCTATTTACCCTACACAACAACACCCAGCAACCATCTTCCCTCAAACAGCTCCCATTACTATTCAAGTGGACCCAAAGATGCTTATAGACCACAATAGAATTTTAACCATATTTCTGATAAGCTCAATATTGAACAACCTTCCCCTGATGTAGCCGTTGCCTACTTTGGAGCTGAGGAGCTTCAAAGGTTGAGTGCACCACCTACCTCTAAAAAGGAAGTTGGTTAACCTAAGGTCTCTATTGAACCTGAGATTAACTTCAAAGGGGATATACAGACTCATGGCCCAGAAACCAATTCGGAAGGAACAGGTAGTGTAGTTCCAATTACTTCCGAAGCAGAAATCCAAGCTGCGGAAGGAATAATTGAACTGTCTTCCTTGTCCAATGATTTGTTCATCACAGAAACCATTCTTGACCTAGCCTCTGAGGTAAACAGTTAGGACTTTCTTACAACCCCTCTCTCCCAAATACCACAAGTTCAAACCCCCTCTCCCCAACCTGAATCCTCTAAACCTGAGTCTTCAAAGGTTGAATCTTCCTCTGATCCTAAGGGGAAGAGAAAGCTCACTGCTAAGGAGATTTTAGAGGAGGAAAGAATGGAAAAGCTTAATAAAAAAGGAAGAGTTGATACTAGGAAGCTATTGGCTGCAAGTAGCAAAGCAGCAGCAGCCGCTCAAGAAAGTATCAACAACAAAAGAGAGTGGAGGTCACTGACAGGCTCATCAGCATGGGAGTAGCCAATAAAGAAATCCTTCTACGCCCACTTGATGAGCTTCTGAAGATGGAGAAGGCTTGCTGCAAAAGGAAAGAAAAGAAGCAGCAAGGTTGGCCGAAGAGGAGAAGAAGAGGAAAAGGAAGGAGGAGGCTATGGAAAGGGAGAAGATGGAGAGGATAGCCTTTCTCTGCTCTAGTGGCTATTCTCAAGAGGAGCTAGCACCTCACAATTATGATACGATCTTGTTTTTTTTCCATAAAGAACAAGATCAGATTAACAAAGAAAGGAAGAATGATGTTAGGGAGAAGCTAAGGGAGAAGAAAAAGAAGGAGGAAGAGGCACAACTTGCTGCTGCCAAGAAGAAAGGAGATAAAGAATGGATGAAAACTTATCTCAAAGCCCTTGGCTTCTGCGGTAGGCAAGTGGGTCCCATGTCACTAAAGACCCTACAGCGACATGTCAGCGATATCAAGGCTGACATTAGCTTAGGAAGAAGGCAGTAGGTAATTCAAACATCAAGTGTTCAAAAGATGGCACCCAAACCAACACTAACACCCAAACCAACACCAACACCCAAACCAGCACAACCTACACCCACACCTTTTCCCTTCCCCATCAAAACTGAACCAACCACTAAGCCTCATATCCCTAAACCCACACCATTAGCCTTACCTACACCCTCACCCACTGCTTCCCAACAACCACCTCCACTACCTTTCCTCAAACCCAAAACACAACCTAGACCCCAATCTCTAACCAAACCATCTTCTGAAACATCTAAGCCCCTGACCTTAGAAGAGTTCAAGGAGATCAAGAAGAAGCTCATCAACTGTACAACACTGAGCAAAATCTCTTATGAGGAAGAGACAATTAAGCTGAAATATATTGATGGCGCTTCCAGTTCCCTCACAAGAGATGCATTCCTTGATCTACCTAGGGGAACACTGGACCAAGCTCTCCAACTTCTTACAACCAATTCAGATGTTCTAACAGAAGAAGAGAAGAAGTTAAGAAGGAGACTGGTGACTCTGTTGGATACTAGGAAGGGGGACAAGCTTTCATCCAAACCCCTCAATCCTAGAAAACAAATGGTCCAGTAGAGGTTCGATGAACCTTCACACAGCTTTACTGTGGAAAGAGAGGATGGTGAAGTAAACAGGGCTGATACTTCATCTCTGTTATACTCCAGCATATTTGACATTGCTGAGTTAGCAGAGAAACTAATCCCACCAACTCTTAGGTTGCTGCTCACATCAGAAATCATTCGAGCAGTCTTTATCTGGTTGAGCTTACAAAGAAAGCCAATACTGAAGAAGAGCTGAAAAAGAGAGCAAAGAATGAGGAAGAAGATACAACTACAAAAGGAAAAACATTCCTTCAGATGGTTGAAGGCTCAACTTCTGATCCTATAGTTAGATGGGAATATTACTACAATTCACATCAACTAACTCTCTTCAGAGGGACGCAACAAATGGTGCATGTCATTCAGAACAACAGACTTGATCTATTATCTACGAATGACTTGTACAAGCTCCTCACCACCACATTCGGGAAAAACAAGGAGACAGACAAATATCTTCTTTCCCTGGTGTTGAAGACCTTAAGGAGCAGAAGGAAGTGAAGTTTTGGTAGCATCAGCCTAGGGAGAGTTTGTTGGATCATATGAGGCTAGTGCAACCAAAACAACACTTAGAGCATTTTAAAGTACAATTGAAGAAGTCTTTCAAAGACAAAGCTGCTCTTTCGAAGACAAATTGAAGATCTTCCGAAGCTTAAGTATGAAGAACTTCCGAAGGAAAACTAAGTCTTCCGAGACTAAGTAGTTTTCCTTCCGAAGTATATGAAGAACTTCCGAAGGTAGAACCAAGTCTTCCGAGACCAAGTAGTTCTCCTTCCGAAGCATTCACACTTAGAAGATCCAAGACAAAGTCTTCCAAAGAATGAAGTCATGAAGACTTGCAGAGGACTCAAAAGAAGTTGATTCTTCCGAAGTATAAATGGCCTCAGAAGAACTTATTCTTCCGAAGCCATTTGCCTTCGGAAGAATCAACTATGAACCAGTGGACATAAGTATGGGTTGTCTGACATCCACTGCCAACTCTGATATACTGCATGGCACTTTCCTATGCCCATTTAGTTAACCATACTTTAATCAACTGTTCACCTTTATCTGTTAGTACAGTTACCATACTTAGTTGGTGACAAAAGGTAAGTCATGGACCTATCATGACTACCTAATCTAGGATAGTATTTTATCTTAGATACTTTACTTCTAGCAATGTAGTATTTTTCTAGTGGTAAATTCCAGCTGGTTTTCCAAGTATAACCGGCTGTAGATAGCAGTATATGTAGTTTCTCATTATAACTTAAGTAACCATGCTTGTAAGAGTCTTGTTATACTAAGTTGAGAAGTAATATATACAAGTATCTTGAAAACCATTCTTGTGTTCATTAACTTATTATATTATTGTCAACTTAGTTAGAGATTCTACTTCATCAACCGAGTGAGCTTAGTGAGTTTGTGAGATAAAACTTGTGTTGAGAGACCAACACCGATCCTGCAACCTTGCATCTAAACTTTATATTAAGCCCTAGTTATTAACGGTAATTAACAAACTTATTAATAATCTTACACAATGCCCCCTCTAACTATGAGTACATTACAATTAAAGACAATAGAATATAAACTTGACACTTGGTTGAACTTTTTGAGATCTTTCTTTCACTACTTAACAATCTCCACCTTAGTGACAGCAAGATCTATACATCATAGGTTCAACCCACATTTAACTCCTTCAAACAATACAAGAACATTGGACCGAGAACATACTTAGTAAGCATATCAGCTGCATTCAGACTGGTTTCAACATAAGCAATCCTTACTGTCTTTGAATTGACAACTTAGATGATCCAATGCATCTTAACACTAATATGCTTTGATCTTTCATTGAACACTTGATGCTTGGACAATTGGATAGCTCCTAAATTGTCTCAATGTACCGTTACATCACCAACAGAA
Organism: Flaveria sonorensis; assembly: GCA_025506505.1. Taxonomy (NCBI): domain Eukaryota; kingdom Viridiplantae; phylum Streptophyta; class Magnoliopsida; order Asterales; family Asteraceae; genus Flaveria; species Flaveria sonorensis. The sequence goes on from CM046423.1 coordinate 72,986,885, forward strand.
ATACCCATTTCTGATACAAAGCCTTTAAACCAAATTGACTATTTCATGGCCTTAGTCTAAGCAATGAATTCTGCTTCAGTAGTAGACATAGCAACAACATGCTACAATGAAGCTTTCTGGCACACAGTTCCACCAAGAACCTTAAAAACATAACCAATGATAGACCTTCCCTTATCCATATCCTTGGCAAAATCTAAATCAACAAACCCATGTATCACAGGCTGAACATTACTATAACCACCAAATAACAAACTAACCTCTTTTATACCATTAAGATATTGCAGTATCCACTTGACTCCTTCCCAATGACATTTCCCTGGCTTTGTGAGATATCTACTCACCATACTAACAGCAAAACCCATGTCTGGTCTGGTGCAAACCATTAGATACATCAGACTCCCAACAGCACTTGCATAGGGCACATGAACCATTTGTTGTCTATCTTCTTCAGAATTTGGTGAGTCTTTACTACACAGTTTAAAATGCATAGCTAAGGGAGTAACCACTGGTTTACAATCACTCATAAAATAATTGCATAATACCTTCTTGAGATAAGACTTATGTGATAGTTTAATCACACCTACAACTCTATCTCTAGAAATCTATATACCTAAAATCTTCTTAGCTTCCCTCTCCTTCATTTCAAACTCAGCCATCGATAACTGTTTAGTATCATCTATCACATCCTCGTGTTTACAAGCTATTAACATGTCATCTACATACAATAACAAATTTAAGAAGTCATCATCCTCAAATTCTTATAGTAGATACTTGTATCATATTGACTTTTACAAAAACCATGAGACACCATATAACTATCAAATCTCATATACCACTGTTTAGGAGATTGTTTCAAATCATAATGTGACTTTTTCAATATATACACTTTATCAATTTGATTCACAGCTTCAAAACCTGGAAGCTGTCTCATATAAATCTTCTCTTCCATAAATCCATGTAAAAATGTTATTTTAACATCTGTCTACTCAAGTTCCAAGTTTTGAACAGCTATGATTGATAGAATGATTCTTATTAATGTATGTTTGACCATAAGAGAAAACACCTTACTATAATCGACTCTAGCTCTCTTTGTAAAGCCTCTTATAACTTGCCTGGCCTTATATCTAGGACCCTCTCCTAGCATTCCCTCCTTTATCTTAAACAGCCATTTGTAATCTACCAGTTTTAGCATCAGTAGGTTTATCTACTAGAACCCAAGTTTGATTGTTGTGTAGAGAATTCTTCTCCTCTTCCATAGCTATCTCCTACTTGTGCTTATCAAGAGACTCAATTGCATCTTGATAAGACATCGGTTCAGATGAGCTTTCTTCCTTAGTAGCATGGAAGAATATATTTGAGATGTCATCTTTATACCTGACAGGTGGAATTATTTGCCTTTTGGGCTATCAACAGCAATACTATAACTAGTATGTTGGCTGGGGGCCTCTCATGAGAACACTCACCAAGGCTGCCAATACTAGTGGAAGCTTCTATCTTATTAAAAAGAGACTCCACATCAATTTGAACTCCTTGGTCATCAACTGCTATGCTTATGACATCCTTTTACATCACATCCTCTCTGAACACCACACTTCTGCTCACAACTACCTTAGGACTATCATCATCCACCTTCCATAGCCCATATCCCTTAACCCCATCAGGGTACCCAATCATTATACACCTTTGGGGTCTTGAATTTAACTTCCCTTGGCTAATATGAGAATATGCTAGACAACCAAACACTCTTAGATTACTATAGTTAGACTTCAAGCCTGACCACTTCTCTATGGGTATCATTCCTTTAATAGCTGATGATGGTGTTTTTTTGACTAAATACATTGTAGTTTTCAAAGCTTCTGCCCAGAAACTTTTAGGTAGCCAAGAGCCCAACAGCATACACCTTACTCTTCCCAAGAGTGTACAGTTCATTCTTTCTACCAAACCGTTATATTGTAGGGTGCCTGGAATAGTTAAATGTCTAGTTATACCATGTGCAGTGCAAAACCTATTAAAAATCAGAGTTGTAAAACTCTAGTCCATTGTCTTTTCTCAACTTCTTTGCCTTCTTCTCAGTTTGTGTTTCAACCAAGGTTTTCCGCTCTTTGAACTTGCCAAATGCCTCGTACTTAAACTTGAGTATGTGCACCCACACTCTTCTTGAAAAATCATCTATGATAGATAAAAAGTATGAGGCTCTCCCTAAGAATACATTTTTGGTGAGTCCCCATAAATCAACATGAACGTACTCCAACACACCTTTGTGAATTCCTTTTGAGAACTTTATTCATTTAGCTTTACCCATCAAACAGTTTTCATAGAAACCAAAATCATAACTCCCTAAACTTTTTAATAAGTTGCTGCTTTCTCAACTCTGTTAACCCTGATTACTAATGTGCCCAAGTCTTTTATGCCATATCATTGCATGATCTACTGGGCTTTCCTCTTTAATAGACATACAGACATTACACACACCACCATCAAGCACGTAGGTGTTGTTACCCCATCTAGACCCGGTGATAATCACCCATGACCCTTTAATCACTTTAGCCTTTCCATCCCTTAAACCCATAGAGTAGCCTTCCTTTTCAAAGGTTCCAAGTGAGATCAGATTTTTCTTTAGGCCAGGTATGTACCTTACATCTTTGAGCTCTACTACTGTATCATTATGAAGCCTTAGTGGTACAGACCCAATCCTATGAATCTTACATGGCCTATTATCCCCCAATTGTACTTCCCCTCTTGATTCCAGGGTGAATTCCTTAAAGGATCCTTAGTAGGTATCATGTGATAATAACATCCTAAATCTAACACCCAATCTTGACTTGAATCAGGTTTAGATACAACTAAAACATCAGAACTTTCATTCCTACTGTCTGAAGCATTAGGTGATTGATTCACTTGGTTCTTGGCCTTCTTAAACTCCATTTTCCTTTTCTTCCACTCAGGATAATCTCTTTTGAGATGTTTTTTTGAATTACACATGAAACACCTTCATGTTCTTCTAGATTTAGATAGAGGGCCACCACTCCTATTCTTTGATACCCTTTGTTTAGTTCTACGTTGAATATATAGCCTGTCTAAACCATCATCCTTTAAATCACTTCTCATTTGTAATTCCTTTGAGTTCATAGCAGTTATGACCTCTTCCATCGATACCTCTACTAGTAGGGTTGTTTTATATACCTCTACTAAGTTGTACTACACATCTAACTAAAACACATTACCAGAGAGCCAGCCTGGTGGGCCTTTTAAGTAGGGTTGTTTAAATAGCTCGACGCTCAAAACTTGCTCAAACTTGTTCGAAAAAAGCTTGGATTTTTGCTCGTTCGATTTTTGGCTCGGTTGTAAACGAACTGAGCGGCTCGATTCGGTTTTAAAACAAACCGAGCACGAGCAAAGGTATGCTCGCTCGTCGCTCACTCGGTTTCGCTCGAATTATTTTTTAATTTAGTTTTTTATATATATATACATATATTTGTTAATTTATTTAGTTATTTGCCAAGTACCATTATTTTTATTATTTACATATTTATATTTTTTATTATGTACCAAAATATGAAAAAATTCTCTTGAGAAAAGTTAGATATAGAATATTCAGTAATTTTAATTATTGTTTTGGGATTAATGTTTGTTTATCTTTTGAATCAACTTGATGTCTCTTTAAATTATGAATCAGGTTGATTAGTGTAAAGGCAAGCTTGTTGAATGCTGATGGTCAAAAAAGAAAAGCTAATATGACGGACGTGGAAATGATCGTAGTAGAGGTAGTGGACTTGTATTTTATCGTGATTAATTTGAGTTTGAGTTAAAATTTCATGTCTTTTAGATTTTTATTTTGTTGAACTTACTTTGTATGTTTTATTTGTTACTTTGTTGAATTTGGGTTGGAACTTGAAGTTGAAACTCTTAAATGAATTATTAGTTATGTTTTAAATTGTAACACGAACCGAGCAAAACCGAGCACTCGGTTAAAACCGAACCGAGTTCGAGCATGAAGTTTACGCTCGAATTTGTAAATTCGAACCGAACCGATCCGCTCGGTTTGAAACCGAACCGAGTTCGAGCAGAGTTTCGTTCGGTTCGTGAACAACCCTACTTTTAAGCTCAATCACGAGCCTTTCAAAGAAGTTGGTTAAGCAGGCTTAAAAAACAAATATTAAGTTATATATACAAATATTATTGGATCAAATACCCACAGCCAAATCCATACAACACAGCCAAATCCATACAACACATAACCAATACCCGATACTTCTTCGAATAATCATTCTAATCTCTAAATAATGTCAAAAGTTAAAAATATTCAAAATCATAAAGGGAAGCAACGACGGATATCCAAATTTTCGGATAATAATTCAGATTCTAATCTTTTTGACACCTCTGGGCTCTGGCCTTGGATTGAGGATAAGATGCATATTAAACCTATAACATGTTGGCATCTTTTCTTGAAGAAATTCAACATAACAAGGATTGCAATAGGTTAAGAAATCATGCTTGCAAAGTTAGTTTATAATACTTAAATAGCAGTTACTCGACCAATTATAAACCACCTGTTCTGTTTTTCTTTTACTCTCTATATGATTTTTCTTTTTATTTAACTGGTCGGTACATATATGTTTGTATCTAAAATGTAATTTACTCTAAAAAAAACCTTTATAGCTACAGCATTTTACAAACCAAGAAATAAAATACGAAATATGATTACAGAATAAAGAAATTGAATTAATCATTTCAAAGCAGTAGTTGGTTATTTGGTAACATAAATATATTTCTGGATTTTGATGAAACGTGTTTGATGTATTGAATGGTCGCCTTTGAAATGATGGAGTTTTGTTGATTTGTAAATCAACGACGAGCTTTGATTTAAAAAGTAATTTTGTCATGCAGATGCCAAATAAATCCACGGTTGCGGTTGTTGTTGAAAATGTGGTCAAATGCGGATGGCGCCTAATTTATATATATATATATATATATATATATATATATATATATATATATATATATATATATAAAGAGATTTAAATACAAAGTATATTTTTGCTACAAAATGTAAGAAGACACATTGAGTTAAAAAAATTAAAAAAAAAGTTTATATCTCACAAATTAAATCGAATTTCAAAAAAGTAATTCCGAGTTTTTGTTCCCCTAGCCGTCCTCACTAAGAAAAAAAATAAAAGAAAAATAAAAAAAATTAACGTTTTTTTATTATGTCATTTATGAAAGACACAATGACGTCATTGTGTCATTATGAAAGACACAATGACGTCATTGTGTCATAAAAGACACAATGAAATTTTTTTTATTTTTTATTTTTATTTTTCTTCTGAAAGAGAACGACGAGAGGAACAGAGACTCCGAAGTACTTTTTTGAAATTCGATTTAAATTGTGAGATATAATTTTTTTTGTGATTTTTTTAGCCTCATTGTGTCTTCTTACACTTTGTAGCAAAAATACATTTTGTAGAATAACCTCGTTAATATATATATATATATATATATATATATATATTTGGTATTCAATTCAATTTGCTCGCTTACAATGAAGGAGTTGGTGGAAAGTAGTCCCAACAATTAATTAATTAATTAATTAGTTGAGGTGCATTTAGTTAAAGTGAGTAATACTTATTTTCTTAAGTGTGCAAGTAAATCAATTATTGAACTTCATCTAAGGAGAATCAAAAACCATGGGCAACAATTCCATGAGCTGGCGGAACTTTATTGGGCATGCGTGACAAATGCCATCAATTCTCTATGTATATATACACACACAATAGTATTGACTTAGGGATTCTTAATCCACTCACTTTCTCCTTCCTCGCTCTGGTATGTATGCTACTACCAGCTCCGTCTGATCAATTAATATGTGTGTGTGCGTGTATATATTTATTCTTGATTTTTGTAATCTAATCAATTTCAGAAACTTGAGGTAATTGTCCTTCTGTTAGCTAGGTCTATTCTTGTTAATAATAAGTTGATATGAAGCTGGACACCATTTTGATTCATATGAACTTTACATGTACCTTTATGAACATTATCCACAAAGTTTATGTGTACTTGAATAAGTACGTACACTCAGGACAGGACTATTACATGATAATTCAGTTCATATGTAGTATTGTACTGTAGGCCAATTTCATATAACTAGCTACCTTTAGGAGCACATTTCAGTTCATTACTCATTTAATAAAATTAATTTTAAGTGGTGCCTATTTATAGTACTCATCATATTACCCGCAGATTATTATAGCAACTCGTTGCTGAGCAATGGATTTCCCGAAAGGAAATGAAGCAATGGATTTCGTAAAAGAAAATGAGACCGCGATTGTCATTGCTGTTTTTGCTGTTTCTATTGTTGCATTCTTAATTTTCTCCAAGAAACCTAAAGGTTCATCTTTGACTACTCTCCTATTGGCCTTTTCCTTTAACAAACATTCATTTGGCCATCTGCAAAGCTAATTTATATATAAAAAAAAAATTGTCTTTAGGGTGCATAGATCCTGATAAGTTTAGGGAATTCAAACTTGTGAAACGCACACAGCTTAGCCATAATGTTGCCAAATTCAGATTTGCTCTTCCTAAACCTACTTCAGTGTTGGGACTTCCCATTGGACAGCATATTAGTTGCCGGTATATATATATATGACTCTTCAAACTTTATGTTGCCTTTATAATAGACACCCTTTTGACTTGTGATATATATTTTCACTAAAATTACACAACGCCAATGCAAAATATTAATAGTCACTTTAAACCTTAATTAAGGTCAAAATCATGGTTTCAAGTCTCACCGAGGACAAATGTGTATTAAGGCATATGATGGGTCTGAGAGTCTTTTCCTTTCACACAAAAGGAAAATCAAAGTGTGTCTTTGTTGGATTCGGGAGCAGATATACAAATCTTTTTTTATCAAGTACCATAGCAATTTTCTTTCCATCAATCACTTTGCTTGTTTTGTTTTTTTTTCTTAACTGTTAGGGGTAAGGATAGCCAAGGTGAAGAGGTTATTAAACCATACACCCCAACCACTTTGGATACTGATGTTGGATATTTTGAGTTGGTTATTAAGGTGCATATCCAAAATCTTCATATTTCTTGAACTTTCAATTTATTTAATATATGCATGTATTTAATCCATGAAACTGTGCTGCATAAATATATATAGATGTATCCACAAGGTCGCATGTCCCACCACTTCAGAGAGATGAAAGAAGGTGATTATCTGGCCGTAAAGGGACCTAAGGTTAGTGCAGTCTCATGTTCAGCTAATATCAACCCAAATTAACTCATTTTCACCTAAGTTGCTCCCAAACAAAGAAGACACGTCTATTGAAAAACTACAAATTAAAAACTCTGTATTTGCTAACATACGCCCTCTTACACAAATTATCTCGTATACTTGTATCTTCAAATTAATATATTAGCACTTCTTACACAATTAAAGTTGTTAAGATTTCTCTTGAGAACATTCATACATTAAAACATCTATAGGTTATGTAATGAACAAAAGTAGATTAGATATTATGATAAACTTATCTATCTATTGAAAAAAGTTTGTATTTGAATTTTTTGAGATAATTTTGTGCCTTTTTCTACTAATGGTGTTTCTTATTAACCAAGTGTTATGCATACCGCAATTACTACTAAGTTTAGAAGTTAAACTTATTGTTAGATTTGTTAATTTCAGGGGCGATTCAAGTATCGACCTGGTGATGTTAGAGCATTCGGAATGATTGCTGGGGGCTCGGGAATCACTCCAATGTTTCAGGTGTTGATCTATTTTTATCTAAAGATTTTTCTTTAAAAATTCAGGGAGCAAAAATAGAAATCAACTTACAACTTGCAAGCAATTTTAACTAAAGAGCTTTTGTTAACTGATTTTACATGTACATTATTATTGTGTCACTGCTTCGTGTCATGCTAGCCACCACATCAAATGCCACATATGCAAAGAAACTCTTACCGTAAATCAAAAAGTAAAAGAAGATTATTTACAAGTTTGAAAACATATCCCTTCTAATTTATATTTAACAATAACTATTTCAGATGTCACATGGCATATGCCTAGATTATAAAATGACAAATCAGAAGCTACGTCACCATTTTTAAAATCAATTAATTAAAGGTTTTGCTACCGGTTGAACAGGTCATTCGTTGCTCCATTGGTAATGAAATGTAACTTGGTTGCTAAAATCAGTGATAGAGTGAAAGTTGTTTTTTTTCGTGCCTGATAGTTTGTTTTCTAAACACCAGAAAAGTGTACATTAGTTTATGTATTGTGCAGTTGGTCGTTTGAAATAAGCTAGTTATATTATATAAGGTTTAAAAATCATTTTATTATTTGGTTAAAATCCTAGGTTGCCAGAGCTATTCTAGAAGACGAATCAGACAAGACCAAGTTGGACCTCATCTATGCTAATGTCACCGTTGATGACATCCTTCTTAAGGCAAGTAATTATGTTTATGGTTATTTATATTAAGGTGTATCTGCTATTGTTTTAGAATAAAATTTTGTTCAATTAACGCATTGGATATTTACAGGAAGAACTGAACGCCCTTGCTACTACATATTTTGGCCGCTTCAAAGTTTATTATGTATTGAATCAGGTAGGTTCATAGATATTGAGGTGGATCTGCTTATTTTTAAAACTTTGGCTTTGCATTATATACTTGTCAAAATATCATATCTCGTAAAATATATAATGAAGATGTAATTAGAGCATTCATAGCCCATTCTCTATATATCTGTGAGTGCATTCTCTATATTATAAAGAATGGTTATGAGTGGTTGTGAGTGGATGATAGATAACGTGTTACTGTTCATCTCAATAGTTGGTAAAACACTATTCATCTCTATTAATTTTTTAATATTTGTTGAAAGTGGTTGTGAGTGAAAGAGATAGAAAATATAATTATAAATATAATATTATTTAATTGAAAAGAAGAGTGAAAAAGTAGTTATTTTAGTGTAATTATAGAGATGAAGATGAAAAGTAGGTTGTGAATGCATCTGTTTTTATGCAAAGAAATTGAATACTGAAAAACAATGATTCTGTCACACATAACTCTAATGTAGACTTTAACATTGGGATGGACTCTCAACGCCCAGAAAATTATTGTCCAAACCTAAAAAGATTTAACTAAGATAGTAGTTTATGCAGATTTTAGTTAGCACACTGGTAATTTTTCTCTAAATGCATTTAAGACACCAATCACTTGACAAGTTTGCAATTTTTACTTGATTAGGGCCATTAAGTGTAAAAGGGGAAAGCTGGGAAAATATACTATCCAATTTTAAATATGAAATAGCTATCTTTAGACATATTATAATAAAATATGGACGCTTATCAACTGTTTATTAATCTGTTTTGTACTTTTGTAGCCACCTGAGGGATGGACAGGTGGTGTTGGCTTTGTAACCAAGGAAATGATCGAAGAACATCTCCCTAGGCCTGCATTTGATATTAAGGTATCCGTTCATCCAAACAAGTCAAATGGGTTTTGGTTATACTCTACTATTTTTTGTAGCGGTCAACATGGGTCGGGTTTGGTAGATCCTATAACACCTCTGTACAAATTTTGTAATTTTCTCTAAACATTTAATGTCGATGATATGATTGCCAATATTATGCTATTTAATAATAATCAAGTTTTCAGAATAAAAATAATTTAGAAGGTTTTATGCTTTAAAAGTACATTCGGGCCGACTTACAAAACTACTTAAAAAAAACATTTTGGCATTTTGATCATTTTCTTCGGTCAACTAATTCATAAGTAAACGGGTCAAAATTGCTACATCAAATGGACATATTGGTAAGTAAATTGAGTGTTAAATTAATATAAAAAGGCAAAATCTAAACAAGAAGCAATGAATGAATGTGCAGATCCTAAGGTGTGGGCCGCCACCGATGAACAAGGCCATGGCTGGTCATCTTGAGGCGTTGGGGTATGAAGTGGATGCACTATTTCAGTTCTAAGTCCATATCTACGTATTTGAGAATTTAGTGTACTTAGATATTGTTGTGTTTGAATAAAATTTTTATCTCATATGGTAGGCAAAGGCATACATTTGGAATTCGTAGGTGTGATACCCTAATTTTCATATATGATTATGGTTAAGGCTTATTGTATGTATGTGTTTTATGTGACTTGTGTTATGTATATGTTGATGATGAAGGAGGGTTCCGCTTCCAGCGAAGAATTAAAGACACCAACTTATCTTCTATCTAATTTTATACATCACAATCAATACATAAGAATGGTAGTTTTAATCAATAGTTTGCTTTATGAAACAAATATAGGTTTGATTATATGATTTTATCGTAACAAAAACTCAAGAAGATCCAAATGAGCAACAAAAGAATGCTATGATTTGTAGTAACAGGAAGAAAAAAAAAGAGAAAATCGGAAGTATTTGATCATGGACTAATCTGAGCGATAAACATTCAGTGCATTCATTCATCTGCAGACGAAGAGGATAAAGATCCAAAGACTTGATTAATATTGCAGTATTTGATCATGAAATTGGAGAGGAAAGAGGCAACTAGCTTATTATAGCAGCAGCAAGGCAGCCTAGGGCTTATTTTATTCAGCATATGAGCAGGCCACGGCCACTTCCGTCACAACTCACAACTCAACGTTAAGTTAGAAATAAGTGTCAAAAACACCCGCTCATTCATTCGTTCGTTCGGTGTGTGATTATGATGTCACTTGACCCCCACTTATCATCTTCTTCTTTCATTTTTCCACCACCGCCCAACAGGCCACCGGTAGTAAGCACTCGGCGGCTCCGTTGTTGTTGTTGTTGTTGTTGTAATAATAATAATTCTCCGCCACCGTCCATCTCATCCTCAACCTTAACCAACATTCTAAATTCAGGCGTCATTGCTTGTCTCCGCGCCCAAAGGTATCATCATCATCATCATCATCATCCATCCACTTTGATTTTAATTTTAACTTTATATATCATGTGATGTGATGTGATTCTGTCAATTGCTAGCGCCGACGTGGCCCTAGAAGCTGCACGAGCTGCAATTACCGGTGGAATCTCAGTTGTAAGTAATAAATACTAATAGTATGCTTCTCCTTCAAATTAAACAACCTTCAAACCTACGATATGAATGTGGAGGGATACCTTATTCCTGAAATCATCATAATCTTATTAACAACCACTCCCTTCATATTCTTTCTCACATTTTTGCTGATTTGCAGTTAGAGATTGTGGTTTCTACCCCTGGTGTGTTTGAGGTAACTTACTCCTTTTTTATGCTTTACGCCAGTCTAATTTTGTTATCATCTTAAAACCTCATGTCTTTCCCTTTCTTTACTGGCCAGGTTTTACATCAATTGGGGCAAGATTTTCCAACTACAACTCTAGGCGTAAGTGTTTCATCATCATCGATTCACAAGTGGAATGAAATTATATTTTAGTTGCTGCTTTCGTATATTTGGGGACATCTTTGTCAAGTGTATAATCAGCTTAACTTTTGTTGATCTTTACTTTGGAATTGCTTCATTTGACAATGCCAAAGAGCATTTCTCGTTTCACAGGTTGGCACTATTTTGAATATTAAGGATGCTGAAAATGCCAAAAATGCTGGAGCAAAGTTCATCATGAGTCCTGCAATTGTCAAGGCATGATAAATAGTTATTTGCTCATACTTTTATTCTTTGTAGAACTGGAAATAGTTCAGAGGCCTCTTTTATTAAGTATCCCGTAACACTATAGATGTATTATTTATAGATGGTGTGCATTGTGACCAAGTCAGATGTATTATTTTTGTTGGGACTGAGGAGGTGATGCTTCTTAAAAGTAAAGGCACACTTCTGCTTGGTGTTAGTTTTTTACTATATCTTACATCTTTCTTTGATAATGTAAAATCGTTTACAGGGCATTCTGGATCAAGGCCGTGATGACTTGCTATATATACCTGGAGTGATGACCCCAACAGAAGTAAGTGCATATATTTACTTTAAAGCAATATTATATTGCCTGAATCAAGTCAAAGGGCAAAGTCATCTAACTGCATTTCATTCATTGTTACAAGAATTCATGTTTTTTTGAGAGTCCTAGCTTAGCCTGACCTTACTCATGTAATTAATGTACACTTACCTCAATACCATATATTCATTGGTGTTATTTTCCTCGCTTCATATCTTTTTTCTCCTGTATATTTTTAAGTTTGAATTTGGCTAATGCAAATTATTGTTTTTCACTTGATTTAAAGGTATTGTCATCATACAATGCTGGTGCCAAAATTGTGAAGGTGAGGTGCACTCCTTTCATAGTTTATGAATAAAATTTATCATTTTATGTTTTATTATATTGATTCTGTTACCTATTTTTTTGCCTCACAAGTCACATCCACCTTCTGTGTTCAAGAATATGTAACTTACTAAATTGAAAATAATGAAAGATAATGTATATGGTGGAAGCCCTTATTGTGGAGGGACAGAGGAGTAGAGGCATGCCCAAACTGACTTGGGGATGAAAGGATTACACATGATTTGCTAGAGTTGACCTTTAGGGGAGGTTGAGGGCGTGTCTTAGTAATGTCTTAGGGATAAGGTTTTTTTCCTAACTTTTTTAGTAAACCTTGCATGTTATTGTTTTAGTGTATTTATGTTTATGTGCTGTTTTATGGTGCTATGTATGTTGTTAGCTATTCATTCATCATGTTCTGTTAGTTGTAGCTTTTTGTGGTATATACTTCGGCTATGTGTTTATCTACGGTTTATTCTGTGTCATATACGTCTGCTGTATGCTTTTCTAAATTTTCGTCTTAAGCTGTGGGACCTACGCCAACCTCATAATTTGATGGTCACATGTTTTTTATGTTGTGTTGATCACCATTCCTGTTACATGTGAATCTATCCATTGAAAAATAAATCTTATATGTTTTCAACTTTCAAATTCTTTGTAACAATAGTAGAACGTCAATTCAACACAAAACTTAAAAATGTGCAAATGAATGTCACGGCTTAACCACATATTTCTCTCAACTTTGCATCAGTCATAGACGCTCTTGTCCTCACACAGATGAACAAAATGGCATAGTTGAGCTTCGTCAACGACATGTTGTGGAATCCGGACTTTCTCTCCTTGCCCAGTCCCACCTTCCTCAACGTTACTGTACTATGCGTGAAATGGCATGATACCCCACTAATAGGTTACCATCTCATGTCTCCTCAAAATAAACTCCTTTTGAGCACATTTTCCATTAACGTCCTGATTATTCATTCCTTCAAGTATTCGGATGCCAATACGTTCCCTACCTTCGTGCCTACAATCAACACAAAATGAATTCTAGTTCAACACCATATGTTTTTCTTGGATATTGTCTGGTCCATCATGGCTATAGGTGTTTAGATATATCCATTGAATGTGTTTACATAGCTAGACATGTTTGCTTTGATGAGAAAACAATTTCATCTTCATGTTCAACCCATATCCATCTCACCAGCCACATCCGAGCCATACATCTCTACCTTTCCTACTCCCATTATCCCAACCAACAAAATTGATAATCCCACGCCAATTTCCCCAACCTCCATGGCTATAACCTCACCTTCACCTTCATCACTATCAACTCCGTCACCACCCCCACCTTTGCCGCCACCTCCACCGCCCGTCAAACCTAGACAACCTAATCTCTGGCCTAATCCCTAACGTACAACCCCTTACAGCCCTAAGCCTACAATACAACCTACTCTTCCCCTCCACTTACTGTCCCAACTCCCTTTACCGTCGCTAATAAATTCCTAGAGTGGCATCAAGCTATCGTCAAGGAGTTCGAAGCACTTGTTAAAAACGACACATGGTCACTTGTACCCTATGTCAAGGATACTAATGTTATTGACTCGAAATGGATATACAGGTTAAAAACAGATTTAGAGGGCAAACTCACACGATACAAAGCTAGAGTGGTTTCTCGGGGCTTTACACAGGAACCGCGCGTTAACTATCAGTCAAATCCACCACTATTCGTGTTGTGTTGTCTCTTACAACCACAAACAAATGGCCTTTTGAACAATTAAATGTACGTAATGCATTTCTCCATGGTGATCTAAAGGAAACCATGTATCTAAAGCAACCACCAGGATTTGTTGACCCAAAATGACTAAATCATGTTTGTCTTCTACATAAGTCTCTTTATGGACTAAAACAGGCCCTTAGGGCTTGATTTCATTGCTTGTCTACCACACTTAATCAACTTGGTTTCCAAGGCTCCAAAACTAATCCATCCCTCTTCATTCTTAAAAAGGGATGAACTCTCGTCTCTGTCTTAGTGTATGTCGATGACATCATTGTGATTGGAAACAACAGTCAGGCAATTGAAATCATCATTCATCGACCGAGCACCACATTTGCACTCAAATATCTTGGCAACTTGAGTTATTTCTTGGGGATTGAAATCGTCCCTGTGGCAAGAACATTGTTTTATCCAAAAGGAAATACATTCCGGATATTCTTCAAAGATCTGGTCTCTCTGAGTGCAAACCGGTTTGCTCACCAATGAGCACATCTTAGGTACTAAGACTTGGTGACAGCCCTCTGCTTAAAGAACACCAAAATACCATCAAACGGTAAGGGCTCTTCAGTATGTCACTGTATTAAGACCTGACATCACATTTGTAGTTAATAAAGCTGTCAAATGAATATTACGCCATCTAAAAGGCACCTAGGAATATGTCTCTTCCTTCGACATGAGTCTGATTCTACTTTCCATGCCTTTACTGACTCTCACTGGCAAACTGCTCTGAAATCTTGTTTACAGGCTTACTTTGATGTTGATTGGGCCGGGTGTCCAGACGACCATTCGACAGGAGGATTTGCTATATATCTGGGTTCAAATCTCATCTCATGGTCTGTTTGCAAACAACGCACGATTTCTAGATCATCTATAGGATCGGAATATAAAGCTCTTGTTGATATGGTAGCTGCACTAACCTGGTTGGAAGCTTTTCTACATGAACTTGGTATATCTATCAAATTGTCTCTTACACTTTGGTGTGACAACCTAGGTGCTAAGTATGTATCTGCAAATCCCATCATTCATGCCCGCACTAAACACGTGAAAGTAGATTTTCACTTTGTTGAGAAAATGTTGCACAAGGCAAGCTTAACGTTCAATACATAGGTCATCAGATTGCAGATATTTTCACAAAGCCCCTATCATCTCAAAGATTCCTATTTCTAAGGTCCGTGCTTCAAGTCGTTACCCGCCCTAAGCTTGCGGGGGAATGTTAAAGTGTTGGTTATAATCAATATAATTAAATGGTAGTGAAGTGTAATATTATTATCTATATATTGGGTTACTATGCAATCTTTTTATCAATCAATAAAATACCATTCCCTTATACTGTTCGTCTCTCCCTAGATCCTACCAATAACTTTGCTATGAGTGGGATTTCCCTGGGTATGGTTGTTGTTTTATTGTTGTATGGTATATTATTGTAATGTTGAATGCATATTACATGGCAGTAATGGTTGTGCATTTTTTTGGTAAAAGGTATATCCTGTTTCAACAATTGGTGGTGTTCAGTACATAGCAACACTAAAGAAGCCCTTTCCTCATATTCCTATAGTTGCATCTCAAGGGATAACAACCGGTAGGTTACATGAATGCTAATTAAAGATGGCAAGCATAATCATGAGCCAGTGAGGCAAAGCGAACACTACTGTAACATCTAAACGACAGCCATGATACCGTCCACTTTGCCTCTACTGCTTCACGGTTGTCCTTGGTGCCAACCATCTTAACATTACACTTGCTCAAGCGAGCTTAATTGGGGAGTTCTGATGGAATTCGCTCTGCTTGTGGCCCCAAAATTTGTCATACCTAGTAATGTGGCATACCCAACATCACATCTGTCCACGGTGGTAATGGAAATGGGAACCGCTAAGATGTTTTAAGAAATGATAATTAAGTATGATTAATTTCTGGATCTGTAGGTCAGCCGGTTATGAACTGGACTATGAACTAACTTTAAAACCAAGCAAACTTTTCTTAAATCCAAGCGATCTTCTCGTGAGCGTTTGCCCCCAATCCAATCGGGGGATCGAATTGATTATAAAAACATGAGTTTAATTAGTCGATTTATTAGTGAACAGGGAGGTTGATGCAACATTCATTTATTTCTACTTTTTTTAATTTATATATATAGATTTAGTGGGTGCATATATTGATGGGGGAGCAACAGCAGTTGTCTTATCCGATGCTATATTTGACAAAAAGGCGATTTCTCAAAGGAACTTCTGTGCAATACATCAGCTTGCCCAACTTGCAGCTTTGCGAGGCAATGAAGCTGTACATAGGTATTCGCTTTTGCATTTACTAATTTGTTTTGTTTTCTTTATTTACACTTGCAACATATCTAAAAAGGGAACAGGTCCAACGGGTGACCGAGTTAAAAGGGGCCCAACATGTACTCTTAATGTGTATGCCCATGTAAATTGCTTTATGTTTAGATTATATATTAATAATGTAGTTTTATAATCATATTTAACCCATTGATTACTAACAAAAGGGAAATTGTTAAATAGACTCTTATAGTCTTATGGACTTTTGTTGAATCACGTATACGTCCTTGCACTGTGTTTTTGAGTTTATAAATCCCTGGACCTTTAAGACTTAACAAAAGGCTCTTCTTTTAAAAGCTTAGGGACTTGATCACATAAGCGTAGTACCTTTCCGTGATTTTCATAAAGTTCAAGGATTCAATCAGGCAAAAAGTAATGATTTCTTTGTTGATAACAAATCTAGGAAATTTATTGTTAAGTGATAAATGTTAAAGGATTTAGTTATCCAAAAAAAAAAGTAAAGGCACTATAGTGCATATTCAACAAGTGTAGCTTTTCTTATTAAATGATGTAACAAAATGGTATTAGACATGGACAAAAAGTAGTTACGGGTCAATCAAACTTGATGTGGCTTGTTTCATCTCATCCATATTCCCGCCTCTAATAATGACTTGAAGTTGAAATAATAAGTCGAATTTCGACTTTCGAGTGTTTGGCAAAACTGGTTTCTGGATTCTGATAATATGATTTGGTGGTTATGTTGGGTCAAAATAATTTAATTTGGCCCAACAGTGAAGAAATGTTTGTGAGAAAATAGACTATTTAGGTAAATGTGAAGCTAGCCAGCTCTGTGTAACCTTTGTCAACTGATTAACTATTTATTCTCTATTGATTCCTTGAGTTGCAATAATCACTTAAAATAATATCCAGACACTCCTTTTGTTTAAATTGCTTCTACGGTTGGTGATAAGATGCTATTCAAGTTACATGAAGACGTGTGAATTAAACAAGAAGATTTAAATGCATATGAATTGCTTTTTGTGGTACGGGTATTGAGTTAAGAGATGACAATGGCTTTTTAGTCAAGCTCAAACTTCTTTCCATTTTGTTTATTATAATTCTGTGCATTTACAAAATTTTTATTCCGTGTTAATTCTAGTACTGTGTGATCCTGTGACGTTCTAAATTAAATTCCACCATTGTGTATAATGTGCTAATATTGACATTTGTAGGAAGGAAAAGATCTACCCCGGCTAATTGCATGGAAACATAGTCTTACGATCCATATGAAAATCTGTAAGAATTAGTTTTAGTTTGAAATGGTTTATTGCACATTGCGCTTTGCAAACTTCATTCTGTATATTTGGGACCAATAGCAGTTATAAAATATATGCCTGCTTAGTTATCTAGTTTAGCTACCAATATAATCAGAAATATTTTTTAGCTAGCAAAAATGAAACACGCTAGCTGTTAAGGATTATGGTAACTTACGTTGTGTTGAGTTAGTGGGCGGATCTTGGAGCAACTGGTAAAGTTGTTGTATTGTGACCTTGAGGTTATGAGTTCAAGCCATGGGAAGCGGCCACCTACACAAAGTGTAGGATAAGACTACGTGCATCAGATCGCAAAGCGATCCTACCCCTTCCCAACCCTTGTGCAAAGTGGGTGTTAAGTTAAGCACCAGGAACGTCTTTTTTACACCGTTTCGATTCACAATTTGAGTTATTCTTTATATGTACCCGTAGTGAAGGAATTTCAATCCATTCAGTAAGTAGTTCATGTTGTGTCATGTGCTTTATATGTAAAATGAAAGGAAATGGTTAAATGTCATAGAATGGGTCAAAAGTCACTCATATGCTGCAGATATGGTGGTGCAGTGTGCATAAGAACGTGATATACTTTCTGGGATACCATGAAAAAGAAGTCTTAACTTTTATTAATGCAAGTATGCTTCGTTTATGTTGCATTCAACAGTGGTTTAGTGTTATTTTGCAATTATTTGCTTTATTATTAGTTGTCACCAAGTTTCACTTATATGTAGATTGTAGAGATTATGACAGTGTTTTCAGAACCCGACCGGTCCGAATAGTGTACACCTAAGGAGACCGTTCTTGTCCGGTTCGATTTTGAAAACATTGGATAATGGTGATATGGAAATGTTGGCAAACTTGTAAATAGTAGCCCACATCGGTTTGTGACATGAAATGAACCGAACAAAACCTTCGTCATGTTTGTTAATCAAGAAAATGAAGTTTTTTATGAACCGTTCACAAACACTTATCGAACGGGATTTCTTGTTCGTGTTCATTGAAGTGTTCATTAGAGCTGTCCAAATTGCTTGACGCTCGTTGCTCGCTCAACAATCGCTCAAAAACCGCTCGAAAAATGCTCATTCGCTTTTATGGTTGTAAATGAGCTAATCGGATCGATTCGATTTGTAAACAAGCCAAGCACGAGCAAAGGTCCGTTCGGTTTGGTCTGCTTGAATTATTTTTTATTTAATTTTTTATATATATACTCACAAATATGCAAAATATATAATTAATAGTATAGAAACTCGTGTTTTATACGGGTTGGATTAAAATATTAAATTAATAGTTAGCGTTTAATATTTAGAAATTGTATTATAACTTTTAGATAAATATGACTCGAATTACGTATAATCAACTACCTTAAGTAACAATGTAATAATAATATTTTTCGAAACTTTTGTTTTTAAAAAACTTTTGTTAGAAAATGATTTTTCAAAATTCCACTTTTTTAGTTTATTAAAATGTCACTTAGAAAAAGTTTGGTGTATTAAAAAAAATCATATTTATTTATTTTTAAAGAAATTATATTTTTTTAATAAAAATATGTTTTATAATTTAGAAAGAATATAAGTAAGATCTTTAATATTTTTAATATAATAATTAAATAATTACCCTTTTACACTAGTGACATGTGGCACAAAAACGTATGAAAAGATGACATGTGTTAATAATGTTATGAGAAAATGACATGTTCTAAAAATTTATTTTATTTTATTAGTATAGATATATAGTTTTATACATAACATTCTATTGTATTTGGCTTACTATATACATATATACAATTTTTATTTATACATACTAGACAATCATTCTAATAAAAGATTTAACATTAAATCTAAAAATATAACGGTAAACCGCTAAGCAATAGAATTTCACCCGAATTGTCATGAAACCAAAATTCTTATGCTAATTGTTTCTTAATTAATATACCACTTGCTGAATGTTACACAAATATATTTTTTGAACCGCACCTCATATATGAAGTATGCAATTTGAGCGTTGATAATAATCCTGCATAAAATGTTGAATTGCCACTGATCATTCGTTAACCTCTGTTTTGACAAAAAAAAGTCTTATGTTTTGGGGATGTTAAAGCAGTATTACTTTCCATTAAAATGCATTTGATTTGACGTTGGTGTTTTGTTAGAAAAACTTATCAACTAACTTCTCCTTTTGATACTTAGAATCATCATGTAGTCCCATTTCTTTTGAAATCTATTACTGGTCGGACATATTTCTTTTGTAGTCTTTGTTATTTTTAGCAGGATTTAAATCTATTATTGGTCAGACATATTATTTTTGCTGTTAGTTGGGACTTGGGTGAGAATGGGTACTTAACAAATGGCATGAATCTTTATGCAATTTTTGATGGGTTTTTGAAAATATTTTAGTTCTTATGTATGTGTTCTTAGATTCAAATGAAAAGAGAGTAGTTATTTTGTGGGGTTAATTAGCCCGGTCAATGCTTATATGATTGGTATCGTTGTTTTCTTGGGTTAATTGATTCTTAGGGCTACCTATTTGATTTCATGACTGAAAATGCCTCAATGAAGCTATAACTTAGTAGTTTAATTGTCAGCTGTTCAGTTTAGAAGACGATTTGTGAACCACTAATATAAAGAAAAACTGCATATGCTATACAAAGATCTTGCCACTAATTCATGTTGATTCTGATAAGAAAAGCACCAACAAAAGGCAGTATGAGTTGGATCAAATTTTATATTCAACTTTCGATGTAAATTTGACCCGAATCCGTTTTGAATAAAGTTCACTTCGATGCGTAGTTAAAATTTTATAAGTTCAAATTTTATAAGCACATCCCGATGATATATTTGAAATTTTATAAAACGTTATAATTTAAAAGTTATAAGAGAAAAACAAATACGAGTAAAGTTAATTATAATAATATTAAATTCTACTCAAAATTGAATCTCAATTGGCAAGAGACGGACGACGTCCTTTGGAGGCGCACGCCTCTATTTCGCAGGCGTCTATTCTGTTGGCCACGTGCCAGCTTTAAAGGGGATATTTTAAAAAAAAATTGAGAGGACATATTGAGTGGAAAAAAGACAAAAGAGACATTTTAAGAATTTTTTTAGCTTTTAATATAATTTTTTCTTTTAAAATCAAGCAACCGAGATGCTGATAAAATATCATGGACGATAAACATTAATTTTTATTATTTAGATATTGTTTATTTGTATTTGTATTATGTACTATGCTTTCAAGTAACAAAAAAAATAATAAAATAAGGTGGGAGAGTTGGGTTGAGTTTTCTAAAACTAAAAAGTGTAATAAATAATCTCAATAATCAATTTCATTAATCAATGATTGATATCAAATTATAGAAAAAAATTTATTAAAAGAATATTTTAAAAATAATCACTTTTGTTGACTTGTTACAAGTTTTCCCATCTTTTAAAATTTTCATAATTTTTATATATGACATTAACTTTTTTTATATAAAAATTACACCATATAAACGAATGTTTTTTTATCTTTAAACGAGTAAAGTATTGTTATATAAAAAACACAATATTTTTTACGCTTTTAAGCCCATATCTCGTCATTTGTGTCTTTTTGTTAGTTCATTGTGTCTTTTTATTAGTTATTGTGTTTTTCTGAATATTATTGTGTGTTTTCTAAAATGATTAATTTTAAAAAATATAATAATAAAATGACATTATTGTGTATCTCTAATATGTAAAATATAATAATAAATTAACAACTAGATAATCTAATACATTAAAAACAATGATAAAATAACACAACATATCATTATGTCTTTTGATCGTAATTGTATTATCTTGAACACTATGAGTTTTGAAAAATACATTGGTAAAATAACATCATTGTATACTTCTAATGGTAATGATAGATAACAAGTTTATACAATCTATAAAAAAATAATCACAAGAATAACACATTGTGTTATCTCTTACACTATAAGTTTTGGAAAATCATTGGTAAAAGTATGTAATTATGTACTTCTAATTGTAAAACATAATAATAGATAACAAGTTTATAATCTATAAAACAATAACAAAAATAACACAAAATGATCTAAAGCGTAAAACACAATGATTACTACTCATAACAAATGATGTTAAATATATGACAAAATAAATGTATAAAACACTATGAGCTGACGTATTTGACACAATGATCAAAATGTCCCCCTCTTTTTAAGATAATAGATTAAGCATCATTTTTAGTTAAGCATACCCTATAAAATTTACCTAAAAGTTATAAAATTAAAGATTGTTTTAACGAATGGAATGGAGAGCAATTTGGATGTCCTTAAAAATATGATTTATACCAATTGTGTTGTGAATGCTCTTAACCCTTTTAACCATTCCAAGAGCATTTTCCTCACTTCAAGTGTTATGTCCTATTTGTTAGATTATTTTATGTTATTTAATATATTAATATATTTTAACTTTGTATTATTTTAAATTTATAATTCATTTTAGACAAATTTTGTTTCCTTTTTATAACATGTAAAATATAATTTTTTTTTTTAAATTTTGAATATAACATTGAAACGCATTTATTTCTATTTATGTTTTGTTATAAATTTTATTTAAAACTGAGCAAAGTCAAATTGGTATATATTTACTTTTTTGTTGAACTTTTTAAAATTCTAAATATACCTTTGCATCATGCTTATTATCATATTTGGTACAGAGTCTACTCAAAACTTAGTTAGGATAAATATGGTATGATTTTTTTCTTTTTTATATTTAAAATAATAAAACATAACAGTTTCTTAAATTACAAATCTATTGTTGTCCTATAAGTTTTGATGTAAGTTCCTATTTCAAACTATGTTAGCTAAAATATTTTGTACTTTTTCTAAGTTATTTGTAGATACGATTTCCCTGCAGCATAGCATTGTGAAACTTACTAGTTGCATGGAAAAATTAAGTTTTAATTTTATATATTTATGAAAAAAGTTTTGACCTAGTAAGTATATTATATCAAGTAAAACTTAACCAATTTTTATAATTATCTTATCTGATAGTCGTTTATTTTTGGTGTTGTCCTCGGCCACTCAAGAGAGGACTGTCGTTTCTTGAAACTTGATATCTCTCTCTCATTATTATTACTAGGTTAGTACCCGTGTATTACACGGATTAAATAAATAAAATACTAAATAATTAGTAATAAAAATTTATGAATTATAAAATCATGTTTGAAGATAAAATATGATTATAATTACATATGAATAACTATTTTAAGTAAATAAACAATAATATATTTTTCTTAAACTTTTATTTTATAAAAAATGTTGGTTTTAAATATTTTGTTTTAAGAAAAATGAATTTATTTAAAAAAACTTTGTTGTATTCTGTATTTTATAAAACTTTTATTTTTTAAAAGTGTGTTTTTAATAAAAAAAAGGTTTTAATTTATTAAATTATATAATTTTTAATTTGAAAATGGTATGAGTAATATTATTAGTATTCAATATTATTAATAGTAATAAAATGAAAGTAGAAAGTTAGAATGATAAACTTACAATTATATCAAGTTTTATTTTAAATTTTATTTGTTATACATAGATAGATATATCGATAAATAGATAGGCTAGAAAACCATTTTTTAAATGGATTATAGTTAGTAATAAACACGAAAAGTTAAAATAGGATATTTTAATATAAGATATGATTAAAATTATATATACGTAATAGTTCAAGAAATAAAACAATTATACTATTTTTTTTAACTCACTTATCTAAATAGTTTTATTTTTAAACATTCGTTTTATGATTTTTTTTAAATTATTGTTTATATAAATTTTTTTATTAAAAACTCGGGTTTCTAATTATTCTGGTTGTTTTAATAAAACTACTTTTAGAAAATTTCATATTTTTTATAATTTTTTTAAAAATGATGGATTTAAAAATTTGGTTTAAAAAAGGTTTAGTGTTTTAGTAAATTTTATATTATATAAAATTTTTGTTTTTTTATTATTTATATTTAATAAAAAGATGTGATTTTTAATTTTCTTAATAAAATTTATTTTTAAAAACATAGCATGATTTTAAAAAAATCTAGATAAAAGAGAGAAATGTATCAATTAATAAAATTGATTTTTATTAAGAGACAGAAATTAGTTTGAATGTTTAAATTAGGGTTCTGACACAACCCGAAAGCACGACACAAACTTAACACGAAATTTGTGGGTTTACTATAAATGGGTTCGGGTCAGGTTCGGGTCGAACATGTGAACCAGCTTATCTAAACAGGTCGGGTTCGGGTTCAACCCAACAGGTTGGCGGGTTGACCTGTTCGACCCATTTTTTATTTATTTTATTTTATTTTATATATTTTCTGTCACAAATATAAGTTTATTATGTGTTTTATTTCGAAATTTAGAATTTAAAATAGAAATTAGCATAAGATTTCATCACTAAAATATAATTGTTTTATATTAATTAGTATTTTTTGTTGTAAAATAATAATTCTAAAGTATTAATATGTGAAAAAAATATAATAAATAAAACATTTGGGTCAATCGGGTCGTGTTAGTGTCAACCCGTAAATTTTCGTGTCATGTTCAGGCTGACACTTATGGCATAATTTTCGGGTTCGGGTCGTGTTCGGGTTCGAGTAAAACTTTCGGGTTCGGGTCGGGTTGGACCCGACAACCCGAAAACAAGACCCGTTTAGCACCCCTAGTTTAAATTACTATAATATTTTTTTGAGTGAAAATGAAATAAGAATGTTTAAAAGAATGACAAGTATCAAAAAAATTGTTTAAGAGAATGACAAGTGGTAAAATAAAACTATTTTTATTAGATTCAATAGATTTTATTTATTTAACCGGTGTAGGGTTACTAAAGCTTATGATTAAACAAAAAAATTTGCTCATTTTTAAAAAATAAGAAAGCTTCGTTTAATACACGTATCAGAGTAATATTACATATTATATAGTCCTTAAATATTTGATACTTTGATAATTTGATAAATATATTATAATTGAATCAATTAATTATACAGTTGAAAACTGATTTTGGTGAGTCAAAATTTCATAAAATAAAAATCCACTTTGGTGAGTCAAAAATTTCATAAAATAAAAATCCACTAAATTAAATGAGTTTATTTTAGAAAGCAATATAGAAACATAGGAACAATACCATAGAAGTTGAATTAATATATGGTTAAATGGAATTTTTAAGACATAATATAAATGGTTAAATGAAAGCTATAAATTATAATTTAAATCAGTATGTGAGTATGGTAATATATTTAAGTAAAATGTCTATCAGAATGGTAAGTAAATGAAAGCTTTAAATTGTAATTTAAATCAGTATGTTAGTATGGTAATATATTTAAGTAAAATATCTATTAGTATGGTAAGTAAAATGTCTATCAGTATGATAAATTTAATATATTAAAAAACTAAAATAAGTTACAGTATGGTCAAGTTTTAAGCGGGAATTGAAAATAAAGATGGTGTAAGAGTGTGCCACGTGTCAAATTAATGGTTTAAGAGAATGTCATGTGGCTTTAAAAACCTTGTTTTATTAGAGTCTATAGATTATTATTATTACTAGGTTAGTACCCGTGTATTACACGGATTGAATAAATAAAATACTAAATAATTAGTAATAAAAATTTATGAATTATAAAACCATATTTGAAGATAAAATATGATTATAATTGCATATGAATAACTATTTTAAGTAAATAAACAATTATATATTTTTCTTAAACTTTTATTTTATAAAAAAATGTTGGTTTTAAATATTTTGTTTTAAGAAAAATGAATTTAAAAAAAACTTTGTTTTATTCTGTATTTTATAAAAATTTTATTTTTTT
The DNA here is from genome assembly GCA_025506505.1 of Flaveria sonorensis. Taxonomy (NCBI): domain Eukaryota; kingdom Viridiplantae; phylum Streptophyta; class Magnoliopsida; order Asterales; family Asteraceae; genus Flaveria; species Flaveria sonorensis. The sequence continues at coordinate 73,012,325 of CM046423.1, forward strand.
AAAAGTATGTTTTTATAAAAAAAGTTTTAATTTATTAAATTATATAATTTTTAATTTAAAAATAGTATGAGTAATATTATTAGTATTCAGTATTATTAATAGTAATAAAAAGAAAGTAAAAAGTTAGAATGATAAACTTACAATTGTATCAAGTCTTATTTTAAATTTTTTTGTTATACATAGATAGATATATAGATAAATAGATAGGCTAGAAAACCATTTATTAAATGGATTATAGTTAATAATAAACACGAAAAGTTAAAATACGATATTTTAATATAAGATATGATTAAAATTATATATACATAACAGTTCAAAAATAAAACAATTATACTATTTTTTTAACTCACTTATCTAAATAGTTTCAGTTTTAAACATTCGTTTTAAGATTTAATAAAACTACTTTTAGAAAATTTCATACTTTTTATAATTTTTTAAAAAATGATGGATTTAAAAATTTTATTTAAAAAAGGTTTAGTGTTTTAGTAAATTTTATATTATATAAAATTTTTGTTTTTCTATTATTTATATTTTAATAAAAATATGTGATTTTTAATTTCTTTAATAAAATTTATTTTTAAAAACATAACTTGATTTTAAAAAAATCTAGATAAAAGAAAGTAATGTATCAATTAATAAAATTGATTTTTATTTGGAGAGAGAAATTAATTTGAATGTTTAAATGAGGGGTGTGAATTTCTAACACGACCCGAAAGCACGACAAAAACTTAACACGAAATTTGTTGGTTTGGGTTTACTATAAACGGGTTCGGGTCAGGTTTGGGTCGAATCTGTGCACCCGCTTATCTAAATAGGTCGGTTTCGGGTTCAACTCAACAGGTTGGCGGGTTGACCTGTTCGACCCATTTTTTATTTATTTATTTTATTTTATATATTTTGTGCCACAAATTAAGTTTATTATGTGTTTTATTTCAAAATTTAGAATTTAAAACAGAAATTAGCATAAGATTTCATCACTAAAATATAATTGTTTTATATTAATTAGTATTTTTTGTTGTAAAATAATAATTTTAAAGTATTAATATGTGAAAAAAATATAATAAATAAAACATTTGGTTCAATCGGGTCGTGTTCGTGTCAACCCGTAAATTTTCATGTCGTGTTCAGGTTGACACTTATGGCACAATTTTCAGGTTCGGGTAAAATTTTCGGTTTCGGGTCGGGTTGGACCCGAAAACCAAAAACGGGACCCGTTTAGCACTCCTAGTTTAAATTACTATTATATCTTTTTGAGAAAAAAATAAAATGAGAATGTTTAAAAAAATGACAAGTGTCAAAAAAATTGTTTAAGAGAATGACAAGTGGTAAAAAAACTATTTTTATTAAATTCTATAGATTTTATTTATTTAACCCGTGTAGGGTTACTAAAGCTTATGATTAAACAAAAAAATTTGCTCATTTACTAAAAATAAAAAAAGCTTCTTTTAATACACGTATCAGAGTAATATTACATACTATATAGTCCTTAAATATTTGATACTTTGATAATTTGATAAATATATTATAATTAGATCAATTAATTATACAGTTGAAAACTAATTTTGATGAGTCAAAAATTTTATAAAATAAAAATCCACTAAATTAAAGGAGTTTATTTTAGGAAGCAATATAAAACAGAGTAATAATACCGTAGTAGTTGAATTAATATATGGTTAAATGGAATTTTTAAAACATAATATAAATGATTAAATGAAAGCTATAAATTATAATTTAAATCAATATGTGAGTATTGTAATATATTTAAGTAAAATGTCTATCTGTATGGTAAGTAAATGAAAGCTTTAAATTTTAATTTAAATTAGTATGTTAGTATGGTAATATATTTAAATAAAATGTTTATCAGTTTGGTAAGTAAGATGTATATAAGTATGGTAAATTTAATATATTAAAAAACTAAAATAAATTATTATTATTATTATTATTATTATTATTATTATTATTATTATTATTATTATTATTATTATTATTATTATTATTATTATTATTATTATTATTATTTTAAAGAAAAGCCAAAGCAGAGACCATTTTTGCTTTTTAAAATTTAATCTTTTAGGCTGGATTCAACACAACTCAACTATAGGTTTTCTCCATCACTACCCTAATTGCTAATTGCAGTACAATACCAATTACCTGCACAAAGAAAGAAAGAAAGGTGAACACACATCTTTACACTTAGATAAGCTTTAAATTTTACTTTTGAATTTGCAGAAGAATCCCGATGAGTTCGTCAGATCGATTGCTGTTTAACAGGCAGGCAAGTGTTCATCATATTCTTGGAGGGGGCCTCTGTAAGTTTTTCTGATTTAGCCTCGTGCTTTTTTGTTGTTGATGGGTCAAGATCTCATATTGATTTTGAAGAATGTTCTTGGTTCTACAGTTTGACTTCTGACTTCAATTTTGGCATGAACTCTTTTATTTTGATCAAAATGAGATTAATTATGCTGTTATACACCAAATGTATATCAAATTCGTATATGCTAAGTAATCGGTTTGGCTTCACAGGTCAAATCATCTGTTTATGCTTTCTTAGTTAACCGCGTGGTTTAATCCAAACTCATATAGGTCTTGATTTTGATCGTTTTCATCTACAACCTTATTGTGATTTGATTTCCACTTATAGGATTTTGTTATAACCGGTCAAGATCTCATTTTGGTCATAGTTTAAGATGCGTTATATGAACCACTCTGTTGCCTCTGATCTGCAAGAAATTTGGCCATCTGAAAACATGTAAATATCGTTCAACTTCTTTAAGGTTGTGTGGATGTGTGCTTTCTAAATGCATATTCAATCACCCCCTTCAACACTTGATCAAAATATGATCAACTAAAATTGATTTTGTTTAGGTGGCAAACATAGTTAAGCTTTTTTTTTTTATTTTTAAATTGTCTGAAGTCTTATTATATTCGTTTGATCAGTTGCAGATGTGATTCTTTGGAGGGATAAAAATGTTACAATGTCAATTCTGATAATAACTTTAGCTTCATGGGTGATGTTTGAAAGATCCGATTACACATTGTTGTCCTATGTCTCCAATGTTCTCTTACTCCTGCTTACAATTCTTTTCCTATGGGCCAAATCAGCACAGATCCTCAACAGGTAATAGTAATATCTCCCCCTAATCTTCAAGTCAAATGGACCAATGTTCAACTGCAAAATTACAGTTTCTACTGATCATAACAACAAATTACCTGCTTTAGCAATTTAGTGTTATATATATGCCATGTGAATTGGATCTCAAATTTAATATTTAGCTTAGAAATTAGGTACAAAAATCCCAAACCTGTTTGTTAAGTTATTATTATTATTATTCATGTAAGACTTTTTTGTGTCGTGGCACTAATGTTGTGGCTTACGTAACTGATGTCACATTTACTCATAATATGGGTTAAAATTGGGGTTGGTTGCTTAAATTGACAATGTATGGTATGTTGCTTTAATAGTTCTGTACATAGACTTGGTTGCTATAATATGGAAAAAAAACGTGAAGTTTGTTCCTGTTTTGTAATTGTACAGTTTTGCCATTTGACCTTGAATTGGAGAGTGTAATAGTATATGGTTCTTTATGGGGATTTGATTCATATAGTAATATATACTTCATAAACATGATGCCAAACAGACCTACACCACCAATACCACACTTGCAGCTTTCAGAAGAGACCATAAATGAAGTTGCAACTATAATTCGTGTCCGGACAAACACAATGCTATCTGTATCCCATGATATTGCACTTGGAAAAGACCCGGAAATGTTTGCTAGAGTAGCTGCATGTTTGGTTCTAACTTCAGTTATTGGAAGCCTTACTGATTTTCGTACATTGTGCTATACAAGTAAGTTGTTCTAATCTTCTATGTAAAGGTGGTGAAATGGGTGGGTTGTGGATTGGATAACATGTCAAAATGGGTTGCCATTATGTGCGGGCAAAATTGGTTGGGTTTGCCGGACCCGTCAATCTTTAGTTTTGTAGTAATAGCTGATGTATTAAATAATAATATGTAGATTCTCTAATAAAAAATATCCTGCAAATAAGCGATTTAAGATTGGAAGCATTTAAATAAGCCTTTGGTGGCTTTTAACCAATTTAACTTGTTTCAATAGTTTTAGCTATTTTTTATATTTGAATCGAGACTTTTTGCCTTCAAAATAAAACCTAAATTGGCTCTTTTCATACAAATGGGTTGAAATTAGCATCCTAACAAGTCAAGGGGTAAAATAAAAAAATAAGATGATAAGGAAACGGGTCGAAAGTAGCACAAAGTGTAATTGTTAATGCGTACACCTCCTAACTGCTTCATTCAAATATATAGATTATAAATGTCATGTTACAATTTTAATGATCATGTTTAGCATATTAGTTATTTTTAAAACAGACAAATAGTGGTTGTATGTCAACCCAAACGGACATGTTTAGAAATTATGCACCGTTAACCAATATGCCCATTTTCCACCTCTGGTCCTCTATTTGTATGCATAGATCTAACTATTAAGTTAAAATTTGTGATTTTGTTTTTTGACAGGCATTATTGTGGTTCTTACTGTTCCGGTGGCATATGAGAGATATGAATCATATGTTGATTCAAGTTTAATCAAGGGAAATGCGAAATTGAAGAAATTGTATATAAGATTGGATGAGGAATTCATAAAGAAAGTAAAGAAGTGGATTTTTGAGAAGAACAAACTCAGTTGACCAATTTCTTAGCTTCTTTTCGGTTTTCTATTTGTAACGAGTTATTTTATTTTTGTGAAAGATGGAGGTTTTGGTGGCAAGTTGTTATGAAATATAAGTTGAGAAATGAAAGATGGAATATTTAATTTGAAAAAAAAAACTGTATGATTATTATAATAGGGTAAATCACAATAAACAACAACCCTAAATTTCTAATCTGATCACAAGGATGCCTTTCAAAACTTTCTCAAAACTGATACTTGACTGATTTTGACAAAAGAAATGCAACATGTTGATGAGGTTGATTGATGCGGGATCATTTACAATTTAAATTTTGAATATTTATTTCGTTAGTTTATCATTATTTTTAGTTTGTTAGGAACTAGTATAAATATTAAGGTTTGCTTTCATTTATGATTAGTTTTTGTTGATTTATAAAATATAAGAACGTTGTTTTTGGAATCTTTGATTCAATCTATTGTCTTTAATTATCTATTGTTTTTGAGTCATTTGATTGTTTTCGTTCCTGCATCATTTGGTATCAGAGCTTTGGTCTTCAAATGACTCGACGTAGAGGAGAATATGAGCGGAACCAAAGCAACTAGTATGGGGTCAAGTGACCACACGTAAATTCTTGTTTTATATATTAGTTATATTACTTAAAGTTTGATGACCCCATACTTTATTTTACATTGACCCCACTACATAATATACAAGAGACAGAAAAGAAAAGTCAAAAACATAGTATTGATAAGATTAACTTAATTTCTCCTTCCCCAAATTCCAAGATCACCGCTTCAAAACCTTTTGTTCTCTTTTTTCTTCTTTTTCTTCTCATAGTTTGCTCTTTAGTACATATGCTTCTTTTAATTGTAACTTTTTCTCATAGTGTTTCTGTTAATTTTACCCGGGTTTACCACTTACTGAAAAATACGTAATAGTTCTTGTTTTGAAAAACTAGGTTACATGATGGGTCTTCTGCTTCTTCCACATCAGCTGTGCATTTGATTTTGGAAATTAAAAAAAAAAAAAAAATCCTTTAGAGACAGAGATGAGATATAGGCAAGTTTTTTTGTGTGGTTTAAAGGAAATTCTTTCACCACATGTTTTAATATTGATCATGCGTTAGCCATAATTGTATTCTTGGTACACGTACACCGAGCGTAAAATATTAATATATCTAAGATTTTAATGTACGCTTATATGGTTGCCACCCGACCCGAAAAATTTATAAATCAACCAAGGCCGACCCGAAAAATCTATATATCGAGTTGATAGATATCCAAACAATAATCATAGTGACCCCATTGTGAAAAATTTCTGGTTCCGCCACTGGAAGAGAAAACACTCTTGTCCATAGAACCGCCGGCCGATGCAACGACAGAGTTGATCCTGACCCACGTGATCTCCAGTTCAAGAGACTCCGGCGAAGAGTATGGGAACTCGAGTTACAACACGAGATCCAGCAACTCAAGCAACAGATCCAAGATCTTGAGGCAACATAGACATGGAAGGAAGCAGAACCAGAAGAACTCGTTAGGGACGAGTTAACTGGGGACGAGGAGCATCCAGCCCATGACGACTCTATCTATCATTCAACACCTCATTATGATAAATACGAGGATGGAGAGATCGAAGAAGAGGAACTCTTGTGGGTTTCTAAGGTTCTTTCAAAACCGAGTAATAATATTAGATTGAGCAATCCTTAAACCGGGAGTTTTTAAATCCTGTGACCGACTTAAATGCGATATATGTCATTCCATCAGCGGGCGTATGTGATGAGTTCTCTCCGGGAGGTAAAATCATTCTCGCTGGAGGTTTCGTTACGATAAAAGTGAGTTTCAATGGCAATTTGAATTTTAAAAATATGATTACAAGTGTAGGGGATAAACATCATGGTCAACAGGAGGATAAGGTTGAAGCTGATGCCTGATGGTGGTGGAAATCGCATGCAACCCATGCATTATCCACGTGGGTTATCTAATAGCCCAAAGAAATCAATTTAAATTGAGGTGCAAATTGTTGGTTATTTTAATCTTGAATTAGTTTAATTATTTAGGAGTTTAATTAATTTAAGTAATTTCAATTTAGTTTAGTAATTGTTAAGTTTATTTTGATTGAGTCAAGTATGTTAGTGGTAGATCATAGTAGTATGGAGATCATGGGTTAGTGGTTTATGCATGTATTGGGTCTATTTAAGTGGTTTTTGTGTTCAATGAAAAGAAAAAAGTATTCCATAGAAACTCTTAATTTTCTCTGTTCAATTTTACTTTTAAACAATCTGTGAAACAAAGGCTGTGATCCAACACAAATTCAATCAAATGGGTCTTATGCGTTAATTGAGATGGATACTAAAATTGACCCACAAACTCTTGAAAATGGCCATCAATCATATTCGCCAACCCAGTTTCAACTTGGAACAATTAAGTCTTCAATTCAAGTGGTCTCGAACAAATACATTATATGTTGTTGGGCTCATGGCATAAGTGGATTGGGCTTTGACAAGGGGTATGATGCTGTGAGCTTGATTAGGAAATTAGTTACAAGAGAAGTAGAGTGGGCTAAAGAAGTGAATGCTATTGTTGGGAAATTAGTTACAAACCCGAGGAGGGGACGAGTTTTTCTTGAAGACGGGGAGTATGATGCGGGATCATTTACAATTTAAATTTTGAATATTTATTTCATTAGTTTATCATTATCTTTAGTTTGTTAGGAACTAGTATAAATATTAGGGTTTGCTTTCATTTATGATTAGTTTTTGTTAATTTATAAAATATAAGAACGTTGTTTTTGGAATCTTTGGTTCAATCTATCGTCTTTGATTATCTACTGTTCTTGAGTCATTTGATTGCTTCTATTCCCGCATCATTGACTGTGTTATAGATTGATTTGAGATGATCAGTCTTCTAATAGAGCGTGTTAAACTTCAAGAATAATAAAGAAAAGAGAGAGAACTTTGTTGCTAATATTTCTGCCTTCTTTCCACTAAAACCTCCTATGTTTTATAAAGCTTATAATAATAAAAGAAAAGCAAAAACATGAAAACCAATTAACCAAGACTAAGAAGCAAAGAAAATAAGATAACACCATGAAATAATGTAATTTTGGGGTGGCACGCATGAGACTGGGTCGACTATCTTGCGTAAAATGTGGCACATATCATATTGATCTTTTTAACAGTTTTTTGAAAGTTTTGTAAAGCTGAATGGTTTTCGGGGATGGAGAAAAGTCTGGGAAATGATTGCAAAACTCGCCAAGAATTGATAATTATTCAATTTCTGCGATTTTCTATTAATAATTTAAAAGTATAAAACTATGACATGTTAATTACCGCATATGATTTAAATAGGAAATACCAACTTAGAATATGCGTGAGCGTCATATATGGGCAGAAAGTGAAAAAGAGACACACCCCAATCTGTTCTATAGGCTCGTACTCTTTTGATCAAAGAGCTTGTAGCCTGTGTGAATGTGTATAGTAAGAGTGTTTCTTCGTAAGTGGTTGAAGGTTCTAGTCCTACAATAGACATTGATGTAGATTTAGGAGGATATTTAAAGAGTAGACATTGGTGTAGATTTAAGATTAGGTTTATAGAGCGTGTTGACTGATCATTTAAAAAAAAAAGGAGATAAATGTTCATCATTATCCTCTAGTTTCAAGTCAAGATTCAACAAGTGTGGGCTGAAGAGACAATGGTTCAAGATTGTTCTCCAGTCATTTTGTTGGAAAACATAAGCAACTCAGGGTCAGGGATGTAAAGCAAATGGTCTACCATATGTTAGACTGAACAAAAAAATGTTTCTTTATGATGATTTGAGGGTGGTAACGTGTCTAAACATGTTTCTACTAAGGATATCGTAATAGACCGTCACAAAGAGAACATGAGATAAGAAAGCATGCCCCCAAAGATCAGATAGATACATATATGTTTGCATGAAGAATTTAACCAAAATGCCCAAAAAGTATGAATAAAAAAATCCAAATCCATGATCATTTATGACTGTAGTAAACAACTCAAAAACAACATATTAATCTTGACCAGTCCACATATCTTGTTAGCCGTATCCATGTTGACTCAAATGACCACAATGGCAGAGGTAGTAATAGGGATCTGAAGATGGAAGAACACAACAATTGAGAAAGAAAAAAACTGGGAACAAGAATCTCAATTATTCATAAAAAAAAGTCTCCTCCTTCAGCAACGCAAAAAAACAATAAAAAGTCTTCAACCACCAAATAAGGAAAATACATCAAATCCCAATCAATCAAAGATTGATTATTATGCAATTACTAAATTTAAAAAAAGGAAAGAAATCTCCAGCTTGAAATAAACCATGCATGCATAGCTCATGGATAATCAACCGGGTCGTCGGGTGGACCGAGGTGAAACAGGCTCGGATCATCGGCTACCTGTTGTTGACCTGTATCCGCATCATCCTCCCCCGCTTGAAAAGGACTCGACCACGAGTCCACAACAACATCGCCATCAGCCGAAACATGAGGCTTTAAGTCAGCAACATTAAAGGTTGTTGATACATTATAGTCTCCCGGTAGATCAATTTTATACGCATTATCATTGATACGTTGTAGAACTTTAAATGGTCCATCCGCACGAGGTTGAAGTTTGCCAAAACGAGTCCTCGGAAAACGCTCCTTCCGTAAATGTATCCATACAAGATCACCTTCTTTAAACACAACTCGTTTACGATGTTGGTTCGCGCGTTGTTGATATTACAGATTATGTTGTATAATTTGTTCACGCACCTGCATGTGGAGTTCTTGTATTTGTTTTGCGCGCGTTTCACCCTCAGCGCTATAATGCTCGGTTCCGGGGCATGGGGTGAGGTCAAGAGGGTTAAAAGGATTTCGGCCATAAACAATAAAGAACGGACTCTTACCCGTAGACCCGTAACTCGATCGATTGTAGGCAAATTCTGCTTGGGGTAGCACCAAATCCCACTGTTTAGGGTCACCAACAAGACTGCGAAGGAGATTACTCAAAGTACGGCTAGTAGCTTCAGTTTGACCATCCGTCTGGGGATGGTGTGAGGTACTAAATTGTAGCCTAGAACCCAAACGCTTCCATAAGGTACGCCAAAAGTGACTCGCAAACTTCACGTCTCTGTCCGAGGTAATGCTTTTGGGAATACCATGTAGACTCACAATCTCGCTGAAATAAAGACGGGCGACTTAGCTAGCATCGTACGTTTTTGCACATGGCACAAAGTGAGCCATTTTGGAAAACCGATCGACAACCACCATAATTGAGTCTTTCTTTCACTTTGTAAGTGGAAGGCCTAAGCAAAATCAAGACTAACATCTTCCCAAGGTCCATCTGGTACCGGAAGTGGAGTGTAAAGACCTGCATTTGTATGATGCGTTTTGGCAATGTGACATACTCGACATCGTTCCAAAATCCGGGAAACATCCTTCACCAAGTGAGGCCAATAGAAACGATCTCTTATGAGACCCACTGTTTTATCCCTTCTAAAATGTCCCCCTAAACCCCCTTGATGATATTCTAAGATGATGGCGTCACGGAGTGAACAACGCGGTACACATAACCGATTGTTTTTAAACAAAAAAACCATCTTGTTTTGAAAACTCGTGATAGGGACGGTTTGGGCAACCTTTCCGAACAGTTGTGATAAGTGCCGGAATAAATCAAAACCTTGTACTTGTAGTTGTATCGATGTCAAGAGTGAATGGCGACGGCTCAAAGCATCAGCGACAGTGTTGGAGGAACCCGCTTTGTGTCTGATAACAAAAGAATAATCTTGAAGGTATTCAACCCATTTAGCATGCCTTGGGTTGAGTTTGGCTTGACCTTGGATATGTCGTAATGCTTGATGATCAGAAAAAAGAATAAACTCACTGGGTAACAGGTAATGCCGCCAATATTCGAGACTTCGAATAATAGCATAGAAATCCTTATCGTATGTACTATATCACCATCTCGTTTCATTGAGTTTCTCACTAAAGAAAGCAATAGGGCGATTATTTTGGCTCAGAACTCCACCGATGCCCAGTCCCGATGCATCACACTCAACTTGAAAAATGTCATTAAAATTTGGGGGGGCCAATACAGGGCACTAGTGACATGGTGTTTAAGGTCTTCAAAGGCCTTATTTGCAGCTTCCGTCCACACAAAATTCCCACCTTTCAAGCATTCGGTGATGGGTGCAACAAGAGTGCTAAAGTTGCGGACGAAACGTCGGTAAAAAGATGCTAAGCCATGAAAACTACGTACATCATGTAATGACTTTGGAGTAGGCCATGAAATAATAGCGTTAACTTTAGTCTCATCCATCCAGATCCCGTCACCTGAAATTAAATACCCAAGGAACACAACTTCAGAAGTGAGAAAATGTCACTTCATACGGTTGGCGAATAATTTTTGATCACGAAGGACAGTGAAAACATCACGAAGGTGCTCTAAATGTTGTTGGATGTTTTGACTAAAGATCAAAATATCGTCAAAGTAGACGACCACGAATCTGCCAATAAAAGCTTTAAAAACATGGTTCATAAGTCACATAAAGGTGCTGGGAGCATTGGAGAGACCGAACGACATAACCATCCATTCGTATAAGCCATCCCGCGTCTTAAACGCGGTTTTCCACTCATCATCGGGTCGTAAACGAATCTGGTGGTACCCACTTCGGAGATCGACTTTTGAGAAAATCTTAGCGCCATGTAACTGATCCAACAGGTCCTCAAACCGTGAAATAGGGAACCGATACTTAACAGTGATTTTATTAACCGCCCGGCTATCGATGCACATACGATAAGCACCACCGTGTTTGGGAACAAGCAACGCCGGCACGGCGCATGGACTCATGCTTTCCCGAATTAGACCTTTTTTAAGGAGTTCAGTTACTTGTCGGTAGAGCTCCTGATATTCTTTGGGGTTCATTCGGTAAGCAGGTTTGTTTGGAAGACTTGCACCAGGTAAAAAGTCAATACAATGCTGAATGTCACGCATAAGAGGAAGACCTGCTGGAATATCATTAGGAAAAACATCGATGAATTCTGATATTAATGGTACAATTTGCGGGTGTAACTGGTCAATCTGGTTGTTCGCTTCTGTCACCATTAGAGCAAGTAAGAAAGGTGGTGCAATATGTCTAGAATACTCCAAAAAATCTGATTTTGTAAGAATAAGAGCTTCTGTAGAAGAATCTTTAATGTCAAGGGGAGCAAGGACAATGTTGAGACCATCTTTCTTGAAGCTATAAGTGTTGCGAAAACCATCATGTTTGGTTCGACGGTCATATTGCCATGGACGCCCCAACAACAAGTGACATGCATCCATAGAAATCACCACGCACCACACCTCATCTGTATATTTATTGCCAATCGAAAATTGTACCAAGCAACGTTTAGTCACACGGACAAGGTTTCCCTTTTTTAGCCACATTAACTGGTAAGGTTCGGGGTGGTCTTCAACCGGTAACCCAAGCTTGTCCACCATAATCGTTGCTATCATGTTTTCACAACTACCCCCGTCAATAATAACCGTACACACCTTGCCTTTTGCTGTACATTTAGTGCGGAAAATGTTGTTACGTAACCAAAGGGTGTCATTGGTCGTTTTGTCAATGGTGGCAGAGAGGACTCGTTGCACTACTAACGCTTCTCCTCGATCCAGGTACAAAACTTGTTGGTCATGATGTGCAACATCGTCTTCTCCATCAGTATCATAAACACACGTTGTATCATCAACAAAAGTAACAAGTTGCTTGTTTGGACATTCTCGAGCATAATGACCCAAGCCTTGACACTTATAACAATGTCGTGTCCCCGATTGGTTCGCATCTCCCGTAGAGGTACCTACTGATGCCTTCATAGGAGCAGCCCCCGTTTGTGTCCCGGAAGCGATAGAAGATCGCACGGGTGGTTGGTTCCGAGTAGGAATGGCACGGGCCTTACCCTTAAGTTGTTTTTCAACTTTAAGTGCAAGACAAAAGACATCATCGAGGGTCCAAAACTGTTGTAACTGGACGATATCGGCCACGTCAGGACGCAACGCCCCCAAGAATCGGGCAATTACTTGTTCTTCGTCTTCATCGGGCCCGTAACGCATGCGTAATCGATCAAAATTTGCGATGAACTGTTTGACAGAAGAGTTGTTTTGAAGTAGACTATGATATTCTAGAAATGCTTCTTGCCTGTAATTGATGGGTAAAAATTTTGCTCATAGAAGTTTCTTCATTTTGTCCTATGTTTCAACCCGCGATTTACCCTGTTGAAGTCGCTTCTTCTTTACTTGATCCCACCACAAAGATGCGTATTTGCGCAACTTAATGGCGACAACTTTAACTTTGAGATGATCCGGGATATCCCGGAGTTCAAACACACGTTCCACATTACTCAAGCAGTCGATGAACTCGTCTGGTTGTGCTTTTCCCTCAAACTCCGGAATCTCAACGGGTACCCCCAAAGAACGGAGGGTTTCGTTGCGATTTTTTGGTCGGAGTTGCTGCGGCGGACGATGGCCAAAAGGATTCTCCTCTCCTTCAAAACCATCGTCCCCGACGACAGATTTTGACTCGGTTTCCTCGTTGCGCTCATCCTGTTGAAGTTCCAATTCTCGAATCTGTTGTTGTAGTCGCTCGATTTCTTCAATATCTCGTGGGTCGCGGGTCACAACTGGAGCATCCGACGCTCCACCCAGACGTGTGGCGTTACATGTAGGTCGACCTCTGCCCACCATGATCGTCAGTCCTGAAACTGATACCACTTGATAGGGATCTGAAGATGGAAGAACACAACAATCGAGAAAGAAAAGAACTGGAACAAGAATCTCAATTATTCATAAAAAAAAGTCTCCTCCTTCAGCAATAAAAAAAACAATAAAAAGTTTTCAACCACCAAATAAGAAAAACATCAAATCCCAATCAATCAAAGATTGGTTATTATGCAATTACTAAATTAAAAAAAAAAGGAAAGAAATCTCCAGCTTGAAATAAAGCATGCACGCATAGCTCACGGATAATCAACCGGGTCGTCGGGTGGACCGAGGTGAAACAGGCTCGGATCATCGGCTACCGGTTCTTGACCCGCATCCGCATCAGGTAGTGATGGTGGCATGTTTGCAGCAAAGATACCGCCACCCCTTCTATCATTAGCGTTCATCTCTTGTGATGGTGGGCCTCCTTGAAAGAAGCCATCATCATAGAAGGGCCAAATGCTTGACCATTAGGTACAACATTACACGGTTAAGGATAGCTTGAGCGAAAATGATCAAAATTACCCATTCTAAAATGTGGCACACATCATATTGATCTTTTTAACAGTTTTCTAAAAAAAGATGCATGGCTTGAGCGAAAATGATTCTCCTAAAATGATGGTATTATCCCTTTCCATATATGGAAAAATGATTATTCATCACGAGAACCTTTCAACCTTCGCTTAAAGGTTCATGATCAAAATTACCCATTCTAGCATGTGGCAACACAAACTAATGACCAAATGGTGCATATATCATGATATACAAAATCAGATATTCAAAACAAGTATTGTATAAAACAGTGTTGAAGAAATCGTTAAGCGCTAGTCGGGCGGTGAGGTGCCGAGTAGCGGTTAATCGGGATTAACCGGATCGAAACTTTTATATATAATTTTTAGTTTTGTTTATAAATACACACATTTTCATATGTAATTTTAACAAAAATGTTAAGTTCTATATATATACACACAATTTGGCCGGAATTTTCATGTTTAAGCAGGAATTTCCAAAGTTTCGCCGGATTTTTTAAAGTCCGCTAGAAAGTCACCGGAATCTTGCAGGAACCCTACCGGAATTTCGCCGAAATCACGGTTTTTTTGGCCGATTTAGATCGCCTAGGGTCCGGCTAGGTCCTATTTTAATCGACTAGGTCCGATGTTGACCGACTAGGTCCGACCACCGATTTTTGCCTCCGATTTGATGAAATCGCCAAGTTCCAACCCTGATTAGCGATTAGTCGCCGACTAGCGGCGACTTTTGCAACCCTTGTATAAAGTATAAAGATGATAATTAACGAATTGAAATGTAAGAACTTTATGTGAGTGAAGCATACGATTATACACTCTTTTACAAATGATAATAAAATTCATCATCCTACAAGCAACATTGTGTTAGATATTTTAATGTAATTGGATTGACTAATGACCAATGTGATAATAATAATATCCATCAAACAAGTTAGGAGGTGCGGAGTGTACGTGTGTTTGAGTTTATTATGATCTTCGATATTGAAAACCTTTTTAGGGGCGAAGCCCCTAAGTAATAGGGGTTACAAGGGGGCAACGCCCCCTTGGCGGGGGTCCGGGGGCGACGCTCCTGGTAGCGGGGTCCAAGGGGCAGAGCCCCTGGCTTCATTAAAAAAATGCATTTTGAATCGATTTTCTAGAGTTTCACATGTGAAATTAGAGTGGAAAATACACATTTTTTAATGGTTATTTAAATTTAAAAAAAATATGATAAAACTGCAAAATGGCAGTTTTTCCCGTCTCTCCTTGAAATCGAATTGGATCATCATTTTTGGTCACTTTTCTCTCGAATTCTTCTTCTTCTGGTTCACGAAAATCACACAACACAACATACTAATTCTTGATCTCGTCTGAGTTATATCCGATTGATTTATTCAGGTGAACCACCAAATAATTTTGATCTGAAAATGATCTTTATGACTCTCAGATTATCCAAGTTTGATTTCAAGTGTTTTACACATTGCAAACTCTTCACCAAGTTAAAGCTTTAACCAACTTTAACCCAACAAAATCATAACCAATAACAAAGGTTAAAGCTATATGGATGGACTAACCAGGCTACTCCCACGTTTATAACTTTCGTAGAATAATCTTTAAGTAGAATAGTAGAAAGAAATCTGCATCAATATATATACATATCAATTCAAGTAATTACTATGCTCAAACAACAAAATGATGTCGTCTCTACTCACATACTACATAAACAAGCACTTCATAATGCCTATGTCACAAACTGTCAAGAAATCTAATAAAGAGGCATACGTAGCTTGAGTGAAAATGATTTTTCCTAAAATGGTTGTATTATCTTTTATCATATATAAGAACAATGATTACTTCGCATGTGAACTTTTGATTTTTTGTTTAAACATTACATATCTGAATTTCACTTAAGGTTCGTGATCAAAATTAAGCATTCTAGCAATTGGCAGCACTAAACTAGCGACTAAATGGAGGTATCACGATAGACAAAAATAAGATATTCAGAACATGTAACGTATAAAGATGATAATTATCAAATTGAAATGTAAAATTTAAGTAACGCAAACATACAATTTCACTCTTTTTTAAAGAAATAAGTAAAACTACTTATCCTAAGAAACAACATTGCAAACTCTTAACCAAATAAAAACTTCAACCAGTTTAGCCCAACAAATTCATAACAAATATTAAAAGTTAAGAGCCCCATAGATAAACAAACTAGGTTACTCCTCACGTTTTAAACGTCCTAGAATTTAATCTTTTCTTAGGAAAATAACTACATCAATTTCACTACTGTGCTTATACAACAAAATAGTATAACCTCTACTCACAAATTACAAAAACAAGTGCTTCAGAGTGCATATGTCACTCCAAGACATCTAACAATTTATAATTTATGTAAACACTGTGTATAATGTACTATGCATGATGTTTCTTATTGAGATGCATAATGTACATACTTCTAATAAAGATGTATTGCTTGAGGGTTGAGGGAAGATGGTTTATCCAAAAAGTGGGTGTATTAATTAGCCTTATCATATATCGAATAATGGTTATTCATCATTAATTTCACTTAAGGTTCGTGACAACATTAGCCATTCTATCATTTGGCAACACTAAACGAATGACCCAATGGTGGGTATATCAACAAAAATCAAATAGACAAAAATCAAACAATCAGATAATGTAACGTATAAATATGATAACTAACAAATTGAAACGTGAGAACTACATGTAAGGCAAGCAAAAATTACACATCATTACAACGAATAATGAAATTCATCATTCAAAGAAACAACGTTACCAACTGTCAAGAAATCGGAATTTAAACTCTTATCGACCAAACCAAAGGTATATACACCTAAATTAAACAAGAACCAAAATCAATATGGATCTTCTATGAACAACTCTCAATACCAGAACAAAGAAATCAGATCAAGAACAGGATGATCAGATACAAAAAATATAAGATGAACACTCTAGAAAGACATAGATCATCACTATAATGAAAACCCTAACAAAATCGAGTGTAACAGAAATAAGAGAGCATCAAAGACGAAGAGAGAGACCGAGACTGAATAGGCAAAGTATTGATGACCAATATCAGATCTTGACATTGAGCAGATGATATCATCATGAGGGTTAAAACCCTAGATGGAGAAGATGAAGACAGTGGAGATGAACTGATGATAGAGACGATGTAAGATTTGAAGCCACAAAACACAAAATCTCCATTCTTGAATATACCAACTATGCCATGATCTCTTTCTTCTTTCATGCCCAAATCCATATTGAAGACGAAAGACGAAAGGGTTAGGGATAGGGGTGTTCATGGCCCCATTTTGACTTTTTTGATGAAAAATGATCAAAACTCTTCTGCACGTGAAAGTTTCATTTAGCATGCATGATCACATTTCTTTTAGTATGCAATAGATATTTGTTGGATAAGTTGTTGGTACCAGGTCCCTTCGATTAAAACTGAAGTTTGGTTTTTGTGTTGTGCTTCGATGTGAACAGAAATTATAAAAGTAATAATGGAGAGTTTTGTAAAGGGAAGAAGGTTATTTTATTCAATGAAAGTACTTGGCTATATATAGCCTGCTACATACTCAACTGAAAAAAATTACAGCCACGTAAATGGGGAGGACTTTTTCATAACAAACTCCAATCACGTGCATCTCCTCAACGTTCATAACCCATGCAATTCGGTCAAACCAAGACCACTTCTCCACTAATCACTTCATATGACCACTAAATAAAATAAACCTAATACTAATCAATAAACTTCCTAAATAATTAAACTAAGTCAAGATTAAAATAACCAACATAAGTCTCTACTAACTATATTTGTTATTGCAGACCAGATCATATGGGTTATTAAGTAGTTTAGCTTTTTATGCTTCTCATTAGTCCTTAAATTGTCTGTCAGTTTGTACGTAGTTGCATGCTCTCATATTGATAAAAAATGTCTCTTTCACTATGCTCTCTTTGATTCTAAAAAAGTGTGTGATTCTCTAAATCATTATTGGTATCACAACAATCCGCATCATCCTTTCACTTTTGTGTTCTTCCCTAGATCTCTCTTATGGTAGAATCATCAAGCTTCCAATTACAAAATCTCATACTTGTTACTCCTATTCTAGTATTTAGAGGCGATGATTATAATTATTAGAGCATCTAGGTGAAAACTATCCTACGATGTCTTGATCGTTTGACTATAAAGTCTAAAGATTTTGAGGATCTTCCGATAAAAGGAGAATCAATTAAAGAATACTTCTCAAGAGTCATGGCCATAGTGAGCCAAAAACGTGCCTTTGGAGAGGATGTTTCATATTAGACCATCGTTTAATGGGATGTTTAGCAACTAGATGTAAAGTTTGCTTTTCTAAGTGAGGAATTGATTGAGAGATATATGTAGAACAACCAGAGAGGCTCAAGATAAAGGGTAAGCATGACAAAGTGTATAAGTTAAAGAAGGCTTTATATGGGTAGAAATTGGCTCTTAGAGCCCGGTATGCAAAGATTGATGGCTCTTTAAAAATTCATGGGCACAATCAAAGTCATAATGAACCAAACTTGTATGTTCAAAGGCAAAAAGATGGTATGTTTAAGGAAAGTTGAAATGAGGTTTGCAATACTAAGAAGCAATTGGCAAACGTGTTAACCAACCCTCCATCTCAAGAAAAATATGTATTTTTAAGGCACGTACCGGGAGTGAAGTTTGAATCAAGGGGGACGATGAAAAAGGATCCAAACTCTTTTGTACGTGAAAGTTTCATTTAGCATGCATGATCACATTTCTTTTAGTATCCAACATTGATTTTTGAATAAATCTCTGCTGGCTGTATTTGTTATTAAAGGTCTATTTCTAAGGTCTGGGAGCATTTTAACAGATTCATTCTACTGGTAAAATGGTTA
Organism: Flaveria sonorensis; assembly: GCA_025506505.1. Lineage (NCBI taxonomy): Eukaryota > Viridiplantae > Streptophyta > Magnoliopsida > Asterales > Asteraceae > Flaveria > Flaveria sonorensis. The sequence continues at coordinate 73,031,166 of CM046423.1, forward strand.
GTGACTTGTAAAATTTTTAGCCCTAAAGAAAAGTTATGCATAGTAATTGAAAAAGAAGGTAACTGATTTCGCTTGATTCAGATAACATATTGAAGTAAGAAGACAATAACATTAACATATAGAGTAGAGTAGAGTAGAGCATATAAAAGTTATAATGCATAGCCAAGAAGACAAAGAAGAAAGTACCTGGTATGATTGTCACCGGTTGTGAGCTTTGAGTAATGAACAATGAGATGAGATGCAAAGGTAATTAAGGGGATGCGATGTCGACGTAAGGGTTTCAAGTAAGACGTTTGTCGATTGCAATCGACAACAGCACCGCCGGATTTTCAATTTCATACCAACATCGACAACTAGGATTAGGTAGGTTAGGGTAAACCAGTTTCACTCTCAGGCTGTAAATTGTGTTGTAGTTCAATTAAAAAGCATGGATTGTGAGTTGCAATTCAATTAAAGTAAGTTTATATTAACTGAAACTAATATAGAATATAAATAATAAATAATAAATAATCAAATAAAAAGGTTTTCAGAAGTTAAAATCCACGGTTTATGTTTTTTGAAGAAGACCAACTGAAAGTTAATTAAAAAAACATCCAAAAAACCAAATTTATCAATTTGCGATTTTAAACTGAATCATGAATCCTCTTAACTACAATCGGGTTATTTGGGATCTTTTATGACCAGGATTAAGTTCATTTTAAGAAAAATAAAGAATTTCGAGACGACGTTTATGTCTTAATGAACATTTAAGATTCTATTGATATTAATTATGTAATTTAATTTTAAAATTAATTTTAATTTTACTTAATGAGTTTTGATAAAAATAATTATTTTCTTTTAAAAGTTTAAATACATCAATTTAATCCAAATTTTTTTTTTATTATTTTTGATTCAAGTTGAGAGAATTAAGAAAACTTTTCTACTGAATTTTTAAAAGTAAATTGATGGTTTTATAAAAATTGAAGCAAAAGTGTTGTTGAATCTTATAAAGCAAAAGTGAAGTGAAGTGTTTGATTTGCAGGAGATTTGGCTTTGCGGTTGTTGTTCAAAAAGAAAGGAAGAGATAACAAAACCCTAGTCGCATCTATCTATCTATCTATCTTTTTGACATAACAAAACAATGGTTGCCGGTAATTCTAAATCGGACATCTCTTTCGCCGGTACCTTTGCTAGTAGTGCCTTTGCTGCTTGCTTCGCTGAGGTAATTCGAAATCATTCCTTTTACTACCAAGTACCAACTATGCTATGCGCCAACCCGATTCTTTCAATCTTCACTGCATTTGCCATTGCTTTGTTCTTTTGTTCCCTCTGTGCGATTGTTAAAGTTTTATTGTGTACAATTAACGCTTAGTGTCTTCAGATCTGCACAATTCCATTAGACACTGCAAAAGTCAGGCTCCAGCTACAGAAGAAAGGAATTGCAGGAGATGGAATGGGTTTGCCAAAGTATAGGGGAATGTTGGGTACTGTAGCAACTATTGCCAAGGAAGAAGGTCTTGCTTCTTTGTGGAAAGGAATTGTGCCCGGATTACATCGTCAGTGTTTGTTTGGAGGCTTAAGAATAGGCCTCTATGAACCGGTATTTCATTTATTATATGCTCCTATGTGTCTTTCTGGGGAGTCAAAAGGGCCATCCAAATAAAATGGTGTGGTTTGAAACAGGGAATTTTATAGATATATAATTGTGCTAAATATGATTACAAAAACTGTTTTATCACAAATGACCTATGCAGTTTTATGTATTTAAATACACTTTGCCTCACCTTTAACTCTGTTGACGTATATGAGCTGTGTCTTGTTTTTTAAATCCTTTAGCCTACTACATTTCACTCATTAGAGATACCACATAAGCCCACTCAACCCATTTAAATGTACATGTGTTGAAATTGCCGCATCCTGTTTGTTATACAACGGGCATTTGTCGTTCGAAAAATCTGTACATGAATCCCTGGACTTTATTTTGCATTTTTAAATCCCTTGACTTATTCCTTAAATGATAAAATCTCTAGCTTTTGAAACTTAACGATAAAGTCCCTAGGTGACATCTTTTTCCAAAAGAATCCTTAGTTTTAGCATGTTTAAATCCTTTTAAGAAATAATGTGAATGCCATTTCTTATATAATTAAGTCCCTAAACTTTATAAAAATGATCTTTTTACTGACTTTTAGAAGTCCACAAATTTAACCATTCAAAAATAAAATCCCAAGACTTATGTGTGATGGGGAATTCCGGAGGTCTTTTTCAATATTTTCCCTTATGTAGGTGGTCTGAAAGGGTAAACAACTTTAGAGTTCTGTAAACAGTTAATATAGAGTATATGCTCAGAAAAACTTAATTAATTAATGACTTGTTTTCATCTAGTAAAACTGTTTGACGCATTAGCATCAACACGTAGCCGAAATTCACTCACTTTTCCAGTAATAAGTTAAGATTCTGTGTCTATCCCAGTTGCTAAACTTTCCGAGATAATCAAATTGAAGCCTATTCATATGTGTCTAACAGATCAAGAACTTGTATGTGGGTGATAACTTCATTGGAGATGTTCCTTTGACCACTAAAATACTTGCTGGGCTCACAACTGGTGAGATTATGTTAAACAAATTATAAAAAATGGTTTTAGGCCATGTTTCTTAACCATGCAATGCTGATTAACTAGTATATATTGATGATTATTTTTGTACTTGTATTTCTGCAGGCGCTCTTGCAATTGCAGTAGCAAACCCTACTGATCTTGTTAAGGTCCGGCTACAAGCTGAAGGAAAATTGCCAGCTGGTGTGCCGAGGCGTTACTCTGGAGCAATGAATGCTTATTCGACGATAGTGAGACAGGTAGATTTTTTCCAAACCTCATAACGTTTCCCATCACATTGTATGTTTGTTAACTTAAAAGACCCATTTAAACTCATTTATCATTTATGTTGAAATGGGCCAATCCGGGCTGTAATTTATTTGATGAGGGGTCAATGGGAGCAGCCTCTCTATCCCTTAGGATAGAGGAAAGACTTGCCCCCACCCAACCCTCTCGAGACCCTACAAATAATCTCACTATTCGTGAGATCTACAGAGTATGTTTGGTTGTTTGTCTAAGGGTCAAACGGGTAGAACTGAACAAATTAGAGGGCTTGGTTTCAAGCCGTTTCGTTATAATTTAATTTATTTGGGTTATTATCTGTTATGGGTCTAATGGATAAAATAAAAAAAGCTAAAAGGTACAAGCAAATGGGTTGAAAGTTTCTCAAAGTTTGTTTTAAACTATACAGCCTCCTAAATCATTGATTGACGGGTCAACCTGACCTCAAACAACCCATTTGACCCGATATCCAACCCTTCTGCTTTTTCGCTTATATTTCAAAGCATTATGTTTATATCAGGAAGGAGTTAGGGCTTTATGGACCGGCATTGGACCCAATATTGCGCGTAATGCTATAATAAATGCTGCTGAATTAGCCAGTTATGATCAAGTGAAGCAGGTAATTTTTATAACAAAGATTCACATAATTAATCATGTTTTTATTTATGGAATATTATAAATTTATCCATGATTAAAATTATAATGCAGACAATTCTGAAGATCCCTGGGTTCACCGACAATGTTTTAACCCATTTACTATCCGGATTAGGAGCAGGGTTTTTTGCAGTTTGCATTGGGTCCCCTGTTGATGTGGTACTTAATATTTTAATTAATATTCAACTATTATTACAAATTAGTTTTTATACCTTCTGATCCAAATATCTATGATGTATGGTAGAAGTAGGACAATGTATGGGTTGAATAATCCGTCAAGATAAGCACTTTTGGTATGTGTTGGCTGACAGTTTTGACATTCTGTTGTGTTGTAATTGTAACAAAACAAGAAGAAATGAAGAAAAAACAAATGGAATTGTAGTTGATATTATTTCCCATATATGAAAGGTTGCTTGTTATTTACTTGTAAAGTAATATAGATATGCTAGCACTTTACATTTCTTCAGTGAACTGGGCTTTGTACAAGTTTCAAACCTTTTGACATTTTTGCAGGTGAAATCAAGAATGATGGGAGATTCAAGTTACACAAGCACAATTGATTGTTTTGTTAAAACTTTAAAAAATGACGTAAGCTCTTGTCTCCAATTTGTGTGATTTATTAGAAGCAATTAGAAATTTTGGTATAAAAATCATAAGCTTAATAAATTGACTGAAAATAAAATTGCTATGACAAGCTTGTAAAAATATTGTTTATGGCACCAGGGACCTTTGGCATTCTACAAGGGGTTCATTCCAAATTTTGGACGGTTAGGTTCTTGGAATGTGATCATGTTTCTAACCCTTGAACAGGTAGGCATACCGCACATTAACATTTATCTAGTTATATATATATGTATATATATATACATATATATATATATGTATATATATATGTATATACATATATATATATATATATATGTATATATACATATATATATGTATATATACATATATATATATATGTATATATATATATATACATATATATATATATGTATATATATGTATATATGTATATATATGTATATATGTATATATATGTATATATATGTATATATATGTATATATGTATATATATGTATATATATGTATATATATATTTGAAATAATTTGGTTTCGCTCATTTTTTTTGGACAGGCCAAGAAGTTTGTTAAAAGCATAGAGTCATCTTGAATAAGATACAATAATACAATGCTGGAAAGGGTAAGCAAATGGATGTGTTGGAGAACTTTGGCTTCCATTTCTGAATAAATTCCCAAACCATTTGTAGGTGGTTATTTTATGTTAGAATAAATTTGTTGGAGATGAAGGAAGGAAAACCTTTCTTGAAATAATGAAATGGAATCTACTAGGATGCTTTTATGTCGTAATGCTTCTTCTTCCTCTTAATGTGGAGGGGGAGGGGGAGGGGAGGGGAGGGGAGCTGCTTATTGAAATATAAGTTTGCTCTTCATAGAATGAATTTGCTACTTTGTATGATGTTTGTTGTCTTATAATCGGAATAGCTGCAAGGACGTGCTGGTGTGCTGGTTTGGATAAGAAGGCAACTTTGAGGAAAATGATTGATTCTTGTCAAATTGGTTATTTATATTAATCATTTTGGTTTTGGTTTGGATTTAGTCCGGTTCTCTTGAGTTAATGTTTAAGTAATCTTACTGAAAACGTCTTGCATCTCATGACTACCAATACTGCTTGTTTTGTTGTCATGGATCCGTTTTTGTTGCAAATAGTATTAAGTCACTCGTATGCTAATGGTTTGGTGAAAACAAACCTTATTGATGATGACCGGTTTATAAAAGGGGTGGTTGGTAAATTTCACAGGTCATCTGAGACATACTAAGATATAAAGAATTCATGGCCTCAAGACCATTGAGTGTTTTGGATGTTTTGGCTATGCGAAAGGGAAGTCCGTAGTTAAGCGTGTTTAGGTAGAAACAATTCAAGATATAAAGTTTTCCCTGGTTTACAAACGATATTGGTTGGTATTATATATGCATGTTAAAATTTTAGTTGCATACTTGTAATAGAAATGTTTTTGTTAAGAAATTAATCTGGACTTGTATGGGATGAAGGTTTTATAGTAAACAAAGCATCACCGTCAATCAATACAAGACATTTTGGTGCATGACGGACAAGGTTTTATCCTCGTAAATACAAGATTGTTGTATATTTGTGTAGATCGTTCTAAAGAATTATCTAAATGGCAATATGTATAAAGTTTAGCATCAATTATATGGTGTGGCATTGACAAATATTGCAACTATACTAGCACTACCACAATTAACTTTATTTTAAGTGTGTAGGGTTAATACTAATCAGATATAATGTAAGTATTTGCATAAACTATAGTGTTTTATCCTAGACCAGTTGGGTCTTAGTTAACAAAAACAGACTAGGAATTATTAGGAAGCAAAACTAACTTAACGAATCAGTGGCTACAAAATGAAGGATCAGTTATATTTGCAACTGAACAATCACCTCAATTTCACTTCAAACACACACACACACACACACAAAAGAACAAAGGTGCTGTTTGTTTTTTCTGTAGTAAAATGTCTGCAGTCTGCGGACCACATCTGCAGGAGAAGAGGTGGACCAAATTTCTGCAGTCTGCAAGAAGAAGACTGTTTGTTTTTTAACATATGCGGACTGGTAAAATATTTTGTAATTAAAATAAACTTATTATTTAACCCTCCAAATTATTCCCAATAAACATACACCCTTCTCTTTCTTTGACTATGCACACGATCTTCTACTTCTTCCATTCAACAAAGTTCATAAATGATACAGTAAAAGCTTCGAAGAACTCAAATCGTTCAATTCAATCGTCTCACAAGCATCAAATTACGAGCGCCATTAATTTCATCACCTTCTGATCACACTCCATCTTCTTCAATTCGACAAGAATGGTGGGAATAGCTTTGATGATGGATCTATTGAGGAAAAACGCCAGCGTCAATGGCCAAACCCTTCATTCCACCGGTTTATACTCCACCACCGTTGCCGCCTCCTCCGCCGCTGCTTATGTCGCCGGCGGCACCCCCTTCGCCTCTAGGGCTTTATTCGGGTATATCATTTTAGCGCATCTGTGTTATCTTTTAGCGCTGCGGTGGCGGTGGCTGGAGGGGGGCGGTCGGCAGGGCGCGGCGGCTACAGTGGCCGGCGGATGCGATCTTGAGGGGGGAGGTGGTTTGGGTCGAAGTTGAAGGTGGAGCGCCGGCTGGCTGGAGGAGCGCCGGCTGCTAGGGCTGCGATGGGAAGGCTGCGACGGTGGCCGGCGGTGGTTGCCGGGCGACGGTGGCTGCGGGGCCGGCGGCGGCTGCGGGGCCGGCGGCGGCTGAGGGGCCGGCGGTGGCTTGTGAGCTGGCGGTTGCTGCTGGAATATGGTGAGGGGGAAGGGGGAGGGTAGAAGGAGGAGGGTAGAAGAGGTTTGAAGATTGTAGAAGTGAGAAGACCATGTCTGCACCAAGAAGACCTAGCGCAGACGTTTTTTAATGAAACGTCTTCGAAAAAAAAACGCACTGCAGAGCTTTAGGTCTGCGCGTGGTCTGCGCGACGCAGACATAAGAGGTCACGCAGAACTTTTTGAAAAAAACAAACATCCCCAAAGATAGTATTGAAGAGCAAAGGAAGGAAGGAATAGGATAGGATATGATATGATAATGTTATTATGACATAACATGTGTTATTTAATTTAATCAGTGAGTGGGAAAGAAATGGATGGATCAATATAGGTGCAAGACAGGTCTTTTGATTTCTCTATCCATCTGATAGGTGAACATGAAATCAAACATCTTGAAATCACATATAAAGGACCATATGAATGCACAAAAGTAGCAGGTATGTTTCCTTCAACATAGAAATGGCTATACCATACCCAAGCAAAGGAACAAACATCACGCACCACCGATTAAACAGAAGCACACAATACCAGAAAGCGTGCCGGAGAAATGGCATCATCTTGTGGCTGCTTTGGAGTGTTTATTCATGTGGAAAAGCCAGAATTCCTCCATGCTCCTGAAATTCATCGATCAGGAGATTGACTTGACTTGTCTGGTGTTGCGATGAAGATGAGATCGATCGAATCCAAGTGATGGATGGATAAATGGAGGATAGGTGAAAACTTGGAGAAAGGTCTTGTACCCGTGGTTATGAGCAACTTGTTGCTGCTGTTGGTGGTGATGCTCAATTCATTTCTCATAATTTTCTACCAACCAGTTATTGGTGTGCTTGCTTCCTCTTACTAGCCGACTTCTATACGAGAAATTAGATTTTCTATATGAATGAAACTCAAGTTGGGTTATAAGTAATAACAGGTACAGTTTCTTTAAGTAAATCTAGATATAAAGCTGATGGAGATTAATGTATGGAGTAATTTAATAGTATTGTAGGTTTGTTGTTAAAAAAAGGTTAACAGTCGTAATATATTCCAACACTCGTGCTTGTAAGCTCCCCCATTAACTTCAAACAAAGACACGGGCACAATACCATTTTTAAGGTCATTAAAATAACATCAACCGGTTAAGAACTTTGATGCATTATTGGAACTCGAAAGCCTAACACAAAATGACACCAAACTACAACCGTTAACGAACTAATAACCGAGGCTCAGAAGCGTGCATGGAACCAACCCGTCATGTTTATATAATCACAGCCATTAACCAAATACTAAAGTATAAGGCTCAGAAATGACTATTTGTCATGGCTGTAAACTGCGAGTTTACCACGCCATAACAACAAAAGTTACTTTTGTCGTCGTCATTGCCTATATTACCAAGCCAACTAATTCAAGGTCAAAGTCGCCTCAGGGGCATGTTGCCTGGCCGTGATCGATTACAATAATACAACCACATCAAGTATAACCGAGAGCAATTACCCAAGGTAAAAAAATCACAACTACGACAATGCAAAACCATGGCACCAACACCGTCGCAGGCCCCAAGAGGGCACACACCGGAATCAACCGGCACAAATCCACGCCAGATCCGCAGAGCCAATGGCTGCTTATCAACGAGTTGGCCGTCACCACAATGAGACCGCCACTGCTAGGGTATGCACCCTGGAGGCGGCCCATAACAGATCCGTATCAACTACAACAACAACAAAACAACATGAGCAACCACCAACGTAACCACCCGCCGGCAACGGGGTAGCCAAAAGCGGCCTAGGGTAGTTACCGGCGACGGTCAACGCAAAAACCCTAAATCGTTAGGGTCGCTGTACCAACAACCGTCAAAGCACCTTTGGAGGTTAGATCTCTGCTGCTGCCACTGACGAAAGCCATGCAACTACGGATTCGGCGGCGATAGCAACCAAGAAACAACCAAGGAGGGCGGTGGAACCAAAAACCACCAAGGCCGCTAGCGGCAAGAAGAAGGAAGATCCCGTAAAGGGGTAGCCAAAAGAAGAGTAGAGACCAGCCATGGGTTCGACAAGCAATAACCGTAAAAGGAGAGAACCGGTGGCGAGAGGATGCTGGAAAAGCAAAGAGACAGCCGCTTCCTCTTTCTAAATAGGAGTTGCAATGCAAAGAGGAGAAGTAACATGTGCTTCAAAAGTAATACAATTAGCTACAGTAACTCTCCTCACAAAGGAGAGTGCTGTTTAATTTAAACTAGATAGTGTGCTCGCGCTTAGCTGCGATTGTTCACTATTGTGTTTGTCAACATTTACAAAAGTCTAAATCATGCACTCATGTAATAAAGTGGGCCCATATAATGTCCATTTATGTACAAAAGGATGGTTTGTGTCTTGGGTTGTAGAACATATACAAAAGTGGTCCTACATTGTGTGCATTTATGTACAAAAGAGTGGTTTTTGTCTTGGTTTATATATTATGCACAGAAGCAGACCTACATAGTGGCATGTATATGCCATTGATTCCAAAATGTTATATGCCTTTACATCATGCTTCCTTTTCTGTAAATGTGGTTTATTGTTGTTAGTTTTGTGGTTCTAATAATTGTATTGTAATGATGATCTTTACCTTTGCGTTTTGATAAGGTTGACTTTTCGGAAGGCTTTGAAGGTGTTGCTGGTGTAATTTTCAGTGCCAATGGTGCAGTTGCTGATGGTCCCGCTGCTATTGGTGGCATCCTGACGCTGTTGACTGCAAGTGTGAGGTCTGGTTTGACGTTAACGAACATGATTCTAGGTGAATCAATGATTGAGTGCATGGTTTCTGGTATGGTTCGCTGGTATAATGTCCATGGGTGAGTACCATTTCTTCACAGGTTATGTTGATGAACTCCTTCATTGCTTCGTCAAAGAAGACGGCCTCTGCTATTGATGTTTCGTCTGTAATGGTTGCGTTGACACGGTACCTACGTATTATTATTGTTATATATTAGTATGAGGTGGATTTAAGAACAGAGTATTTGCCATGTTTGTTTGACTACGTAAGTAGGTATCATTCCACTTACATAAGTTTTGGGTGCTCTACATTATCATCATCTTCACGCTCGAACCTGACCCGTGGTTCTTTTTGAATGTGCATCTTTTTGTGAAGCTGCTTTACTTTTGCCAAGCAGTTGAACCTGTTAAGCTGTGTATTTTCAGATGTTTGCTTACTGAGTAGTTCTGTGATTGTGATTATGCTTGTGTCTGGTTGTGTGATCACTCTTGTTGCCGGTTCTCTGAGTCTGAAATGATAAAGTTTTACATTAGTGTGATCAGTATGCTGATAGCAGTGCGCAGTATCAAAATATTCATATAAAGGTTATATTATATGAAAGTCAATTAACATTTGCACATATGGATTTTGTTCCAACTGATTGGATTACGGGTAATGTTTTTGTTGGGTTGATGCAAACAAATACAACAGCTCAAAAAAGATTAAAGCCTAGTTTTATAATCACAATGATAAGAATTTCAAATAAACTAATTGTTGAAATGTACATTAGTGAATCATATGACTGTATACCAAAATACGTTTCAAATACTGAATATGAATTTATATGTAACTGGATGTGTAGGTTGATGTTTCCGGTGTTGTTGGGTTGACGACCACTGTTGTTGCAGGAGTTGTTTCCAGTTGTAATGCATCTGAGGCAGTCACCGATGTATTTATAAGGCTCTAGATTAAATATATATGATGGTTGTTTTATGAGTTTTTACCATTGTATTTGGTAACTGCTGTAGATGTAATTGCCAAGATGTCTTCTTCTTTAATATCATGTGGAAATATAGATGATTCACCGGGCCAAAAGGTGATTTCCAGGAGGTTTCCCTGTTTAAAGTTAACGTGAGTGCGTAAGATCGTTTGGTATAAAGTAAGTTGCGCTTGTGTGTGGGGTGCTATATACAAGTTATGCCCTACAAACTAAACCTGCATTTACCTTATATCTTGGATTGTTATTTTCTGACCACTACGTGCGTTTCATTCTCTTCGATCTTATCTTTGATTGCAATTTTTTATTTTTTCTAGGCATTTCACCTCGAAATACGAAATTTACTAAAGCCCTTCGCAATCGAAGGTGAAAGCTCGATCCCACCAATGAAGCCAACATAAATCGCAATTCTCTAGAAAATCTATACATCAAAAAACATGTAGCAGTTGCTCATATTATAAAACCTGTCTCAATGAAGAACGCAGCGAGGCAAGTGAGAAAAATGTCCTGCCTACAGGTGTTAACCGCAAGTCTCACTTGTCAAGATTCGATAACTAAAATGACAAAATTAAAAAAAAAAAACAGAACTGAACAAAACCATAGTTAAATGCATCAGATAAGGAAACATTTATGAGTAGATAATGTTTTAACACTACCCAAACTCCAAAAACAAAAAAACAAAATACAATCAACATCAGATGATATATGCACACACACAGTTGTACACATGTGATGACCTTCAGTGTTAAATTTGAACAAATACTAATTAAATCAAACGGAAGGCATACACGACATTTCAAAATAAAAGTATTTTCTCATGTTAGACAATAAAACAAACGGAGTAAATTGAGTACCTTAGACCCTCATATCCATGGAAATCAGAAACAATGCAACCAAAACAACCTATGTTAACAATGAGACATTTCATCAAACACCTAGTGTGCGGATTAATGGTGTCCATTAAAGCATGAAACTTAAAGAACAAAACTTCCCGATACAAATTTTCCCCTAAAGAACATGCGAAGTGTCGACACACGTGAAGGTTGATTTCCATCAATGAACACGCATATGAATCGCAACACTCAAATCAAAGAAAAAAAAGTACCAAGAACTCTAGCTCCAAGCAACCACACGGACAACAGCAACAACAAAGCAGAGGCTGCAATACAATTAACACACAATAAGAATACATAAATCAGCCTGACAAAAACCCAATAGCATGTTTACAAAGAAGAAAGGAAGTAAAACCCACCGAAATACAACCGGAAATTGAAGTACGATGAGAGAAGCGAAAACACCGGACATTAAGAAAAGGGAAAATAGTGCAAAGAAGTAAATGGAAGAGAAAGAACAGAAGATGTACACGTGTGAAGAAAAGGAGCATGAGGTGTAAAAAATATGGTACCTAATGCATCTACTCTTGTACATATAGCCACAGTAATAGTCACTCACAAAGCATATTTTGTTTTTAATATATATTTAAAAGGTTAGTCCAGTGTATTACACAAATTGAATAAATAAAACATTAAATAATTAATACTTAAAAATTATGTATTATAAGATTATGATTAAAGATAAAATATGTTTTAAAATTCACCTGTTTATAATTTTTTTTAAAAACAAAATGATTTAAAATATTTTGTTTAAAAAAGGTTTAGTGTGTTAGAAAATTTCATATTATATAAAATTTTAGTTTTTTATTATTTAGATTTTAATTAAAAAATGTGATTTCCTATTTTCTTAATAAAATCTATTTTTATAAAAGATAGTTTGATTTTAATAAAAGAGAGAAATATAACAATTAATATAATTCATTTTTAATAAGAGAGAGAAATTTATTTGATATTTAAATTACTATAATATCCATTTGGAGGGAAAATTTATATATGTATGTCTAGAAGAATGACAAGTGGTAAAAAAAACCTTGCTTTATTAGAGGTTATAGATTTAATACGCAACATTAGAGTTGCACAAAACGGGTTTTGGCCGGACCCGGGCCCGGGTACAAACTGGGTTTGGGCCCAACCGGGTTTTTTGTACCCGGGTATTGGTGAACCCGGGTACGAACCCGGGTCGGGTTCAGCGAGATACAAACCCTACCCGGTATACCCGGGTAGGGTCGGGTCGGGTTCGGTTCGGGTATGAAACCCGGGTTCAACCGGGTTTTTGCCTTTTTTTTTTTTTTTTTTCTTTTTTTCTTTTTTCTTTTCTTGTGTGTGTGTCGAACACCGGGTAGTATGTTTTTTTTTTCTTATATTTTATTTCCTTTTTTTTCTTTTTATTTTTCTTTTCCTAACCGGGTTCACTTGAATGAAAAAAATTTAAACAACTTAATATATAAATATATACAAATCTTGAGCAGAAAATGTTATACTTATAATATACAAATATTAAATACTTTTTATATAAAACATTTGAATGATAAAGAAATTTAAAAAGAACATAAAAGACATATAATATTAAAACAAATTAAAAATAACAATATCGTCTAATTTTATCTACTACGAGATGCTTGATCAAATGCTAATCCTTCATCGGATATGCCAGAAGATACTCCGTCTTCTACCTCTTCATCATGTACTTTAGCTTCGAGTGTAATCTCGTCTTCGAGGATTGTTTGGTCTTGTATACGATCCGTTGCGTCTAAGTGATCCTTTAAACAAATGCACATCTCCACTGCTTCCGGAGTTAGTCTTGTTCTTCGTAATGATATTACCCTGCCACTAAGAGAAAAAACAGATTCCGAAGCTACCGTAGAAGCTTGGACGCTTAGTAAATCACGGGCCATAGCAGGAAGAATCGGAAATTGAGATTCTTTTCCTTTCCACCAAGCCAAAATATCGAATGCACGATAATCTTCGGTAGTCATAGTGGAAATAAAATCCGTTCCACTATATCTACCGAGCTCACTTGTTGGGGTGTTACCCCTTTGACGTTTAGCCGTCACATCCCGAACAACATTCAACATAGTCAAAACAGGGTCTTTAAGCGAGGTACTAGCACTTGAGGTTGATCCGCTTGGCATGGTTATGTTTACGTTAGGCCCATATCTATTTAAATAAAAATTATAAATTGTTTTCAAACTATGATTAAAATTTTCTTTTGCCTCGTTTGAAAAATCAGGGTTTTCGTCATGCATATCCAAATTGTCATTTATCTCATCTATCAAACATTCAACCCCCGCAACATTTAGAAACGGATTTAAAGCGGCGACACACGTAAAAACGGGTGGTAAGTCCTTAAAATATTTTTTAAACTTTTCTTTCATTGGTTCTATTATTTGATTAAACATATTATTTTTATTTTGAAAATTTTAAAATTCAAAGACATAAAATATAGTTCTTGAAGCACCGAATAACTAGTGGAATAATAAACTCCCGATAATTTTGTTGTTGAGTTTTTAAAAACCTCAAGAAACTCGGATAGACGTTGAAGATTCTCCCAACCCGCATCCGGAAATGGGTCGGCTTCACCATTATCCGAAAGACTATTATGAAAAGCTTTCAAAGTGCTCTTTTGTTTTAAAGCACATTCAAACATGTGACAAGTCGAATTCCACCGAGTAGGTACATCCCAATTAGGACCTAAAAATCTAGAGTGTGTATCCTTACAAAGTTGTTTATAATCTTGATATCTTCTTCTACTTTTTTTAAAAACGTCATGTAACATAAATCGAAAAGATGTAATAAAGTTATTAACATATTGCCCGGATAGTCCGTCTTGCACTACTAAATTAATAATATGTGCAACACAACGAGTATGAAAAAATCACCGTTTGCAATCGGAAGATATTTTAATTTTAATTTTTCAACCGCGGTTGTGTTGTTAGAGGCGTTATCAAATACAATTGAAAAAAGTTTATTTTCTAATTTAAAAGTACTTATTACATTATCTAAAAAGTAAAACAAAAATTCTCCGGTGTGTGGATGTGGAAAAAGATCAAATGCAATCGTACGTTTCATCAATTGCCATGAATTGGGATCCACCCAATGAGCGGTGACGCAAAGGTACGATTCGGGTAAACCGTGTGGAGCCGACCAAACGTCACTAGTTAGTTTACACCGGTATTTAAATTTTCAAATAATACAATTAAATCATTTTTTGCTTGTTTCCATAATTTTAAACAATAACGTTTAAGTGTAGTACGACTTACGTGAGTGTAACGAGGTTGAAGCGTCTCTCGAATTAAGTTGGTCAACCGAGGATTGTCGAAGTGACTAAAAGGCAAAGCTTCTTGAATCACGAACTTCGCCATTCGATCTCGAACCGTATTAACATCGTAATTAAAGATTCCACCGTCTCCACCCAATTGTGTTTGTTGCGAATCCGGATTACTTTTCAACGACTTACAAAACTTCTTGCTAATGTGTTTGTTTAAAGTCGTGTTAGAATCTTTAGCAAGCAAAGCTCCACAAAACTTGCAACGAACCTTTACAGACCCGTCACTCAACTCAACCATATCCCAATTGCACCAAACATCCATGTTACGATTGTGTGCAAGAACACGAACGACGGTTGGAGCGTTGGACGAATCTTGACCAACGGAAGATTGTGAGTGAGCCATATCAAGATTGAAGAGAGTGAAAGTATAAAACGAGAGAGTGAACGTGTAAAACGAGAGTAAACGAGAGTATTTTTTGCATTTTTTACGTATATTTTTGCTTTTGAGACTTGGGTACTAAACCATATCAACCCACACCTATTTATACTAACTTATAGGGCAAAAGTGACAAAAAAAACGGTCACAAATCGAAGGTAACGGCTATATAGCCGTTAAAAAACGGCCACTTAAAAAAAAAAAAAAAAAAAAAAAAAAAACGGTCGAAACCGGGTCCAACCCGGGTTCAACCGGTTCCGGGTCGGGTCGGGTCGGGTTCGGGTTCGGGTCGGGTTCTAAGAAATTCTAGAAAATCATACCCGGTTCCAACCCTACGGGTTTTTTTTGGGTCCAACCCGGGTATGCATATACCGGGTCGTACCCGTACCCGGTTCCGGGTCAGGTCCACCGGGTCGGGTCCGAACCCGGTTTTTATGAACATCAAAGAAAGCATACTGTTATATACCTGGGCCACCACCAAAGGAGCCTAAGCTGGAGTTGTATGAGCCCAAGGAGTTTGGGCCCAGGAAGTTAAAGAAATTCATGGTTCTAAAGCCCGTGCAACTTCCAAAGCCCATGCAAACTAGCCAAGAGCTTTTCAACGTTTACTTTGAATTGGTATTTGCTTGTTTCCATTGTGTGCTGAAAATAAGGAAACCATGGGGATGCCCATGTTTTCGATTTACATCATTTTCCAAGTTGTTAGGATCTAGATTTTGAATTATTCTTGTAGTTTCCTTTATAAGGGAGCATTTGAGTTTATTAAGTTTATGTAGAGAAATTTATCCCAAGCTTCTTTCTACTTTTCTTCTCAACTTCTTCTCTTATTTCTTAATCTATTGTAGCAAAGCTAATCGATCCACATCACATACCATATCCATAGATCATGTGATGTAATTGCTTTAAGCATTATCGGCAGGTATGAATGATCACCTTTCATGTGTTGACCTCTCCACGCATTAGAACAATCTGCCCATGTTCAATGCATACAATTAATGCTACCAAATATGTCTGGAAGTCCATGTCAGTTTTCATGCCCCTCATTTGACGTTGTAGTGTCCCTCGATGTAGGTTTATAGAACTTGTAAAGACTTGTATCTCATAGACACAAATGATAGTTTTATAGAACTTGTAAATACATATATGTGAAGTGCTCACAGACACGTTCAGATACTCATCCCACGAGTAGGTTGAGGCTTCGTAACATTGTTGACAGAAAGTCAATGTACATTTTTGTATATGTGTAAAACCCATTTACCTCTACCATTCCATTATAAACTAAAATCAATAAACCCTAAACAAATGTTAGTTATTAGGAATTAATATTAAATGAACTATTATTTTCAAAACTTGAAATATGAGTGGTCTCTTTTCAAGTCATTGACCATGTGTAGGAAGAGTGGTCGGCTCATTTAGAAATGTAGTTGGAACATTTTGAGAGTGTACACTTGAAATTAAAGACGTAGTCGTTGTTCCAAAAACGATTGTTTACTCCTTCACGATTTTTGTTTATGTAAGATCTTCTTCTTGTCGGTTGTGATATCGGTTGTGAACTCTTAGCTTCATCGTCTAGCATTTGTATGGTTTGATAACATCCTTTATGTTTGAAATTGTTGCATGTGTCATCCTGTAGACTAACATTCGTCTATTTTATCTGTTAAGTTTGAGAAAAAGGGTGGGTTAAATTATATATTAGCTCTCACATGTTTGATACATGGTCTGAATAAAATAAAAGACAACTAGTCTAAAGAATGAAACGTGTAACAGATTTCACACATAAAGAATGTTAATATCAACAATATCTTAAGTTTATAGAACCTTGAAATCATCCATATATAACATTATTTTTTAATTATTTGATTTGGCAATTTGAACATAAACGACCCAAGTATTGAACTTTCCAGCTTTAACGATATATATTCGTCATTATTTAATTCCAAAACAATTCTACTCTGAAGGTTTGAATTTAGATTCAACCTATAGTAAATGACTCCTAGTACCTCCCTCGGAAATAATCCAGTCATAATTTGAGATGACCATGAGTCGTCTAGAGAGTTTTGTCACCATTTACATCGTTTTGAACTTGATCTCTATCTTTCCATTGTTTGTGAGGCAATAACTAAACAATTTTTTTCTTTTCCCCTAAATCCAAAAATAGATCAAAGTTAGTAATGTTCGTGTGCAATAGGGTCACAAAACACCATACATAAAAAATTATGATCAAATAACTAAAAAATGTCAAGTTCCTGATGTAGGTTCACATTGTAAGGGTGGATGTGATTTTAGCTAAGTATGTGGAGATACGGAGGTGGCAATCATAGCAAAGAGGCCAAGTATGGCGAGATACAAGGGTTCTTACAAGGCCACCAGGTCACTTATGAAGGTTCTGAATTGAGCCTTTTAGATACGTGTGGTCAATTGTGGAGGGGATAACCTGGGGTTACATAATCACTTGTGGATGTACAATTAACTTATGGAGGCTAAATTATACTTATGAAGGTACAAGTGCACCTATGAAGGCATTGTTCCTTGTAGTACTTTCTAACCATCTTTCCACCATAATGAATGAAGCATAGAATTATACATACGATATAGAGTTTTTAGATGCAAACATCATCATGCACGTAATTAAAAACATCCCACGTAAGCTTAACTAGCCTAAATAACATTTTTAAAGTAAAATTAATTAAATTCATGATCATAAAAATTAATTAAAATGAAGGGATTTAGAAATCACATTGATAAAATGATGCACAAACCCTTAGTAAGATGGCTTCACACGTCTAGATCTACATATTTATACATGATTTCACCACACTTATCATAAGATTTCAACCAAAACATGATTCTAAGCAAAGATCAAGTTCATCATCGAGATTAAGTTATAACGCGTTACCTTTTTTATGTATTTCAAGCTCTCTCTCTAGCTTCTATCTCTCTATAAGAATCTAGCCGAGCACCTTGATGTGCTCCAGGTTATACATATAGATCATACTATTTGCACATCAAATATTTCTAAAACTCCTAACAAAAGTGATGATTTGGTATTTAATTCTTTTAAATTGTATTTTCAGGTTTGAAAGAGACTAAGATGGACCTGATAAGCTAAAACAAGAAGAAATTGAAAAAACCAGATTTCAAAAGTCAAAGCCCAAGCATACCGCCTTGCTAATTTAGCACACCCCTATGCTTAACTATTTAGAAGAGATAAGCGTATTGTTTCCCGATTAGGAAGCATGGGTCGTGCCCTAGGAGGCACATAGGTGTGCCCCACTATAGCACGAGTTCGTGCTTGATAAGGCACGAGGCGTTGGTCAGATTTTGTCGCTTGTACCATCGACTGCTTTTTATGTACTCTGTACTTGATACGAGGTCGTGCTTAGGAGGCACGGGGCTATGCCCAACATTCAAGACAACCTATAATTAATAGGAAGGTTCGTTAAACACTTAGAAGAGGCTCGAGATCAATTACATCACCCATATTGGGTTAGCAGTTTGATTATTCTATTCTACCGATGAACTCATTAATATCCTTTGCTTTTATAGTAATGTTCAAGCTCATTATGAGTTAAATTCTTACAGTCATCTTAATTTGGTAAAACTTTGTGTAAGTGGTGATGAACTAATGGTGTGGTAATTATTATGTTGAGTTATGGTAATCTTGTGTCAACATTTTGATGGATAGTATCTATATTTGAATGGAAAGTTATAAATTTGTAATTTATAATTTTGAATATCATGTAGTGTTGAAAAATCTATGAATTAACTTTTATTTGTGAAACCGGTTTTCATAAAAAACTCATGACTAATGAACTAAACATGGTTGTTAGAAATCATATCACCTTAACTTTTTTGGAACATTTGTGTGTTTCTTTTTTACTTTTTCTGAGAAACCTATAGTAATTGTTATGATTTTCTAAAATTTATGATATATTAATAAGAAACCTGATCAACTTTCTTTCTAACATAATATTATGTTTTCCGAAACCTTAAATTAAAAGGGTGCACAACTATTATGTACTTTACTAATGGCTCGGTTGTTGTCTTGTAAGATATCATTGTAGCTTTTTTTGTCACTACAGAGTCGGTTTATGATAACTATGACTCATGTTTATAAAAATTAACATAACTTTATTAATCAATATCATTAATCACACCCTGCAATTTATAACAATTACCAAAATGAAATCTAAATTAGGTTGATAGCTCTTTTTCACTAAAAATCACTAAAAGTCTATCTTTTACTTTCTTTTATTAGTTAAAAATTTACGGTTTTAAAATTTTAAACATTGGCACTTTGAAACAATCATCTCTTTAAATTGAAACTAATAAGATAGTCAATTATAAACACTAGTACATAAAAATAATCTTTTACAACGTTTATACATAGCATATACAGCGTTTAGTGAAGCGCTGTATAACTATATGACATTTAAAATAAAAATTCTTTTTACAACGTAAAGATAAAATGTTGTAAAATTAAATTTAATGATGTTTTTACGACACTTGCTCAATATACATTTTACAGCGTTTTTTTATGTTTTTTTTCTTTTTTTTTTCTTTTTTTTCTTTTTCAATTCGCTCTTAAAGAATAATATTTACAATGATTTTTTACTCTCTTTTACATCTTTTTTTTTATATATTATTGTTTTCTACTTATTGTTTTGTATTTTTTAATTTAAAAACCAAACCAAACAACATATATTTATAGATAGATCACATAAACTTATATTTACAAATGCTCAAATAGAAAATACAGTACTACAAGTATTTACAAATTTACAAACGTCAAAATATTTTCAAAAACTAGTGTACATCTAATGCATTTTTGTAAATGGATAATGTAAATTACATCAATATCAATATCAAAAATCTTCTTAGGAAATTATATGAGTTTCAACACTTCCATTTTGATTCTCCATCTGCCCTGTAAAATATAATATTTCTCATCTTAACAATTTAAAAGATTAAAGAAACATAAGAATGAGAAAAACAAAAACAAGTAAACAATATTTTACTTCACCTAATTGTTGTTGTTGTTGTCGATCTTAAAGTTTACACTTTAATCATAAACTCTAACTAGAAAATAAGTCCACAACTAATGCAAGAATCATTGAAAATTTTAAATACCTGATGCACAACAACAATTTCTCACTAGTATCTTGATCATCAATTGATCATTAAACAACAGCAAAAGGATCATAAATTTCTCTCTTGATGGCAAAATTCAAATAAACATGCAAATACAATAAATATTTATATATACCTGTAAATATCTAAAAAGCTTAAAGCTTAGAGCTTTAGTCAAAATTACAAAAAGCATTACTCTTCACCATATGAGATACTCTTAGAATTAAAAAAGCAAATATGATTGAAAACTTGGAATCAATGAAGTATGCCTCGTTAGACTAGCACAATCCAAGTGCTTCTAAGATAACTGATGCGGGTTGTCAGGCCTAATAAAAAATAATTTATAACGGTCCAAACTTCACCTAAGATAGCTAGGGTAAGTCGGGTCGATCCACAGGGAATATGTGGAAAGTGTGGTTTAAATTCGAAAGTTTGTATCTTGACTATAAAAACCGGTAAAATAACTAACTGTGAATAGTAACGATCTTAATAAGTAATTTAATTGCAAACAATGATGTGAAGGGGTAATCCTCTCCAGGTTTAGATTTATAACTTAGACTTGCTTTGATAGTTAAAAGTGGTCACATAGACATAACCAGGTTGATTTGGTTAAAGACAATAGATTGAATAAGACTGTTGTTAATGAACTACTCGAATCATATCCTACGTTTGTATTACCCAACCCCATCCAAAATTGATGTTTCCAGATGAAAAGAAATCTAAAACAATCAAACAGGAACAATTGAATTGAAAGCAACACACATATTTTAGAATCTCTAAACAATAAATAATGTTACTCGACTTAAATTACCATGTTCAAACATTAACTCAACCAAAACCATCAAGAATAAGTCATAGTATAAACCCTAACACCTAGAGAAGATTACGGGTGGCTTAGCCAGACATGAAAACGAAAAACGAATCAATATCGAATGCAAACATTGTATCTAACGTTAAAGATTCAAACCGAATGATAAAAACAAGATCTTGATACTTGAAATCACCTCCGGGAGCCTTTTGGATCACTTAGGGTCGTTCCTAGGGCTTGGGGACGGCTTGGAATGAAAGATCCTCTTGAAAACCTAATTTTCCCGTCTTATAGGTGATTTCAGCGCATCTTGTACTGTAGGTCACTTGAACACCGTAAGTTACTTTAGAGGCTTTCTGTTCAATTTTTGACTGATGAACCATAGGTCATGTTTCCACCGTAACTTACGTTGGAGGCCTATACCGTAGGACCTGATTCCACCGTAAGTTACGCTAGGGGTTTTTTTCCGATTCTTGTTTTCTTCGTAACTTCTTCGTTCGGACTCCGTTTTCCTCCCCGTTTGCGGCCACGTTCTCGTAATTGAATTCTATATCACCTCATCTTTCATGATCTTCATTTATCATCCATGTGCATCCTTCAAAACACACCAAATCATTGCTTTTTACCTGCAAAACACCAAATCATCGTAGTTAACTTATTCCAACCAATTTCTTCTACTTAAACACATAAATTATATTAAAGTTAACTACTTAACCATGATAAACATCATTACAAACCTCTTACATCAATAACATCAAAATCAACTTACGTATGAAGATGGACTTAGAAATTGACTCTGAAAAATCATCTTAAAAAATAGCACAATGAATTGCTAATAAAATATAACAAAGTTTTTATAATACTTGTTATATACTTTCACTGACCGTGAGATATCATAAGTAGTAGAACAACAATCGACCTTAAGAAGAAGAGCGTTGCATGTCTTCAGAACACCCAAACTACTTGATTTTCATGTAGAATGTACCTAAACACACTTACAAAACCCAAAAAATCTTCCATGTGCTTTCAAAAGTACAATAAAGCAAATTAAAAATTGTTAGGTGAAGAATTCAAATATATATATATATATATATATATATATATATATATATATATATATATATATCATTAAATAAAAACCAAAAAGCTGAAACATAACAACTAATTAGCCATTCAACAATCCTTAATCAATAGCATAAAGTTCTCTAATGTATTTTCAACAAACAAGTCGACTTCATGTTGACAAAGAGACCTCATGTCATACATCATCTAAAATAGTAAATAAATAAAAGTTAGATTATAATTCAACACGAGCGCGCGCGCGCACACACACACACACACATATATATATATATACATATATATACATATTAAGTTTTCAATTAAAAAAATATACATAAAAAATACTCACAATATGTTCTTTGCAAATAATCACAAAATCATACATCGCCTTCATTACATAATATCCACATTCCCATGTTTCAACTTGTTGATGACACTATATACAATTAATTAACTATTAACTAATTAAAATAAAAAATAAACAAATAGTGCAAAAAGAGAGAAGAAAACATACCTTAACCATTTGCCACAAAATTCTCTTTCCCGTAACTTGTTCGAATAACCTCGTAATGACATAACAAGAACTTTTTTCTTTTCTAGTTGAGTCGATAATGAATCCATAGCATTTATGATCTTTGAGATCGCGACAAATCATAAATAATGACCAATGATGTCTGCATAAATAAAAATCTTGAGAAAAATTAATACCTTAATTTTCAAAATAAATGTGAATAATAAAAGTACCATATGTAGCAATAATAAATGTAATACCCGGCTAAATACGGTGCCATGAAAAAATGCTTGTTCTTATGATGTGTCATGAAATTTTTAATGTAATTAATGACTAAACCTTCATTGTTTTGCAGACACTAAGTTCGATCATTCGAGGATTTAAGTATGCATTTTGATCAAAACCTTAACTTCTCCCAAATTGATATAAGTACCTAAAACAAAAATAAAAAAAGAAGAAAAGGTTAATAATTCTATGTTATATTTAAACATAAATGTTACCATAAAATATTTAATCAAAAAATTATCAAACTTACATCGTATACCAATTCAAAACTTCGATACCAACAAAACCATTGACACATAATTGCATCATCGACTCTACTTCAACAGTCTCAGAAAATTCTTTCTTATGCATCCCACTCGGCGAAGTAACATATATTATGTGGCTTTGAGTAAATACATGCGCCAATTGCTTTGCAAACCTATATATGTTTTTAGGTCTTTTCTTCGCCTCTCTTAAAAGTTGAGTTATTTTTTGAGCAACCTTATTACCATTAGGATTCGGAGCATCCTTAGTAGCATTAAGATCACAAACATCCATAGTAGCATTAGGATCAAAAACATCTTTAGTAGCACTAGGACTAGGAATATCCTTACTAACACTAGGACTGGGAACATCCTTACTAACACTAGGACTGGGAACATCTTTAGTAGCACTAGATTCGAGAACCTCTTTCGTAGTTTTAGGATCAGAAAGTTGAACTTGTTTAGTATGAGTCGGTTGAATCATCGATTGTATGGGAAACTCGTCGTTCAACTAAATTAAGAAATGACGTTATCAAACCATTAATTATACCAAGTTATTAAAAGTAAATACAAAGAATAAAGTGATCACCATATCCAAGAAACTCGAATCTTCATCTTGCAATACCATGTATCTTTCGTCAAACTACATTGACAAAAATATGTTTTTATTTAAACTACCTATAAATTAAAAAGAAAAATTAAATACCTGTGATGGCATATAACCCTCAGAATGTATTGGCCCAAAACCCTCATAATGTACCGGTCTATAACCCTAAAAAGGTTGGGGTGGTTGTTGATTTTGGGCAAATGATTCCCGTGAAGAAAAGTTGTGTAAAAGCTATACATTATAAAAAAAATATCAATATAACAATAAATAAAGCAATACACAGTTGTTTATATAAAATATACCTTTATTGCCTTTCTAGGCCATTGAATATACGTTCCTTGTGTACTTTTCATATCAGTTACTTCATCACTCTTTGTGTGTCGCGGGACAGGGACTTTCTTGTAATCGTTGTCTACAAGATCTACATGGACTTTAACGTAATCATCATGTATCGGGTTTCCATGTAAAATCCTATCAGGATAGACCATTCCATGTCTTGGGACACTCATTGTCGAATGGCCATACAAGTTCACATTTACTTATTGACTGCAAACACATATACATTTTTAGTAAATATATCATTTTTTAAAAATACTTAGTAAACAAAGTTTTTACCTTGATTTTCGGTAGTTGAATAGCCGAGCTCGCCTGAGTTGCTGGAACAACTAGATGCTGGTCTCCTTGTATGGCGTTTATCTCCTCTCTTACTCTTTCCGCGTCTTTAGTCTTATTTTTCTTTCTTGGAGGCAAGCTCTCGCTAGAACCAATCAAACTAGAAACTAAACGTGTATGGCCACCACGCTGACATCCCTCCCCAACTACCTTACCATCTTTCTTCTTTTCTATCTCTTTAGCATGCTATTAGAAAAATATATTATTGTTATAACTATATTAATATAAAAATATATATAAAATGACGATACTTATTTACCAACTCATGTAGTGTTCTCGTCAATACACCTTCTGATAATAGGTGTGGAGCAAGTTCAAATAACTTTGTAACAGAATTGTACTGTGCTTTGCTAGCAGTTAATATTTTTAAACGTTCGTCTCGTGTAGAAGATAGATGTGGGTAGCTTGAAACAAGTTGATTCCATCTTTCCACCCATGACTTCATCAATCCAACAATCCCCATACGTCCTAGATGAGAAGGTTCAATATTTTGTTTTGCACTCATCTTGGCTTTTTTACTTTTCACCAAGGGTGTTCAATTTCGGATATCTGAAATTCGGATATCCGAATTTCGGATATCCGAAAATTTTGGATAGTGAATTTCACTATCCGAATCCGAATCCGAAATTTTATAAAATATTTTATAAAATATAATAGTTTTTATTGAAAATTTTTTCGGATATTCGAAGTTTTTTATTAAAATATCCTAAATATCTAAAAACATCCGCAATATTAAATTAATATTTAATATTTTTAAAATTTATAAATTTTTTTTGGATATTTCGTATATCCGAAATATCCGAAAATTCTCAAAATCACTATCCAAATCCGAATCCGAATTTCGGATTTTCGGATATTTCGGATACGGTTTCGGATTCGGATATTTTTGAACACCCCTACTTTTCACCTTCATATTAAAAAACAATTAACACTAACTACAACATGTAATAAATTAATTAATTAATCCAAAAATACCTCGTAATCTTCAGATAGAACTTTTGATACAAAAGAATCCCGGTTACTCCTGTCGAGATATTCATAATCTTCAAAAGGAGATTTGCCTTTTCTAACGTAATTACGTGCAAGTGTACTTCGGAAGTTTCTCATCATGACTTTTCCTTCTTTCAAAACTATATTTTTTACGTCATCATTACATATACTCCATGATACCTATATATTTTTAGAAAAAGTTAAGGATAAGAAGTAACAAATATGTTATTAAAAAAATTAAAAACAAAAACTATACCTTAATGTACTTCCATAAATCATCGTATAATTTTTTGTCTACATCTTTAGCAAGTTGATGGTAAGGAATCCTTTTCCTAACTCAATACCAATCCATGACTTAAAAAAAGCTACATTATCCGCAATCGCTAAACCATTCTTATCGAACTCAATTGTAAATTTGTTTGGATCTTTAAACTTCTTTTTGCACTTACTAACTCCTTGTTTTCCCTTGGTAGACATTTTTACTATAAATGAAATAAAAACAAATAACAAATTAACATTGGGCGTCTAAAACTTTGAAGTCAATTTAAACCAAATCACAAACTGTCTGACAATAGGGATCATATGTGTCATTAAAACATGACAATCATGAGACTTATACCAAGCAATTTACAGTCTTTTATCGAGACCAATCTTTTAATATTTGCAGAATAGCTAGATGGAACTTTAATATCATGTAAACTTTTGCAAAACTTTATTTTTTCAGCTTTTGACTTAGTATAACACGCAGGTGGCAGATAAACACCTTTGGCTTTTTCAACAGGGGCAAGCTCTTTACGTATTCCCATTTTTTCTGTCTCTAAGAACATTAATCCCATCCTTAGTTTTCCAGGAATGTTTAACAACAAGCCCAACAAACTATCACATACATTTTTTTCAATATGCATGACATCCGGACAATGTCGAACTTCCAAATATTTCCAATAAGGTAGATCCCAAAAGATAGACCTCTTTTTCCAATAGCCTCCTTTCTCATTACGGGTTCTTTTTCCCAACACAATATTAATATTTTCAACTCGTGAAAATGCATCAAAACTTCTCCTAACCTTTTTGAGCTCTGTCTTTCCATCAAACTCTTTCGTTTTTCTTCGGTAATGGTGATTAATTGGAAGAAATCGCCGATGACCCATATACACTTTTTTTTGCAATTAATTAACCATATTGAACTTGTTTCATCTTCATATACGGGACATGCTTGTTTACCTTTCGTACTATATCCTGACAAATTACCGTAAGCTGGAAAATCACTTATGGTGCGAAAAATCATGGCTCTCAACTTAAAGTTCTCTTTTTTATACGCATCATACACGTTAACGCCTGTACTCTATAGTGTTTTCAAGTCATCGACCAGAGGAGATAAATAAACGTCAATATCATTACCAGGTTGTTTTGGACCTTGAATTAACAATGACATCATCGTTTCATGCATAACCATGGTGGAAGGTTGTAGATGCATAGAAGAACTGGCCAGGTACTATGACGACTACTCATATTCCCAAAAGGGTTGATACCATCTGAACTAAGACCAAATCGTATATTTCTAATCTCTTTACCAAAATCTAGAAATTTATAATCAATATTTCTCCACTGAGGTGAATCTGCCACATGTCTTAACTTTCCATCAACTTTACGCTCATCAGAATGCCAACGCAACAATTTTGATTCTTTAGCATTAGCAAATAAATGTTTTAGTCTTGGTATAATGGGGAAATACCATAATAATTTTGCCGGTGGTCCATTTTTAGTCACATCATCATCATATTCGTAAGTTGCATTTTTTTGCTTGTATCTCAATGCACCACATGTAACACATTTATGAATATTCTCGAACTCATTTCTTTATAACATACAATCATTCGGACATGCATGTATTCTTTTGACTTTCAATCCCATTGGACACATTAACTTTTTAGCTTGGTATAAGAATATGGGTAACTCATTATTTTTTGGAAGCATATCATGCAATATCACTAATAGACTTGTAAAGCTCTTATCGCTCCATCCGTAGTTTGACTTTAACTTAAACAGTTTCAACACAGCACTAAGTTTGGAAAAGTTCTCACAACTAGCATATAATGGCTTTTTTGAATCAGCAAACATCTGTTGTAGCTTTTCTTGATCATTGTCAATAATATTGGTTTCTAAATCATTGAACATGTCATTTAAATTATCATTGTTCTCATTTAAATTGTCATTATCATCAACAATTCCCCGATCATTGTTCTCATTTATATCACCATTTTCATCACTAATGTCTGGATCATTATTCTCATTATTATTACCAACTATATTTGTTGATGTCATGCTACGATTTGCAAGTTATTCCCCATGTTTTGACCAACAAGTATAATTATACATAAAACCATGTCTAAACAAATAATACTCGATATCTTTTATATCCTTAAATTCAGTAAAATTTTTGCATTCCATACAAGGACACGAAATAGACTCGTTTCCTTTTATCACACGATCATCTTCAGCAATCTTAAGAAAACTTTGCACATCGCTCGAATATGTCGGGTGATAACGTCCAACTTCGTACATCCAATGACTACGATCCATCTGAAATTTATAGATAACAAAATATAAATGTATATATATGATGTAATTCAACAAACCTAAATTAATCTAGGGTAGTGGATCCTAACCTATTTTTTTATTATTCTATCTCATGTATATATACATTTTTAGAGATTGATTATTTTTAAAAAATTGACAGCATTTCCCTTTAACTTCTCAAGTATGCATATAAACAACATACTCGATGGAGTGTAAAAAGAAATTACTCGATCTTTTTAATAATCAATCTCTAAAAATGTATATACATCCTAAATGAGATAGAATAATAAAAAAGCAGTCCCGAAAAGGGGACAATCTAAAATTAATCTCTAATAGATTAACTTTAGACTGGCACAACTAAAAGGTTTCGTATATGATTTTATTAATATGTAGATGCAAAAAATATATGTAATAATTTCTAAATCAATGTTAAAAAAGAAAAGAAATAACAATAATTACCTTAAGCTATATGAATAGATCCAAGAGAAGTAATGGATGAAAAGAATGATCTTAATTTGACCTTCACTTCTTTACTTCTTCAATAATTGATTGAAAGAAAATGAGATTGACCTTAAGAATATGAAGCAAAGGAAGAATGATAGTTCACTCTAGTTAGGTTAAAAATAAGGAAAAGAGAATATGAATAAATAGGTTAAATTAGATATACATAAAATATATTATAAATTTTATCAAATATGCTATCGATCTGTTCCAACTATTAAGCAGTTAAAAGTGAGATAAAACCGTGTAAATGGTTATGTTATTAAAATATCAATTTATTTTTCCATTAATATATATTATATTTATGTTTTGAGCGCCTAGAGCGCTATAAAATGTGTGAGATAAAACCGTCCATGTGGTTATTTTTTAGAAATATTGATTAAATTTTCAATTAATATATATTATATTCATGTTTAGAGCGTTGTAAATGGTATCGAGCTGTAAATGATACGATGTTTCTTTGAGATATCGCTGTAAAATGACGTGTTTTATAAAAAAACGATGTAAATGGGGGTCTTGTTTTCAAAATATTTTCTTTACCCATATTCAAATTACTAATACATATTTTACAGCGTTACGAAATTGATACCGCTGTAAATTGCATTTTCTCTACTAGTGAAAGATTGTTGAGTAGACCCTGCTTGTGTTCACGGATTTATACTCAGTTCTTATCATTACTATATTACCCCACAATAGGTGTACTTTTCTTTGATGTCTAGTTTATTTGTGAAAACCTTTAAAACTGCATATGTGTGAAAATTTCTATAAAAATATACATACCATCATAGTAGTTTATTAGTTATAACAGGTTTTAAATATAATCTTCCCAATAAAATAGAACTTGATTTAGAGAGTCATCATCCTCCATATCTAACACATAAAAGTCATCCAAGAACACTAATTCATTCAATTTAACCAACAAATACTCTAAGAGACCTTTTAAGGGTACTATAGACTTATCGGCCAACCCCGGTCCACTTTAACAGTCCTACACTAAGTGTTTTAAAAATTAAGTATTGTAGGTAGTTAATAGAGGCTCCAAGGTCAAGCATTATTCTAGATATACTAACATTCCCCAATTTACAAGGAACAGTGAAAAAACTTGGATCCTTGCACTTTAAGGGTAATATCTTTTGTAAAACAACAGAATTATTCTCACCAACCTTTATCGTTTCATTACCTTTTAGCTTCTTATTTGTTGTATAAAGTTCCTTAAAAATTTTAGCGTACCATGAAACTTGTTTAATAACATTAAGAAATGGTATGTTACCTCTACCTTCTAGAACGTCTTCATAATTTCTTGTTCTTCCCTCTGTTTCTGTGTGCTTCTTAGTCTCGAAGGGAATGGAAAGGGATGAGTAAATCTGAATTCATTTTTAATTGGTTTTGATGCTTTTTTTTCATCCTCGTCTTCTTCATGTAATTCTCAGGGCTTAGGATTTTCTCAGTTTGAGCAGGTAGTTTACCTTGAGACTCTATCTTACTTACGGAATTGGGAAGTTGATCCATGTATTGCTCTAACTTCTTAATGCTAGCTCTTCTTTCTTGTTGGAATGCTTTCGTCTCTTGTTGTAATTCTTTCACCCTGTTTGCTAAGTCCTTGACAATGTCTTGCAAAGATATTCCCGAGCTCCCTACTTGTTGTTATTGAGACTGAAAGTTCTGTTGATAACTTTGCATTAGAAATGGATGTCTTTGGTGGAATTGTGAAGGTCTTTGTTGGTAGCCAACATTAGGAGCTTGTTCCCAATTTTAATTATTTCAAGTTTGTTTATATGGTGTTGAATTCTTTCCCGGATAGCCTCCTATTTTTTGTGCCTCTTCCATGACTTCTTGAAGTGTGGGACACATATTAGTGGGGTATCCAAATTACAGGCATATTCCACAAGCTCAAGGTTTTGGCTCAACTTCCTTGCCTTTTGTAATTTGCATAATAACTTTTATCAATTCAATAAGTTTACTTTCAATGTGAGAGGTGCCCACTTATTTGACTGCACATGGTACATCATCATACCATCCATCATCTTGTGAGAAATGTTTGGTATCTTCAATTATTGAGGTTATCAAGGCTCTGATTTGAGTAGGTGTTTTGCCAAGTAAAATTCCCCTACTAGTGGTATTTCTCAAATGTCTCTTTAGTGATTCTAATGCTTCACAAATATACCGAAGAAGCTGATACTCGGAGATGCCATGCTGTGGGCATCGAGCATATAACTTATTTAAACTTTCCTGGTAGGTATGCAAAGCTTCCTCTTTGCTTGCTTAATCCCGATGATCTCTTTGTATAGAATGAAGGCTTTGACTTCCGAGAAATACTTGTCTAAAAACAATCTTGTAAGATCATTCAATGTGTTTACCGAACCCGATGGTAGGTAATATAACCATTCTTTAGCTGAGTCTTTCATATCAAATGAGAATGCCCTGAGCTTGATTTGATCTTCAGTAGTGTTACGTGGCTTTATTTCGGAATACACAACATGGAATTCCTTGAGCAACTTGTGAGGGTCTTTGTTCTCAAGACTTTGAAAGAGTGGTAACAAATGGATGAGACTGGATTTTAGCTTGAAGTTCACCATAGCAGGTGAATTTATGCAGAGGGGTTATTGGGTAACATCATGGCTTACCCACTGCCTAAGGGTTTATTTGGCTTCAGCTGCCATGGTTGGTTTGGGTGAGGGTGGTTTTTTATGGCTAGGCTATTGTAGTAGAGTGATGGTTGTTTGTGAGGGTTGTGGTGATTCCATTTCAGATTCAGGTTCACTTGACAAGTGTATGTCTTGCCAAATGTTAATAACTGGAGGTGAAGTAATAGATGTTGAGGAACTTGCTAACTTCTTTCAGAGCTTCGCTCGTTTCTTTAACCTCTTTACGGTATTCTTTATCTCCAAGTCAATCTCAAGTGGTGTATCTATACGATAAATATCTTGGCATTAAACGATTAGAATCGTCGTATCCCTGGCAATAACGCCAATTTGTTGGGTGTCGGATCTAGCAAATAAAATATATAAATGTAAACCTATCGTGCACGCACTAAGAGTAGTATGAGGGAAAGTTGGGTTCGTGTCCTCATAGATAAGTGCAAGAAAATGGGAGAATTTAATTAGAAACTAAAATTCGAAATAAATTGTAAAAGATAAAATTTTTCAGCAAGCTAAGACGGACGTGTCAAAATTTTTCACGCCCCGCCAATCACAGTCATTGGTTACACTATACGACATCTAAATTAGTTATACCCAAAAGTTTCCAAGGTTTACATATTACAAAATTAGGATGTTTTCCTAATGACAAATTAAATTGTTTCACAAAAGATGAGTTTTACGGCTATGGCCTACAATGTAGACTATAAAAGGAAAACTCCAAAAGATTTCTAGTATGGATATGAGTCCATGAAAATGCTTCACAAAATGATGAACTTGGTGTGCTTCAATCACTTGAGAATAACATGCTTAAAAAGTCAACAAAATGTTAGCGAGTTCACGGGTTTGATAGTAAAAAGAATAATTTTCATTAGGACCATAAGATTTCATATGTCTATTGCTAATAAAAACAATGTCTCAAGTCTATGTTACCATTAGCTCCCATAACCGATGCTTAACAAGTCTATAGTTGCACCCCAACCTGTGGCGGAGCAAGAACTATGGTTTAGGGGGGGGGGGGCGAAAGTAAACTATTTTTAGGGGGCGAACACTATATTTATTAAAAAATTTCCATTACCGGACCGAAAAGTTACACTGCCGAGCCGATAATTAACACTACTGACGGAAAAAGAGGGGGGCCGGCGCCCCCCGGCCCCTATGAAGCTTCGCCAGTGACCCCAACACAATATTCTATCACGAAACAACGTAATGAAATGAAAAGTTATGCGCTCAATTAGTACACGGTTGGGGCTAACAACCACAGGCGGGGGTGTCAACCTAAATAGATCTATCCACATCTTTCACACTTACTCAAAATCAGCGATTAAAGAATTCTGAGGGCTTAATGCAATAAAGTGTCTACTCATCATGTAACAAAGTAGTCAAGTACTTTTGTCCAACCAAATAAGTCTTAGCATGTATTCTCCCCCAAGTATTTAAAAGACAGTTTAAAATAGGGGCCATGAGACTCACGTGATACGTATAGTAGTAAGACAAGCAACGACAGACAATATGTAGCAGTGCGTCAATGCAACCAGACCTACTCGTGCCCTAAATCATTTAAGACAACTTAAGTTCTAAACATCGAATTCAAGATAATATTTGGTCAAAAATCTCATTCATCAAATTGGTTTGTTACGTAGTTGCTTTGTTACGAACGGTTCAACTCGATGATCGTTGGTGATATAACTTGTTTTTTTAAATGTGTATGTATATATAAAATAACATATGTAGTATATATATAAAAAGATATGTCCATGAATTTTTGAGTCCTTGAGTCAACTTTAACTCTCAACTTTAATTTCAGTTACAAAATAATATTTGTTTCCTATCGTGTCATAATTCGACGTGTATGGTGCATAAATATATGTATTATATCCTTATTAGAGACTATGGTTCTCAAAATGCATCCTGTATTAGGTAAACTAATACTCATTATATTTCTACCCAATGTAGTTACAAAAATTACTATGCTTAGAATATGTCGCTTTGGATTCATGACTATATGTTCTTTATAAAATAATATGTGTAGTTTAAATACATGCATCGATAATAACACCAAGAAAAAAAAGACATATGTCCTAAATATTATCTTTTATATCGTGTTAATCTTTTGAAAAATCTATAAAAGTATATTTATAAAATTTTGATTTCTCAAGACTAGGAATTTTATACAAATAATATAGTATCTCGTCCAATATATATACTTACATTTTTTTATAATAATACAAAAGTTAACTAGAGTTTTAAAACTTTCTAGGTTTATCTAATAAATCAAAACATAAATAAGTTTTCCATGATCAAGTAAAATACAAATAAAATATTTTACATAGCAACATAATATCGGGTTTAGAGTCATTATATCATAACTTCATTTAAAACATACCATAAACCAAGTGGTGTTTCTAATTAATCCAACTTGAAATACCTATAAAGCACACCTGACCCATGATAATTTATGTCCCTTTTATGCATCTTTTTATATCTTAGGATCTTAATTTATTTCCTCTACAAAAGTTATCATTTAGCACAATATCACCGACTTACGTTTTCTTAAAATAATATTCGGGGTTAGCAAAAAGTAACCATCTTAAAACTATTTTAATAAAACCATATCTTTAAAATTATAAGTTCATATTTTTCTTTACAAATACTTTGCTAGAATCATGTTTTTTTTTCAAGAATGATAGTAAGCCGGAAGTTAGTGAGGTAAAATCTTACTTAGAAAGAGTAAGGAAGTGATGTGTAAGAGTTGTATGAGGTTTGAATGCTTGAAAACTCATTGAAAAAGTGTTGAGATATAGGTTACTTGAAAGAAAAATGGAAAGTGGAAGTGGGGTCATGGTGATGTTTTGGCCGTGAGTTTTGGTAGGGAGAAGGAAACGATGGTTTGAATATTGAAAGTTACAAGACAAAGTGTAACATATATAAAATCAAACTTTAAAATTGGGTTCATGTAATACCGCTGTGCTTAGAAGGCATAGGAGACATGAATTGACCATTTTCATTGAGCATGGGGAACATAGGGTTAAAGGATGAGTACAGGATTGCTGGGGGGGGGGGGGGGGGGGGGGGGTTAATTGATGATAGCTTGATGATGATTTTTTTGAAACTTGATGATTTATATATTTAATACACATTTCTTTTATCTCTATATTTTGAGTATTAACTATTTTTCTTGTAGTTGTTTATATTAATACATACTATATAACTTGGTTATAAAAAATGTTGTGATAGATTACGAATGTTGCGTTAGATTTCCCGCTTAGTTTAAACATGCACCGTAATGTGTGTATATATATACATTTAATAGCATTCCATACACTATAATAGGAAAAAAAGTTTCATTCTTGTATTTTAGATAACTTTTACCAATGTTCGAGTGTCGGGTTAGGACGTGTGTGACTTGATAATCTCTAAAATTTCAATTGTATGTCATTTGATAAATAGACTTGCTAATACATGAGATAACCCAAATAAACCAAAGTTATGCACATGATTCACATAAGAACGATTAATATATAATCGGATATTAACTTTAAATTGCGAGTTGTCACATTCTCCCCCTGTTAAAAGAGTTTCGTACTGAAATTTAGCTTGTGCCACCCGCCATGAGTGCATTCCCTAATAACCGAGGATACTTGCGTCTCATCTTATCTTCACGTTCCCACGTAAATTTCGGTCCTACCCTTGGGTTTCACAAAACCTTTATTATAGGGATGCTACTATGCTTTAGTCTTTGGATCTCTCGATCCATGACTTCCACGGGTTCCTCCAAGAAATTAAGCTTGTCGTCGATTTGAATTTCTTCAAGTGGTATAACAAGGGTCTCATATGATAAGCATTTCTTTAGATTTGATACGTGAAAGGTGTCATGTACACCATTGAGCTCTTGCTGTAGTTTGAGTCGGTAAGCAACAAGGCCAATTTTTTCCAAATTTTCAAAGTGCCTAATGTATCAAGGGTTGAGCTTATCACGCTTTCCGAATCTAATAAATCCCTTTCAAGGTGATAATTTTAATAAAGCTCTATCTCCCACTTGAAATTCCAACGGTCTACATCTCAAGTCAGCATAGCTTTTCTAACAATCTCAAGCAGCTTTCAATCTATCTCGGATTTTGAAGATCTTGTCTGTCATTTCTTGGATGATTTCCGGGCCATTGAGTTGACTATGACCAAGTCTGTAAAATGTCTTAAATGTTGCGGCTTTAATGCTATTGTGATCACTATTATTGTATGAAAATTCAGCCAAAGGTAAGTGAATATTACAATTGTTTCCAAAGTCTATTACGCATGCTTTGAGCATGTACTCCATGGCTTGGATAGTTCTCTCAGTTTGACTATTCGTTTACGGGTGATATACAGTACTCATATCCAACAAAGTACCTAATGACTTCTGTAATGATTGCCAAAATCTAGAAGTGAATCAGCTATCCTTATCAGAAATGATAGAAATCAGCACTCCATGTCTTGAAACAACTTCTTTCATATAGACCCTGGTTAACTTTTTCATCTTATCAATCCCTTTGATTGGCAGGAAATGTGAAGAATTTGTCAACCGGTCAACAATTACCCATATTGTGTCATAGCCACTCGATGTCTTTGGTAACTTTGTAATGAAGTCCATAGAAATCCGCTCCTATTTCCATTGTGGTATTTCTGGTTGGTGCAAAACCCTGATGGTTTCTGATACTCTGTCTTGCCTTAGAGCAAGTCAAACATTTACTCACGTAGGTGGTGATGTCAGCCTTCATGTTGGGCCACCAACATAGTTCTTTAAGATCTTGATGCATCTTGTTTGATCCTAGATGAATTGAGTATCTAGATTTGTGTGCTTCATAGATCACCTGATTCAACTTCTAGCTGCTTATCCATGCCCCAAAATGACTCATCTTTCAAGTTTTGTTCCTTGAGTGCTTTATGTTGAGCATCATGAATTTTAGTAGTGAGACTCATATGAATTGTCATTCCTAAGGCTCGCAGTCATAGGGTTTTAAAGCATTTTTTCCTACTCAAGGCATCTGCTACTACATTTGCCTTGCTAGGATGGTAGCAAATCTCACAGTCGTAGTCATTAAGTAACTCGACCCACCTTTGTTGTCGCATGTTTAACTCCTTTGGTTAAAGATGTGTTGTAAGCTTTTATGACCGGTATAGATAGTGCACTTTGTATCATATAGATAATGCCTCCGGATTTTAAGTGCAAAAACTATAGCTCCCAACTCCAAGACATAAGTAGTGTAGTTTTTCTCATGCAAACAAGAGTAGTGTAGTCTTTGAAAAAGTCTTGAGATATAGTTTACTTGAAAGAAAAATGGAAAGTGGAAGTGGGGTAATGGAGATGTTGTGGTCGTGAGTCTTGGTAGGTTGAAGGAAATGATGGTTTAAATATTGGAAGTTACAATAGAAAGTGTAATATATATAAAATCAAACTTTGAAATTGGCTTCATGTAATACCCACTATGCTTAGAAAGCATTGGCGACATGAATTGACCATCTTCATTGAGCATGAGGAACATAGGGGTAAAGGATGCCTGCAGGGTTGGGGGAGGGAAGGGGGTGGTTTGTTAAGTGATGGTAGTCTGATGATGATTTTTTGGAAACTTAATGATTTATATATTTAATATAAATATCTTTAGTTTCTATATTTTGAGTATTAACTATTTTCCTTGTAGTAGTTTATATTAATACATACTAGTTAATTTGGTAATAAAAAATGCTAGGATAGATTACGATGTTGCGTTAGAATTCACATATATGATAGCATTCCATACACTATAATATAAAAAAATGTTTTATTTTTGTATTTTAGATAACTTTCACTAACGTTCGAGTGCCAGGTTAAACCGTGTGTGACTCGATGATCTCTAAAATTTCAATTGCATGTCGTGTGATAAATAGACTTGCTAATGCATGAGATAGCCCAAATAAACTGAAGTTATGCACATGATTCACATAAGAGGGATTAATATATAATCGGATATTACTTTAAATTGTCGGCTGTCAACATAAATTATACGCAGGCGTGTTAAGGTTTTACCAAAAACTAAAGTTTGGTATTTTTATTGTTGTTTTTAACTATGGAAAAGGACTTCTAAAAACGTTACTTAAATCGTGAAGTAAAATCAAATAAGTAAATTAATTCCAACACTAAAGTAATTTCTTGATTTGATACGGATTATGATCATTAACGATTTCGGTGCAATGACTCTTTCTGATTAATAATTTGCATCGATAATAGATATCATGCTATTTGGACATCCACTCAATCTAATGTCTAATTAAGCGAAGTTCATTGAT
The DNA here is from genome assembly GCA_025506505.1 of Flaveria sonorensis. Lineage (NCBI taxonomy): Eukaryota > Viridiplantae > Streptophyta > Magnoliopsida > Asterales > Asteraceae > Flaveria > Flaveria sonorensis. The sequence goes on from CM046423.1 coordinate 73,068,701, forward strand.
TAGAGCCAACCCGCTACTTTAAATTCATACTGTTCGGATCTTAGCGAGCGGTTGCAGTGATAGATCAATTATAATTAAACATACACGTAGTTCGTTACGTTTTATTAGAGTGTATGATCCTATGATGAGATTGAATTCACAGAGAAACCCAAACCGTTATTTGTTTCTTTTATAAAAAGTTAAAACTTGATTAAGTTTTTAAGACTTGAACTTTATTAGAGAATTAATAAAGTGACTAATTTATTAACCATCTAATATATGCCGGAGTAGATCTGGGTTTAAGATCAAGAGTTAAACAAACAAACCATAAAAATAAAAAAGATCTTATAAACGATTCACATAAGGTCAAACCAAACCAAAGAAATATAACCTTAATGTTAAAACTAAAAGTGCACTAGCCGGACACGAAGACTAGATCAATCAAAAACAAAATAAAACTTACGAATCAAACACCAAAATCATTAAGTCTCTTCACAATAAAGAGAATTCCCCAAAAAGTAACACAAATGTTGTTATTCATTCTTGCTCCTCGATGCTAGGTGCCAAAACAAAGTGATTCAAAGATGCCCCATTTTTCCTCTCATGCTCTTCTATTTATAAAAATCATTTAAGTCCTAGATCCCTTATTTTAGCCTTTTTAAGTCCTTCTCTTTTATCAAAATTCCTAAACCTTAGGAATTTTTCCTGCATTCCAAATCAGCAAGCTTGCGCGACCGCATAAAGTTTATGAATGAACTCCTGCTCGGTTGTGCAAAGTTTCTGTTATGTAGATATTTTCAAATTCAAGCATTTCTTCAACAACCCTTTCCATGCTTCCTCAAGTCTTCCGTCCATCTCACGATCGCACCAAACCTACAAAATCAACCAAAACAACCCAAAGTAGATTCCATGCCACCAAAGCAAGTGTTGTATAAAATAAACAAAAAGTGCATGTAATGAATGCACAATATATACCAAAGTATACTCTATAACTATGACAAATGATGTGTAAAAATATAACTAAGAAATCTCCCCAAGCTTAAACGTTTCCTTTCCTTATGGAAGTCAAGAATAAGAATAAACCTAGAAGTGAAAACATATATTAACAAAACACATACTAGCATGATTAAGATATTGGCAACACTTATCCTAGTCTAGCGTAAGAAGTGTGAGCATAAAATAATCTTATTATGTTAATTTTCAGTTGTCATGCGTTAATGAGGCTTTCAAGATTTTTATTAACAAGATGTACCCAACTTGCTAGTTATAGTCCTCTAACCCTTAAGTTCCGGACTTATCATTTTATATGAACTAATCCATGTTAAGTTGGTCGTTTAAGTTCCGGACGTATCGTTTCATAAATTACATAAGTTTCAGCTAGTTAGGATAATAATAAGAGTTTAGCTCATAATGAGTTTGAACATAACAACAAATATAGAAGATAGATATGAAATCATTAGTAAGATGGAACAATCAAACTGGTGATCCACTATGGATGAATGTTAGACGACCGTGAGCATCTTCTAAATGTTAAATCCACCTCTCGAGCCTTCCAATGACCTTCAAGACTAGATTCACAAAAGAAAACAATAGAGTTTAACGCCTCCAAAAATCTCTCTTCATAGTTGCAAATGTGTTGCTAATTATAGGCATTCTGGAGTGCTTAACATGACCCCGTGCTAGTACGATGTACGTGAAAGTTGGTCGGCTTGTACATGTAGATTTTGTCGGGGCATGACCCTATGTTAGAGGTAGGACACGCCCGCGTGCCTCCTAGGGCAGGTTCTCATGCTCCATGTTGAGGATAGTACTTTTATCCTGTCAGACTAACGAACATAGGGTGTGCTAACTTAAGCATAGGGTGTGTTTTAGGCTAGGGATTGGGGCATGCCTCATGAGGCACAGCCCCACGATCGAACTCTAGAGCTCGGTTTTCTTCAATTTCTTCTTTCTTAAACTCCTTTTGTCCATCTTGTTGTTTTTCAAGCCTAGAAACACAATATAACAATTTTAAATACAATTTATCACTTTATGTAAGAATTTCGAGAATAATTGATGTGTTTTTGATATATTTTGTATGTATAATTTAGACGTGTCATAATATACGAGTAGCAGACATCCCAAAGGATCCTGCATTCTCGGGTTGCAGACAACCTTAGTGATCCTACACTCACCGATGCCAGAAAGCATTAGCAAGCTAGCACTCCTGACCAATCCCATAGGGTTACAACCCTGGTGATAGGTGACTCCATCCAGAGCCCATACTCATACCAAAACTTTTCAGTGATCCCCTCCTACCTAAATGGATCCAACTAAGCGCACATATGCCTCGAGGTGATTAGTAACTTAGTCTAGAGCCCATCATCTCACGTTAATGACTTTCCCGTAACCAAAGTGGCCAATAGGTATGCCAGCCCATCGAGGACAATTTAACTTACCATCACACACATATTAAAGCATTTTCATCAAATCACCTGAATAAGCTAGGATACAGCCCAAAAGAAATTAAGACAAGTGGATAATTGGACTCATAATGATGAGCTTCTAAGAGTGTTTGTACACTATTCGATGAGTGTCACGAGCGTCTTATAACCCTGAACATACAAACATTCAAGTCGAGACATAACCCCATTAAGTGTGAAATTCCTTTGGTCATCCCACCCGATATAATCACTTGACCATCGCCAGTCACTTCTATAACCTTGGGCTAGAGTTATCCGACTAAGGCTGATATTTCCATCCTAACTCTTGATGACCATATATGAAAAGCAAGGGTTTATGCACACTCCCAAAACAGTGGCCAGACAAGCTTAACCACCACAATAAATCTTTATCGTGTAAACTGCCGTGAAAACCTAATGGTTAGTAAATGATACTTAATTACCTATTTCACATTTATGCTAGATCTTGTCCCATGATAAATCTATTTATCCAAAAATGGTTATTTCTCTTATCTCATTATCAATATGCATTCTAACCACTTAGACACCGGTTTGTCTCCTTCCAAAAACCTCGGTTTACCCAAAAGGTCCAAAATGATGCATAATCTGAAGGTTTTAGAACCATAACACAACATATTTGGGTTCTTAGTCAACTTTTAACAACCACGACTCCACCATAGAGCAATCTATCACTGAAATGGGTTTTCACACGTCATATCCGCACATATACAATCATACTTGTATTTATAAGAGATTTTGGCTTACCAACGAAACCAACCCTCCAAACATCAGCTAAATTAACATCAAGAAATACAACCACAAGCTTAGATCGTCCACACGAGCCTTATAAAACATTTAAACCATAGAGAGAGGGGGATATTTGGGCTTAGAGAGAGAGAAAACCAAGAGTGAGAGTGTAAAATGGGTGAAAAATCAGATTTTCGGGTTTTTATACCACTTTTGCCTGATTGGGCTCCATCACAAACCGCTACACTATCCTTGGCGGTCTGCTGCCGACTTAAAATGGCATATTCACATCTTTTAAATAGAATATTCGAATATTTCAAACAGATATTCCTCGCAGACCGTTAAGCCAAACCATGAAGGTTTGCGACCACCTTAGCTTACCGTTATCTGATCCTTAATAGTCTGCTATGAGACCTTGTGACTGGATTTCGAGCCTTCTTCCTTGACGGTCCTTTTGGCCGACCCTCACAACCTATGGCGGTCCACAATGGTTTAATTTCTCAAATCCTTAAGAAATTTCCATTTCATTTACATTTCTGGCGCATGTATTCGTATGTCGACCAGTCCATTAAGCGAAGATGTCACACAAAGATATATAAAAAAATATATTTTACTAAATATGAAATCATTCTATAAATGTTGACATAGATATTCACGTCAACAAACTCTGTTTTTTCCTTTTGATCTCTAAGTGTTGCAGGCCACTTTACGTTCATTATTATGTACAAAATGTCAAAAACTGCTTCTATAGTTTATGTATAGACAATTCAGGGCAAGCACATTTCTAAAGTCATTACTTACAAAGATTACTTGTATTTTCAAGAAATATTCATATATCAAACATTAAAGATGATCTGGGTGATGAAGCATAGAACATAAGACAAAATACATGCACCCGAGCAACTTGCGAATATTTCCACTGGTATAGTAATATAGATAGTACCCGTTTACTTCTATAACTTTGTTTTATTTACATATTTGGTTCTAAACAAAATTGTTTGGCTTTTCTTTTAAAACTTTGAGGTGTTATGTAACACCCGGAAAATTTTAAAAGACGGGAAAGAAAGAATAAAAGTGAAGAAAAGAAGAAAATGTAATAAAACCCAAATAGAGGGGTTAAAAGTGTGCAAAGTATAAAATATAATATAATTTTGTACAAAAGCAACATGGCCGCCCATGCCATGTTACTTTTCACCTTTTTGCAATCGGTTTTTAGAGAGAGAAAACAGAGAACTCTCGGATTGTGAAGAAGGAAGAAGAAGAAACCGAATTCAAGGTAAGAATTCTTGGCTTTAAGTTGTTCTTGGCCGGCCTATGCCTCGGTTGTATGCTTATGTGTTTGTTTGTGTGTTTGGGTTGTGTGATTTGGGGGGTTTTAGGTGTTTGAACTCATTTACAAACGGGTTGAAGAAGTCATACTCGAAGGTTGTCAAAGGTGAGTTCTAGAACCCCCTTTTTACATGTTTTAACTGATTTTGGGGCTGGAAATGCATGTATGTATGTTTTTACGAAATGGGTTTTGTACCCGTATGAATTTGTATGTGTGAATGTGGGTGGGTTATGATTTGGGTGATTTATAATGTTATGATGATGCCATGTTCATGTTATGATGCTTTGAATGCTAGAACTAAGTTAGAATATGTTGAATTGATGATGTTGGGACTGATTATGATGCTGATAGTGAGAGTTGGTTGCCCATGCGCCTGAAATCGGCCCATGCGCCCAACGGTCAAATTGCCTAAGTGTAGTCCCATGCGCCCAAAACCCATGCGCCCGAATAGTATCCATGCGCCTAGAATAGGCTGAATTTGGCAAAGTGTTCCATGCGCCTAAAACTAACCATGCGCCTAGGCATTCATGCGCCTGCATAGTGCCTATGCGCCTAGAAATGCCTAGAATGACTGTGTTGGGTCATGCGCCCAAATAGTGCCCATGCGCCTGAAAGTTCCCCATTCGCCTAAGTGTTCCCATGTGCCTGTATAGTGCTCATGCGCCTGTGCCTTAGAATATTTTCTGAAATTTTGGGGAAAATGTAAAGTGTAGGCTTTGACTTGGGATGTTCCTGGGGGTAATGTAAGTTGACCTTATGATGTCATTTGTGATGTGATAATGATGCTATGTATGGTATGGTTATGTTTATGTTATGTTCCTTGTTATGTATGTTATTTTCCATGGCTTTACGTGGTATGATTATAAAAAGTAAATGGAAAGTATTATGTAACGTAAAGCGGAAGATAATGAAAAAGGGAACGTAAGGAATGAATGAATGCATGCATTAATGAATGAAGTAGTGAAAGTCTTGCAAGCAATATATGGAGGTTCACACCCAATGAAGGGTGTTAGCTCAACTGTGTGCGGGTTAGCTACCCCGAAAGGATGCATACTGGGGTCTAATCTTTATGATTGACTATATGTATGGGACCCTTGCCGCTTGCCCTAGGTACTGGAGTCAGCTTCGTGCATAATGTTCGAGGTCTATGATAGACCTCAGGCCCAGTAACCAGCTTCGTGCACATTGTTCGGGGTATAGCACATGGCATTGGTCCGGAATGAAAGATGAATGATAATGATGAGTGTACTTGCCCCAGGCCCTAGGGTCAGCTTCGTGCACAATGTTCGGGGTACAGTACATGTCATCGGAAGTTAATGATGTACGTATAGTACGGTAAGAAAGATAACGAATGATAAAGATGACGTACGATGATGAATGAACGAAAGTCAACGAATGACGATGAAAGATAATAATAAATTATTATCTATGTGTACGTATGATGCATGATCACATGTGAAAGTAAAGAAAGAATGGTTTTAAACGAAAGAAAAGTATTTTATTATATAAAACTAGAACTCACTCAGAAACGCTGACTTTTATGTGTTTCCAGTTGGCAGGTAATGTTGCTGAGGATGGCATGGGGCAGCTACTTGGCATTTTTGGATGGCATCCATTGTTTAGATTATAATGTTTTTGTGATGTAATGCAAATTATGATATTTTGTAACAGTTAACTACAATGTATTATTTTGCAAAAGCAATTATAATGAAATGGTTTAAAATTATTCCGCTGCAATGTTTTGAAAATTGTAAATGTAAATTATATGTTTTATGTGCAATGATGTCCAATTGTGAGCGTCCCGGGATCGGGGCCTTACATGTTAGATTATGATTGTAAAAATTGAAATAGACTTTGATGTAAATAAATTATTTATTAATATTTTTAGGAATTGAAACTGAAAAGACAATTATATAGGAGATGATTCCTGAGAAAACCAATAGTTATACAAAGACTAAAGAAAATCACAGAAACGAATAACATAATTCATAGTTTTTTTGTCTTTTAATTGTTAAAGAGTTAAGTATTTGCTACATATATGTTAAACATAAATATGAGAATGAAGAGCCTCACGTATACGTAACACCGTGTCAAATGAAAAATGGTTACGTATACGTAACATATGTGTGATGTATATGTAAAACTATGTTACGGTTTTCATTAGATCCGTCTCCTTATCTATATACACACACATATATATAGAGTGTGGTGATAAAAAATATATAAATTATGGGACCGTTCTTAGGATCTCTCCTTTATACACGCACGCGCGCGCACACACACACATATATATAGGTTTATGAACATTTCAAAACTCGTAAATAATTTCAGAACTGCAAGAACTCATTTAGACCATTAAATTATTTGATTAATGGTTCAAAACAAGAGACACATTTTTGTAATTAACGGACCTTCAAGAGTTATTTTAATAACTACAAAAGGAAAATATTCGAATATATATATATATATATATATATATATATATATATATATATATATATATATATATATATATATATATATATATATATATATATATATATATATATATATATATATATATATATATATATATATATATATATATATGGTTACTGCTAAACGGTTATTGAATTTCAGGAGTTGAAAACCAGATAGATTCGATACCAACCGTGTAAATTAAGCAGTTGAGCTTTGCTGCGGTGGTTACCGGAGTTCCTCCGATCTTCGCTCCCCACGTTGACGGTTCCTTCTTCTTAGGAGGAGTTAGCAGTGTTTCTATCCCCCATCAATTATTCTCTTTTTCTTCTCCCTAGAAATACTCAACATACTCTGTGGCGTTTCTCCTTCGCACTCGTAAACCCCTCTTTTTCTTCATCAAATCTCACTAATGCTGTGTACGCATGTACTATGTTTCAGATATGGAAGAGTTGTCGGCGGCGGCGGGGTCTGATCTAGTGGCGGAGGTTGTGGTAGTTCTATCCTCCGCATTGGTAACTATTCATTTGTTCAGGTATTAGCTCTTCAATTTCATAAAAGAGTTGTAATTCATCATTTGTATTATGATATCAGTATCGATATATCATATATGGTCTTCTCTTCTTCATTCTATCTCTGTCAACAAGCACTAATGGATCTCTCATGTTTTACGATAACTCATCCTTATTAGTAAGATTTTCTTTCTCATTTAGATCACATTCGTAGTTTTTATCGATGTGTTCATTAGTTGCTATATTCATTTATGATTATGTTTGGTTTATGGCTTTTGGTGTTGAATATGTCATGAGTTTGGATTATGAAATACGGATTTTTTTGGTTTGTGATTTAGGGTTTAGTTAGCTTTAACTTTGATATGATCAGGGAAATGAAGTCTGTGGTAGAGAAGATAGAATAACCTTCACACTAGAGCAAGTTTTCAAGGCATTAAGGGTTTGTTAATCACCTGTATAAATATGATTAACATTGTATATTTTCTATGCTGCACTTTATTATACTCATTTGTTGAATTTCAGTACTAATTTATATATTTCTTCAGGTTCTTAGTTTTGGGGTTTACATAGAAGAGGTTTATGTTGTATACGACCAACAAGAACTTTAAAAGGTGGTAACCATCTGCAGGACCATTAAAGGGTACTAAGCACTTAGTTCACACACTTAGGAGGATCTTTGAGGTCACTTAACAATTCAAATAGGGAACTGAAGATACAATAAAAAAAAACACAAGCAAGAACAAGAACACAAAAATAAAGTTTTCAAGGAAGTAGTATATTGCTTCTTAAGTTCTATTACAAGTGTTGTACTAGTATGTTGAATACAAGAACCTTAGACTCTTTATACTAATCCTACAACCGTCAATATACAAAAAGACAGTTGGAAGTGACTCATCTAGACAACAAGATCAGCCTAAAGTCAAAAGGCAGATTTTCTTTTAACTAGTGACTATGACATGCCATAGCTCACTGACTTTCCTATTACAAAAGCCAAAAAAGAAACAAAAATAGAAACTTGCAGGCGAAGACCTTATCTACTTTATCATAAAGTATGGAAGTTTCACCAACTAGTGATAGCAGGTGAACTATCACCATTGGAGCTGAAGTAGTCTTCTTGTTTGGTCTTCTCAGCTCAAGTCTTAGGTCAACATCTTCTGTTGACCTGTTATCCATAGATCCTGAAACATTCTCACAAGATTTGTTAAAATAGTTGGTAACAAAATCAAGATCAAATAGCCAATCAGGACCAGAACCTTTTACACAAGGCGTGTGTTCATTAAAAGTCATATTGGCTGACTCCTCAATGATTCTAGTTCTGAGGTTGTATACTCTATAAGCCTTAGCTTGAGAAGAGTATCCAATAAAGTGTCCATCATCTGATTTCTTAGCAAACTTAGCTATTTGATTTTTGGTATTCAAGATGGTGCAAGGACATCCAAATGTTCTGAGAAAACCAATGAATGGTCCCCATTTGTGCCACAGCTCATAAGGAGTCTTACCATGTGTCTTAACCACTAAAACTATGTTTTGCACATGGCAGGCTGTGTTGACAGCCTCTGCCTAGAAGGTGATGGGGAGTTTAGAGTCAGACAACATAGTTCTTGCAGCTTCAATAAGTGTCCTGTTTCTCCTCAAAGCAACGCCATTTTGTTGAGGAGTCCTGGGAGCACTATATTGTCTTGAAATACCCTTTTCATCACAAAATGCATGAAGGATTTGGTTTTTGAATTCAGTTCCTTGATCACATCTTATGATTTTGACCTTGTGATCAGATTGATTCTTAATTCTCAGAATGAAGTTCTTTAAGATTTCAGGAGTTTCATCCTTAGTTCTAAGGAAAAACACCCAAGTGAATCTTGTGAAATCATCTGTGATCACCAAACAGTATGAGGTCCTTCCTAGATTCATTACACTGGTGGGGCCAAACAGATCCATATGTAATAAGTGTAGGGGAGTAGTGATAGAGTTCATTTCCTTTGGCTTGTGAGATACCTTGTATTGCTTCCCCTTCAGGCATGCAACACAATGGTCATCACTTGTAAACTCTTTCTTTGGCATTCCACTTACCAAATCATTCTTAATTAATTTGTTCATGTTCTTAAAGTTTACATGGCACATTCTTTTATGCCAAAGGAAAGACTCATCACTATTTGCTTTAGATAGAAAGCAAGAAACTTCTCCTGAGGGAGATGTTTTCTGCAAGTCCATCTTGTACATGTTCCCTCTCCTGGGGGCTCTGAGCAAAATATGCTCTTGAGGAATGTCAACCCCGAGCTTGAGAATAATGCACTCATGCTCAGTAAAGAGCATGTGATGTTTTTGGTCACAAAATTGGGACACACTCAGAAGATTGTATCCAAGCTCCTTGACAAAGTTTACCTTCCCAATGCTGAGCTTACCATTTGTAACCTTGCCCCTTCCAGTAATGTAACCACCTGCATCTCCTCCAAAAGAAACTGGTCCTCCATCAAATCTTTCAAAGTTTTGAAGTAAGGACTCATTGCAGTCATGTGCGTGGAGCAGCCACTATCAATAATCCAGACATTTGTGTTCGTCTTTAGCTATCCCTGCATAAAAAGAGATGATTTAGTTACATTTGTAAACCCAAGCCTCATTGGTCTTGGGCCTGTTAGAATGAGTGGAAGGCAATGAAACAGTAATAGATCCTATGCTCAGGCTTTGGGGATCATTTGTTGTGTTCTGATGATGAACTTTCAGCCAATCGGTCTTCCTTCATCTTCCACACCACCTTTGGAAGATTGGGCTTGACCTTCAATGCTTCTAAAGTTTTGGTAACTTCGGAAGATTTGATGACTGATCCTTCGAAAGATCTTGCTTTCATTGCAGCAAGCTTAAGTGCTTCGGAAGCATTCCTTTCTTCCGAGACCAATTTTCCTTCCGAAGGAAATTCTTCATTTGCCTTTTTCTTCATTTTGGAGCTTCCGAAGGAAACAGATTTTCCTTTCGAAGCTATTTGCTTCTTCTTACTCTCAGAAGTTTTCTTCTTAATCATGTGTATAGTACTCTTGGGATTGTATTGACAATCCTTAGCCAGATGTGAAGTACTACCACATATAACACAATCCAAATCTTTCCTTCTGAGAGCCTTCTTTCCCAAAGAAGACTGAGCTTGAACATTTTCCCTTTCTTTCTTCATCCTTTCAGATGATTCAGCAGGCTTCTTAGGGTGCAGCTTGCTCTTTGAAATGGATGGTTCAGGCTGTGCAGTAGTGACACACAGATGATCAGTCTTCTTGTTGTTGCTGGAATGAGTTGAAGCTGAAGTAGAACCCTTGGTACTAGAGTTCTTGACAAGGTCTTCAGCTTTCATCACCTTGAACCCTACAGACACAAATACTTGTTTCTGTTTGGGGTCAAAGGTGGTCTTGATCTCTTGAACTTTTCTAGATCTTCTCTTTGCTCTTCTGATCAAGTTCTTTCTCTTGGTTTTGCTCAAACCAGTTTCTTTTTCCTCCTTAGGAGCATGGTGACCCTTTTTGGATTGACTCTCTTCACTTACCTCAGAGTCATCCCTCACCTTCTCCTCTTCATCCTCTTTATCACTGGGGTCTATGGATGGCAGCTCATCTTGACCAGTTCCACATCTTGGAGATCTAACAGATAGTAGAGTGTGTGGAGGAGCTATCTCACTAGATCCCAGTCCTTGCTTATTCTGATAACACACTTTTGCATGCAGAGATGAGGATATCATGTTCTTGAAGGTTTCCTCTTCAAGAACACATTTTTCTTCCGGGGCTTTGCTGATCACAAGCTCAGCCTGGCATTCAGTCAAATTGGTAATGAGATCCTTAATTTGAGTCTTGTAGTTTGTTTGCACATGTTTAAGAGTTGAAACTGTTTTCTCTAAATCTTCTATCTTAAGTTTATAATCATTTTTAGCTCTTTTAAAATCAGCTTTTAAAATATTCAAAGACTCAATGTCAGATCTCATTTCCAAGTTGTAGGACCTGTATCTGTTTACTTTTGCAATACATTCAGGAAAGCAAAGATGTTCAAGTACCTTAGCTTCATCATGGTCAGCCATGAGTGCTTGGTTTGGAGATGCATCTTCAGCTTAAAAGCTCCAGTCAAAGCCTCCCTCTTCAACAGCAACTACAGCTTGCTATCTTGGCTTCTTATTCTGGTGCCCTCCTTCATTGTAGTTTGGCCTGGATGAAGCTTGGCCACCATTGGACTTAGGTGCCTTGAATTCTCTAGCAAAGTGTCCCATCTGGTTATAGTTGTAACACTTAACTTTGCTTTTATCCAACCCAAACTTTCCACTGGCAGCATTGCTAGAAAACCTTCTTCCAGTCCTTTTGTAGAACTTCTGGGCCCTGTGAGTGAGAAGAGCCATTTGCTGGACTATCTTCATATACTCCAGATCATCTGGATGGATATAGTCTAGGTCTTCAAGAGTGAAAAGAAAGTTGCCTGAACTTTCATCGGTGAAGACAAAGGTTTGAGAAGAGATTGTCTCTTGGAAGGGACTTCCTTGGATGTAGCTCTCTCTAGGTGTCTCAGGGAAGGTAATGAAAGGACCCTTTTATGAGTTTTCAGTGTAGCAGATGAGATGATGCTGTGGTTTTCTGCTATCCCTTTCAATCACATGAAGGGCTGAACTCTGGTGAGTGTTGGAGTTACCAGATGGATTTTGCATATTCATCTCCATCTGGTATCCACTGAGTATCCCATACAACTCAGCGAGAGTAAGGGTCTTGAGGTTTTTTGTAACCTTTCGTGTTTTCGTTAATTAATAGTTAACCCTGTTATGTTCTTGTAAGGACCATTTATTTCATTTAAGAAACTATATGGGTTGTTTATGAATGTTTCTTTTATTGTGCCTTAATTCATTAATTTAAGAGTTAATAATTTGTTTTTAATATAATAAAAATAATAATAATAGTTAAAATAAGATAAAAATAATAATAATAATAGAAATCATAAGTTATAAAAGTTAAATAATTAATAAGTTATAAAATAGTTAAAACTTAAAGTTTAATTAAGTTCAGGGGGCTTTATTGTCAATTTAGAAACTTTAAAAATAAAGTTGTATTTAAAATAACAAGAATTAAAACTACAGGGACCAATTGTGTAAAATTCAAAAAACTCAAACCAGATTTCCCCCCAACCCCGTGATTCCGGCGAGGGCTCTGGCCAACTCCGGCGAGACCCCAAAACCATCGAAACCCTTCGAATCTTGATCCCAAACCGTTCCAAATCGATTCGTGAACATGGTTCGAACTTAAACACACACTTTAATTACGTTTAAACGCCGGTTATGAACACAATCGGTTTGAATAACCAAAGCTTTAATCATAGAACCGTTTGATCATTGAAACCTAATAATAATCTAATTAATTGCACCAAAATTGATCGTTAAACTATTCCTAAACTTTCAATAAACATAATTCTATCTGAAACACACGAAATCGTCTCATTCGATTCCTTCTTCATCGCGAACCTGCAACCCAATCAAAACCCACCTTCCGAGCAACTTAAACTAAAATTGACAAAGGGCTTAGGGTCGTGAACATTCCCTGAAACTTCACACGAATTTAATTCGATTATCATCGCCAATTGCACTTCAATCGGATTCACCACAGTCGCGATTGTTCTTCATCTCGTTCTCATCGATTTAAACTTCCACCCAGGTAATTGGATATGCAGATACACTCGAAATCACTTGGGGATTAAAAGCCCCAACGTTGATTTCATTATCTTAAACGAATGGATGTTCAATTTGATCAAAGTTGGTTCTAGGGTTTAAGCGATTTGGGGGTTTTTCCAGCGATTGTGTTTATAAAATAAGGAAGCCGGCTTTTAGCAGGCATAGGCTACCCAGCCTAACGGTAAACACAACTCCCCACAATTGTGAGGTCCCGGGTTCGAACCCGGGCACCCACATTATTTTTTTAAAAGCCTTTTCTTAACAAATTTAAATACAGAAATATTTTAGTAATTATAAAAATCATCTTTGTAAACTTTAATTATTTTTAAAGTCACCAAATTATTTTCTGCAAAATTTTCAAATTTAAATATTTATATACCCTTTTTAATAAAACAATATAACAAATGTCATTTTTAGTTTATTTCTTGTAAAATGGACTTTAAATGATAGTTTAATTTAATAAATTATTATTGGTTCATACGTTACTTTAAATTATTGTTTAAATCATGTTTTCATCAAATGATTATAAAAAAAAATTATTTAAACTTTATATTTAAACTTTATTAATAAATGATTTCCTTTCATTAAAATACTCAAATAGTATACTTCTCTATTATTTAAACCAAAATATAAGTGAATCCATTTGTTAAATTTAATTATTTGTCAAAAGCCCCAAACTCCACTTGAAACCCTAGTTCACGTATGAATCGTTAAACTTATCTTTAGACTTAATCTTGGAATATAAACGTTTAGGTATCTTGTAAAAGGAATCGTTGGAGCACCACTTAATTACTTGTTATTACCTTTAACACCAGCTTATATCATGTGAGTTTTCACGCCCCTCTTTTACTTTATTTCACACCTTTTGGGGTGAAACATGTTAACTTTATAAACTTGCACTTGTAAACATCTTGGTACTTGTAAATGCACATGCAATTCATCTTTACTTTTTGTCATGGTTATTTGTAATATTGTGAGTCTTATATGATGGACATTATATGTTGACAATCATTAACTATTGCTAGCCTGGCGAAGTCATAGATCTATGGGCCTGACAAGCCTATTTGGTGCTAAAGCCGAAGTTATTGCCGGCTCCTGATGACGTATGCTTGTTCATCATGGGAACCAAGTACACTTAGCTAATCGTTAAACTTGTAAATGATACTCTTGGTCAAGGTTTGATTGTAGCTATATGTTATCTATAAACTTGCTTTATCCGTAACCATTGACATGAATTGCTACTTGTAAACTTTTATATATATATATGTATGCTTAACCCATGGAAACTCACCAACTTTTAAAGTTGACCCTTTATTTTTAACATGTTTCAGGGAATGCACAAGGTTGATGATTATCTTTTGAAGCATGCTTACACCTAGGATTTGGACCTAGGAAAAATAAATAAAATATCTTGAAACTTGAAAGTTGAACTTTGTTTATTTTTTTTCTTTTGTTGAGACATTTGGTTGTAATGTTTATTTCAACTTATGAATTTTTATATTTATAATTTATGGTAGTGTTATGTGGCTGTGAACAATCTTATTCTTAATCCTTTATTCTCTCGACGATGAAATATCTTAAACTTATTCTCGACGACACGTGGGAACGTAAGCTTTATATCAAAAGGTTCAAATCTTTAGACTTTATGTCTAATCTATGAAAATCTCATCAAGGTTTTAATTCCATGAACCTAAAGAAATATTGTGTGACACATAGACACCTGTATTCTGGATTTCCTGGCAAAAAGCCTTCGGGCTAAGGTAAGCATTTCGCATAAATCCCGTGGGACTAGTTATGCTTACCTGGGGATTTCTGGGATGAGTGATAAACTATGGTCAATATACACAAGTTTCTAAGGCAATTGGAGTTAATTCACGTTGACGTGTCAACGTTTCCAAATGGTAATACGTACCAAATGGAATCATTCCTTATGTGTTTTGCAAGTCTTGAAAAATCTTTGTTTGATTTATTATTTTTCTACCTCCAAATTTTTGTGACTAACTTATTTTGTATCCAGCATGTCTCGTCATCATGGAAAGCGTGGTAGCTCCGACCACAAATTAGCCGCCATGATTGCCCGTCAAATGGCTGCAGTCATTCCAACCATGGTTGCCGAACTGAGTAGCACCTTGATGACCAACGCTAGTAACAACACTAAGGGCAATGGGCAAGGAGAGAATAGTGCAAATCAAGGAAGAAACAACCAAACCTGCACGTTTAAGCACTTCAACTCGTGCAAACCCACTAGCTTTAGTGTGAAGGAAGGAGCCACTGGACTTCTCGAGTGGTTTGAAAGCATGGAGAACAACTTCATCAACTGTGAGTGTCCCGAGGAACTCAAAGTCCGTTATGCCACAAGTGTTCTTCAACAAAGAGCACTTACGTGGTGGAATAGTGAGAAGAGGAATCGTGGTGCTGATGCTGTGTTGGCACTAACTTGGGAAGAATCCAAGAACATTGCCATCCAAAAGTTCTGCCCGAGAAGTGAGCTGCAAAAGCTGGAGGAGGAGTTTTGGAATCTCAAGCAAGATGGTGGAGATCATTTGGCCTATTCAACTAGGCATCACGAGTTGAGCATCCTGTTGCCTCACATGGTTGACACTGTTCCTAGGAACATTGAGAAGTTCATCAAGGGGGTGCCACCTCAAATCCAAGATGCCGTGGTGGGAAGTAGACCCACAACTTTGGAAGATGCCATTACCATCACCGCTCAACTTACTGAAAACCATATTCGAGCGGGCACCTTGTCTGTCAAAGGGGCTAAAAGACTGAAAAGGCGGTCCCTGAAGCAGCTAAGGAGAGTAAGAATGAACCGTCTTACAACAACAAGAAACGCAAGATCACACAGGCGCGTAATTTCGCGGTGGCTACACCCAAGGTACCTCAAAGACAACCCGCTCCTGTTACACAAGCACCTGCTGCTAGAGCCTATGCTGGTCCTCTACCATTGTGCAATGTCTGTAAGTATCATCATGCGGGTAATACCCCTTGCCGTATCTGTACACTGTGCGGTAAGTATGGACACTTGGTGGCTACTTGTCACCGTGCACCAAACAATGCCACGTTAGTTGCTAATCGTGCTTGCTACAGCTGTGGGGAACCTGGTCATTTTCGCCCACAATGCCCTCGTCTTGCGGGTAACGTACCACAAGCCCGAGGACGTGCCTTCAACATCAATGCAAACCAAGCACAAGCAAACAACGATATGGTGAACGGTATGTCAAATCCAACCCCAACTTTATGATCCAAGTTCTTTTGTTGCTTTACCTGTATCGTTAAACGTCTTTAAAACTGAACAGGTATGTTTCTTATTAATAATTCTTATGCCTACGTTCTGTTTTACTCTGGAGCCGATAAGAGTTTTGTCTCGTTAGAATTTAAGCCTATACTTGCTAAGCCACATACGAAATTAGAAAGACCGCTTACTGTCAAAGTCGCCGATGGAGAACCCATCACTGTTGATGTTATTATTCATGATTGCGTTTTGAGCCTAAAAGAGCATGATTTCTTTATCGATCTTATTCCTATGAAACTTGGAAGCTTTGACGTTATCATTGGCATGGATTGGCTAGCCAAACATCATGCGGAAATTATTTGTTTCGAGAAGTGCATTTGAATTCCTTTACATTCGGGGGATACATTGAAAGTGTTCGGTGAAAAATCCTCCAAAAGACTCAAACTCATGTCGTGTACTCAAGCCCGAAAATGTCTAAGCAAGAATTACATGGCTTTCTTGGCTTATGTGGTCAACACGAAAGTCAAAGGGAATGATCTTAAGGATGTCCCGATTGTACGAGACTTTCCTGAAGTGTTTCCCGATGACCTTAGCGGTTTACCTCCCGTGCGTGAAGTTGAGTTTAAGATCGATTTAATTCCGGGAGCGAACCCTGTGGCTAAATCACCATATCGACTTGCACCGTCAGAAATGCAAGAGCTGGCTAGTCAACTTCAAGAACTGTCTGACAAGGGCTTTATCCGTCCTAGCTCATCGCCTTGGGGTGCACCTGTTCTGTTCGTGAAGAAGAAAGATGGATCATTTCGTATGTGCATCGATTATCGTGAGCTTAACAAACTTACCATCAAGAACCGCTACCCTCTTCCTCGCATCGATGATCTTTTTGACCAACTTCAAGGAGCTGCTATTTTCTCAAAGATTGACTTACGTTCTGGCTATCATCAATTACGAGTTCGTGATGATGATATCCCAAAAACTGCGTTCCGTACCTGATATGGACACTATGAGTTCATGGTTATGCCCTTTGGTTTAACGAATGCTCTTGCTGTCTTTATGGATCTCATGAATTGAGTATGCAAGCCGTATCTAGACAAGTTCGTGATTGTCTTTATTGACGACATACTTATCTACTCCAAGTCCAAAACCGATCACGAACATCACCTGCGACAAGTTCTTGAGCTATTGAAGAAAGAACAACTATACGCAAAGTTCTCAAAGTGCGAATTTTGGCTTGAGGAGGTCCAATTTCTGGGACACGTGGTGAATAGTCAAGGAATTCACGTTGACCCTGCAAAGATGGAAGCTGTGAAAAATTGGTGTGTTCCCACAACTCCAACCGAGGTTCGTTCTTTCCTTGGTCTTGCTGGGTATTATCGACGTTTCAATGCCAACTTCTCTCGAATCGCGAAACCGCTTACTTCCTTGACCCAAAAGAATAAACCATTCGAATGGGGGTCTGAACAAGAGGAAGCCTTTGAATCCTTAAAGCACAAGTTGTGTAATGCTCCTATCTTGACCCTTCCCGATGGAAATGATGATTTCACCGTATATTGTGATGCATCTAAACAAGGCCTTGGTTGTGTTCTCATGCAATGAGGAAAGGTCATAG
Source organism: Flaveria sonorensis (assembly GCA_025506505.1). Lineage (NCBI taxonomy): Eukaryota > Viridiplantae > Streptophyta > Magnoliopsida > Asterales > Asteraceae > Flaveria > Flaveria sonorensis. The sequence continues at coordinate 73,086,682 of CM046423.1, forward strand.
CATATGCATCGAGACAATTGAAGGTCCATGAGGTGAATTATACGACACATGATCTTGAACTTGGTGCTGTGGTTTTGCCTTAAAGATTTGGAGGCATTACCTTTATGGGACGCAATGTATAGTCTACACCGATCACAAAAGCCTACAACACGTCTTCAATCAAAAGGATCTCAACATGAGACAACGACGTTGGGTTGAGTTGATTAGTGATTATGATTGTGACATTTGTTACCACCCTGGAAAGGCAAATGTCGTAGCCGATGCACTAAGTCGTAAGATTCATAATAAGATGGTCTCGTTTCAAGAAATTCGCGATCGACGACAATGGTTTGATACCGTGGGAGAATTTGATACTGAGATTCGTCTGGATGTTAACGAGACTACGGTGCTGCTGCAAAATTTGAGGATTGAGAATGACATCGAGACTTGTATCATGGAGGCTCAACAAGCGGTTCAAGAAGGAGGAAAAATGGGAGAGGAATTGGAGTACAACCTTCGAGCTCAACTAGAAACGAAAGCCAATGGGTTGATGTATTTCTTGAATCGAATTTGGGTTCCAAACCGTGATAATCTTCGTACCTTTATCATGAATGAAGCTCATCAAACTCGTTACTCAGTTCATCCTGGTTCCGATAAGATGTACATGGATCTGTGTGGTCAATACTGGTGGCCTGGAATGAAGAAAGACATAGCAACGTACATAGCTAAGTGTCTTACGTGTATAAAGGTTAAAGCTGAACATCAACGTCCTAGTGGATTGCTTGAACAACCCGAGATTCCCATGTGGAAATGGGAACACATATCCATGGACTTCATAACCAAACTACCTCGCACCTCTCGTGGTCCTGATAGCATATGGGTGATCGTTGACCGATTGACCAAGTCGGCACATTTCATACCCATACGTGACACTTACAAAACGTCAAGGTTAGCTCGTATATACATTGATGAGATTGTGAGTCGTCATGGCGTACTTTGCATATCATATCCGACCGAGACCTCGTTTCACTTCGCACTTTTGGTCGTCTATGCAAGAACTTTTGGGTACTCAACTGGATTTAAGCACGGCTTACCATCCTCAAACGGACGGTCAAACCGAGCGAACCATTCAAACCCTAGAGGATTTGCTACGTCTTTGTGTCCTTGACTTTGGTGGTGACTGGGATACGCATTTACCTCTCGCGGAATTTTCGTATAATAATAGTTACCACTCGAGTATCAAAATGGCACCTTTTGAAGCGCTTTATGGTCGTAAATGTTGTTCCCCGATCTGCTGGACTGACATTGGTGAAAATTTCATCACTGGTCTTGAGCTCATACAAGAAACAACCGATAAAGTTTCCATGATTCGCAAGAACCTTGAAGTGGCTAGAAGTCGACAAAAAAGTTATGCCGATATACGACGCAAGCCGTTGGAATTCCAAGTTGGGGATATGGTTCTTCTTAAAGTCTCACCATGGAAGGGATTCGTTCGCTTTGGGAAGAAGGGTAAATTAGCTCCACGATTTGTAGGACCTTTCAAGATCCTGAAAAGGATTGGGAAAGTGGCTTATAAACTGGAACTACCTTCCGATCTTAGTTGGGTTCATCCTGTTTTCCATGTCTCAAATTTGAGAAAATGTTTGGCTGATGAAAGTCTGTATGTCCCATTAGAGGACATCCAGATCGACGAGTCATTACATTTTGTTGAGAAACCCGTTGAAGTCATGGACCGCATTATGAAGAAGACTAGGACCACTACTACCCCAATCGTCAAGGTTCGTTGGGAAAATAAGCGTGGACCTGAGTTTACTTGGGAGCGTGAGGAGCATATGAAGATGAAATACCCGTATTTGTTCGTTTAGTTCATTCTTAATTTCGGGACGAAATTCTTAAAAGTTGGGGAGACTGTAACCTTTCGTGTTTTTGTTAATTAATAGTTAACCCGGTTATATTCTTGTAAGGACCATTTATGTCATTTAAGAAACTATATGGGTTGTTTATGAATGTTTCTTTTATTATGCATTAATTCATTAATTTAAGAGTTAATAATTTGTTTTTAATATAATAAACATAATAATAATAGTTAAAATAAGATAAAAATAATAATAATAATAGAAATCATAAGTTATAAAAGTTAAATAATTAATAAGTTATAAAATAGTTAAAACTTAAAGTTTAATTAAGTTCAGGGGGTTTATTGTCAATTTAGAAACTTTAAAAATAAAGTTGTATTTAAAATAACAAGAATTAAAACTACAGGGACCAATTGTGTAAAATTCAAAAAACCCAAACCAGATTCCCCCCCCCCCAACCCTGTGATTCCGGCGAGGGCTCCGGCCAACTCCGGCGAGACCCCAAAACCATCGAAACCCTTCGAATCTTGATCCCAAACCGTTCCAAATCGATTCGTGAACATGGTTCGAACTTAAACACACACTTTAATTACGTTTAAACGCCGGTTACGAACACAATCGGTTTGAATAACCGAAGCTTTAATCATTGAACCGTTTGATTATTGAAACCTAATAATAATCTAATTAATTGCACCAAAATTGATCGTTAAACTATTCCTAAACTTTCAATAAACATAATTCTATCTGAAACACACGAAATCGTCTCATTCGATTCCTTCTTCATCGCGAACCTGCAACCCAATCAAAACCCACCTTCCGAGCAACTTAAACTAAAATCGACAAAGGGCTTAGGGTCGTGAACATTCCCTGAAACTTCACACGAATTTAATTCGATTATCATCGCCAATTGCACTTCAATCGGATTCACCACAGTAGCGATTGTTCTTCATCTCGTTCTCATCGATTTAAACTTCCACCCAGGTAATTGGATATGCAGATACACTCGAAATCACTTAGGGATTAAAAGCCCCAACGTTGATTTCATTATCTTAAACGAATGGATGTTCAATTTGATCAAAGTTGGTTCTAGGGTTTATGCGATTTAGGGGTTTTTCCAGCGATTGTGTTTATAAAATAAGGAAGCCGGCTTTTAGCAGGCATAGGCTACCCAGCCTAACGGTAAACACAACTCCCCACAATTGTGAGGTCCTGGGTTCGAACCCGGGCACCCACATTATTTTTTTAAATGCCTTTTCTTAACAAATTTAAATACAGAAATATTTTAGTAATTATAAAAATCATCTTTGTAAACTTTAATTATTTTTAAAGTCACCAAATTATTTTCTGCAAAATTTTCAAATTTAAATATTTATATAGCCTTTTTAATAAAACAATATAACAAATGTCATTTGTAGTTTATTTCTTGTAAAATGGACTTTAAATGATGGTTTAATTTAATAAATTATTATTGGTTCATACGTTACTTTAAATTATTGTTTAAATCATGTTTTCATCAAATGATTATAAAAAAAATCATTTAAACTTTATATTTAAACTTTATTAATAAATGATTTCCTTTCATTAAAATACTCAAATAGTATACTTCTCTATTATTTAAACCAAAATATAAGTGAATCTATTTGTTAAATTTAATTATTTGTCAAAAGCCACAAACTCCACTTGAAACCCTAGTTCACGTATGAATCGTTAAACTTATCTTTAGACTTAATCTTGGAATATATACGTTTAGGTATCTTGTAAAAGGAATCGTTGGAGCACCACTTAATTACTTGTTATTACCTTTAACACCAGCTTATATCATGTGAGTTTTCACGCCCCTCTTTTACTTTATTTCACACCTTTTGGGGTGAAACATGTTAACTTTATAAACTTGCACTTGTAAACATCTTGGTACTTGTAAATGCACATGCAATTCATCTTTACTTTTTGTCATGGTTATTTGTAATATTGTGAGTCTTATATGATGGACATTATATGTTGACAATCATTAACTATTGCTAGCCTGGCGACGTCATAGATCTATGGGCCTGACAAGCCTATTTGGTGCTAAAGCCGAGGTTATTGCCGGCTCCTGATGACGCATGCTTGTTCATCATGGGAACCAAGTACACTTAGCTAATCGTTAAACTTGTAAATGATACTCTTGGTCAAGGTTTGATTGTAGCTATATGTTATCTATAAACTTGCTTTATCCGTAACCATTGACATGAATTACTACTTGTAAACTTTTATATATATATATATATGTATGCTTAACCCATGGAAACTCACCAACTTTTAAAGTTGACCCTTTATTTTTAACATGTTTCAGGGAATGCACAAGGTTGATGATTATCTTTTGAAGCATGCTTACACCTAGGATTTGGACATAGGAAAAATAAATAAAATATCTTGAAACTTGAAAGTTGAACTTTGTTTATTTTTTTTCTTTTGTTGAGACATTTGGTTGTAATGTTTATTTCAACTTATGAATTTTTATATTTACAATTTATGGTAGTGTTATGTGGCTGTGAACAATCTTAACCCTCACATCTCGACGTTTCCGCCGTTAAGGTTGGGGTGTGACATTTTTAGTCCTTTTAATGACCACACAATAGTATGTCCATTGTCTTGGAAGAGAGGACATGAACTTCCTTACAATATCCCTGTTCTCAATAGTTACCCCAACATCTGCCAGAGTATCCACAATCTTAACATATCTGAAGTATTGTTGAGTCATGGTTTCACCTGTTTTAAAGGTGAAATTTTCAAACTGCTGCTTCAGAAAATCCTTCTTGTTCTCCTTGGCTTCATTTGAACCTACATCAGTTTCAGTGCATCCCATAGCTGTTTAGCGGTCTTGCACTTCTTGAAACCTCTATAGATGGAGTTTGGAAGAGCAGTTTGGAGGGCTGACATGGCTTTCTGATCAATATCAATTCTTTTCCAGTCTTCATCAGAAAAGTCAGCCTTTTCCTTTGGTATCATGCCACCGCCAGCAGTAGCTGAAGTGGTGCATGGTACATGAGGTCCATTGATAACAGACTCCCACATCCTGGAATCTTGAGACTTGATAAAGTCTTCCATTCTTTGACACCAAATGTCAAAATCCTCAGGAGTGATCAGTGGGGACTTTGTCATAGTTCACACACTTAGGAGGATCTTTGAGGTCACTTAACAATTCAAATAGGGAACTGAAGATACAATACAAAACACAAGCAAGAACAAGAACACAAAAATAAAGTTTTCAAGGAAGTAGTGTATTGCTTCTTAAGTTCTATTACAAGTGTTGTACCAGTATGTTGAATACAAGAACCTTAGACTCTTTATACTAATCCTACAACTATCAATATACAAAAAGACAGTTGGAAGTGACTCATCTAGACAACAAGATCAGCCTAAAGTCAAAAGGCAGATTTTCTTTTGACTAGTGACTATGACATGCCATAGCTCACTGACTTTCCTATTACAAAAGCCAAAAAAGAAACAAAAACAAAAACTTACAGGCGAAGACTTTATCTACTTTATCATAAAGTATGGAAGTTTCACCAATTAGTGATAGCAGGTGAACTATCAGAGCATGCAACGGAAAGTAGGTTACTTTATGATAAGGTTGATGGAAAATGTATCTTTTCTCTCTTTTCAGGGGAAAATCAGTCTTGTCTTTAAACAGCTTCGGAAGACTTTGTCTTGAGAGCTTTGGAAGACTTCATCTTTTACCTTCGGAAGCGTTGAGTCTTTGGCTTCGGAAGACTTTACACTTCGAATATTTTCCAAGTTCAGTGTAAAGCTTCCGCAGCAGTTTCTTCTGAACTTTGGCTTCGGAAGATTTTACACTTAGCATTTTTCTTGAGTGTGTAAAACTTCCGAAGCTAGTTCACCTTTGTTCCGAAGTGCATGTTGGAAGACTTGGTTGTTTTGGTATCTTTTGATTTCATCAGCCTCTTAACTTCAGAGGTTCCTACACCATCTGTTCTTGCTTCATGTTTTTATTTTGATATGTACAAGCCAGTTTTTTAATTTAATAACCAAGTTTATCTTTTTTGATTATATAAAACTTTTTAGTGCTAATTGCTTCTAGGAATTCCATGATTATATTTAAACTTATTTTTTGTGAAATTAAAATACTATTTGATGCAAATTATTTAATTATGGGTTCTAAAGTTGAACAAGATTTTCAAGTTATTTGATTGGGCATTCCATGAATAGACATAATATCGACTTTACAGGTGGGTGTTACTATCAGTGTAAAGCTTCCGCAGCAATTTCTTCTGAACTTTGGCTTCGGAAGATTTTACACTTAGCATTTTTCTTGAGTGTGTAAAACTTCCGAAGCTAGTTCACCTTTGTTCCGAAGTGCATGTTGGAAGACTTGGTTGTTTTGGTATCTTTTGATTTCATCAGCCTCTTAACTTCAGAGGTTCCTACACCATCTGTTCTTGCTTCATGTTTTTATTTTGATATGTACAAGCCAGTTTTGTTAATTTAATAACCAAGTTTATCTTTTTTGATTATATAAAACTTTTTAGTGCTAATTGCTTCTAGGAATTCCATGATTATATTTAAACTTATTTTTTGTTAAATTAAAATACTATTTGATGCAAATTATTTAATTATGGGTTCTAAAGTTGAACAAGATTTTCAAGTTATTTGATTGGGCATTCCATGAATAGACATAATATCGACTTTACAGGTGGGTGTTACTATCAGTTACATAGTTGTCGTTTGTATAGAATGTTATTTCATACTCTACAACAATGGCAGAACTAGTTCATTCAATTTTCCATCACCATTCAATGTTTTTCATTTGTGTGTTTGTGAACATTGGGAACAACTAGAGATAACCTTTATTATTCTATTTTTTTTTTTTTTTTTATAACCTCTAGCTCTGAGTTTAAAAGCTTTCCATACCTCTACAATGAAGAAGAGTTCATTACCTCACTTAAAAATGACATTATCATTGTGCAACATTAGCCTCCTAAATTGAAGGAGGAAAGGGAACATAAGGATTTTCTACTTTTAAGACCAAGAAGTTAGATTCTTTTGATTATTATATTAGTGAACTCTTGCCAGAGTAAAAAAAAAGTCAAAGCTTATTGGATTGGTGATTATGGATGGAGTTTGTCTAGAGGTATTATTTATCTTTTGTTCTTTTCGTTTCTAGCATAAGATAATTCTTGGATGCCATATATTTCTCTTTACTGAATATTTAAGTTTGGACTTGCATATGCTGTATTTTCAAGTCAAAAATAGTTGTGAATCAAATTATAAAGATGACAACCTAATCGAATTGCAGTCATTAATAATTACTTTTCACTTTTTTCACTCAAATGTATCATAGGTAATGAAGACAAATATGCATCACTATGCTCAATGAGATTTGCATATTTGATTAGCAAAGTTCGCCAACGTATTTAAATGTTACTTAACAACAAGTCATGTTTAGAACAGATTGACAAACAGCTTGATTAATATTATACTAATCCCGAGATCACTAATGCTAATAGTTGGGATAATTTTAAAAACATCACACTTGGTATTTGCTACAAGTTTCACTATTATGCTTCAGTTGCCACCAGATCCACTTAGAGTTAATAGTCTCAAACTTGGAGTTTATACTTGGCACTTGACAGGAAATAAATGCATACTGCTTCATTGGACCAAATGTATAATGCAGTGCATATTATACATGTTCTTTTGTTTCTTTTCTATTATCAAAGGATACTTTTTATGATTGAAAACAATAGTCCCGGTTTCAAATATCGAGGAACGATAATGCTTGAAGATATTAACCGGAAGAATAATCTTCAATGATATTCTGGGAGTGACCATTGAAAATGAGATATTCTAATCACTTTAAGTTAAATTATCATAATTTGTTTGTTAGCATGTTGAATAACTACATTATGTTTCTTTTCACTCTTGCAAGGAAACTTCGAGATTTTTTAGAGATAGAGTGTCGTAGAGTATTTGCTAATTGCTTTTGATTGCATAAGCTTGTCTCGTCTTGAATTTAGTCAAACAAAGTCCTAACACCTATTTTCTATCAGCCTATTCTCTCTTATAAGTTGGCTAAATATCAAAGGCTCCGATGTCGTGTAGCATTTGACGCACTTTAGTTATGTCCTGAGATTTTAGCACTCGCTCATCTAATGGTGAAAAGGTTAAATCATCTATTTTGCTCTAGAGTATTAAATGCATCATAATGTCATGTTTACTATAAGTGACAAAAAGAGGAGCTGCTAACCTTTTATGGCTCCTTTATGAAACCAGTATTTGATCTAACATATATACAGGTTAAGAGCTTCAGGACAACCTTATCTAGCATATCATCCTGGTCTGGTAAGAGAGAGTTTGTCTCACAAGGGCTATGCTAAGCTTTTCCAGGTTAGTATTTCTTTTACTTTTAACAATTTTAAAACTATAGTTCCACTACAAGGTTCTAGATGATGAAGTTCTCTATATTTTGTGTAAGATGTCCATACTGAATTTATACATTATCGAAGTGCACAAATGATCAAGAATAAAATCATTCTTGATGAACTAAATGTTGAATCATATATCCGGAAATTCGATGCTTCATGCCCACTGATGCCAAATGAGGTGTTATAGATTCATATTATTCAAGATTATATATTTATACAAGCTTTCTATTTTTATTCAACTAGTGTTTTAACTCGGACGTGCGTTGCGTGTCTTAAAAACGGGGTAAACCGAGGCTCAGATTTACGTTTCCATCATCATAGCCACAACCTAACAGTTTTAGCCGGAGCCAAAGTAATCATTAAACCGATACCTGGTTGCGGCTGCACACCGAACATGGATGCCAAGCCAAGGCAACCGGCACCGGTTTTCATATAAATTCACGGCTGATCCAAAAGCAATGGTCTCAGATGAAGACTCGTTCATCATTATCGACATCAACAAACAACATCGTCACAACATAATAAGAGCACCAAACGACAATACTTTCTAGTACATGTATAGCAACATTGAACCGATACCTGGTTGCGGCTGCATAACGAAAATGGATGCCAAGCCAAAGCAACCGACACCAGTTTTAATATAAAATCACAGGTGAACCAAAAGCAATTGTCACAGATGAAGACATGTCCATCATCATCGACATCAACGAACAACAGTCTCAGATAAGCATACGCTTAGCATCATCAACGTCGACAAATGACCAAAAAAACCCAACACCATCGATGTCAACAAAAGATTAAACAATCATCAACATCAACTATCCAAAATAGAAGATCATCTCGAAGGGACAAAGACAACCGATGGCCACTAAGGGGATGCGAAAGGCCAATAGACCCACCGCCACCATGAAAAAACGTGTCAGATCTGAGATCGAAGCTACCTCGGGCAAAGATGCAAGGCCGACATGCAAGTGATCAAACCGGAATCACCACCGAAAGCATCGACGACATGCAAGCGATCGCACCAGCATCACCACTGAGAGCATCGCCGCAGGCCACCGACAACCAAGCAAAACCACATTGGTATCGACCCGAGAAACCATAATTTTTGCTAAAAGTCCAGATCTGTGCAAAAGGGCCGAGCTAGGGTTTCGTTGGGGAAGAACAGATGCAAATAGATGTCATGTACTGTTGTCGGCTGAACCTATAGCAGCCGCGACACCGCCACCGCTACCCTTAAAAATTAAAAACCTCCACCGAAGGCGCCGCTACCACCGACGTATGCAGTTTCCTCCACCTCTATCGTAACCTACTCCACTTAAAAGGGGGGTTGGAAACCCAACATCACCAGCCGATAGTGGCGCAGGCGGAAGACGGTGGCGATGAAGGTGGAAAGGGATGGCGGTATGGGGAAAACAGAGAGCACTTCTCTCTCTACAGAAGAACCAGTGAGAAAATAGAGAGGTTTCTTCCTTTTAAACTCATATGGGGACAAAATGCGTAACTTCACAAACATATGTGATCAAACAACAAATAAAAGAACCCAACTGTTTCTCACATTTCTTTTTTCATATATAGGGTAATAGAGACTTTGTAGGTGGGACTCCTCTTTTGAGCCATGGGCTATCCACTAACTACAAGAATATTCTTGGCAGGTTTTAAAACATTTGGCAGTCAACGTGTTATGGAGGTAAGTAGAGTAATTGTGTCATGGAGGTAAGTAACATTGTGTTTTTACAATCGACATTGTGTTAATTGGGTTTATGATAGTGATGAATTGAGTACAACTATTATATTAATGGAACTAATTCACAAGCTTGGGAAATGTTAAATTGTCCATATCTGAACTGCTCTCAGGTCCAAAATTATGTTGCAATTTATCTATAGTTCAAGTACAAACTTATGCAGTAACTTGGCTGCATGTTTGGGCTGTTTGTTGCTATTTCAGCTGTTGATTTGGGGTTATTTTCAGAGCATGTCTGAGCTACAAATAGTCGCCAAATCTCATGTGTTCTATTTAAAAATATTAACAGTTTGATGTGTTCTTTTTAAACCCGAATTATACTGCAACTAGCTGTGGATCGGATATGTATTTTATTGCATATATTGACCGATTGAAACAAGTAATTAAATGTCAAGTTACTGATGTATGGTCACCATAATACGAACTTAAAGAAGATGGTTGGGAATCGGGTTCAACATATAAAATAAGAAAGTAAGTTGGTGTTAAAATATCCCTATGGATAAGTCTCAATTTATTAGTAAAGTCTTTATGTGGTTATTTCCTTATGTTGTGTTGTTTTTATTGTGTTTATATTGTCTAGGGGGTTGCTGGTCATTTTGCTATTCTTCAAGGAGTTTTGTGTAGCTGCTCAAGGTTATATATATATCGTAGGTTGTTGGTAGGGTTTCTTCACTAGAAATATTGCTCTCATCTTGTTGATATTGCTCTCGTATTGGTCTCGTGTTGGTGACTTCTGTTCTTTGAGTTCTTGTTGAATCTGCACAACCTTTGTGCAGATTTGGTTAGTTCTGAGTAATTCTTTTTGTTATTGTTCTTGTCGTATCACATTGATATTATTTGTGTTGTTTCTACTCTGATTTCTTATTGTCTATGAACTTGTTTGTTTTAAGGATTGATTTATCAATTATTATATACATTTGATACATGTTTCAAGAGCAGTCTGGTGTTATCTTCTTAAAACTAAGGATGAAGTTTTTTCGTGTGTAGTCAAATTCTATGAACTCATAAAAAACCAATACAACAAAACTATTAAAGCTTATAGAAGTGACAATAGAACAGAGTTTATAAACAATCAGACCACTTATTTTTTTTAGTCTAAAGGCATTATATGTTGGCCCTTTAGGATCGATTAGGCTCTTGAAGATGATCTTGAATATGAACAACTTGTGTATGATACTTGAGAGAATGATAAGAATGCTGAATGAATCTGATTATATTGATATGAATTGTTGATACAATGTTTACAGACACTTGACCACATATATACATACGTACTGTTTACATACTAGGCTCTAAGATAACTTTTGACTAATAACACAATCGAGCCAAAGTTTAACTATACTTAGATATTATGTATGGATTAAGATAATTATACTTTCAACATTCCCTCTAATTTCTTAATCCATGTCTTCAACGACTTCATGCTTCAACATCTTCATAATTGTCTTCATCTTTGATATTTTCAACTTTGTCTTTTACACGAACAAGCTTTTCAATGTCTTCACAATTCTTTTGGTTATCATCTTTTTCAACTTGTGCTAATAGGAGAATTGTATCTTCATTTTCCCTTATGAGATGTGATTCTTCAAATGTGAATCTCTAACATGTAATTCACGAACAATACTTGTTTTTTCAATCTCTTTCGGTCTCGATTTCTTTCTTGAATTCTTTTACTTTTTTAAGTAAAACAATATTTATAATTTTCTTTTGGTCTTTTTGATTTTGACTTAGATATCATAAATGAATGATTTCTTTTCTTTAAAAGATCCACTCTGCCCTTTCTTTTGACTTTTCCACTTAAAACAAATTTGGGAAAATATCCCTCTTTCTTCAATCTGAAACTTACGGACCACAACAAAGCTCAATACCCCCTTTCTTCTTTGATGGTTCGCAAACAAGCAAGGAAACACCCTCTTCTTCTTCTGATTCACGAATGATGTTGGCCCTCAATTGGTCTTGATTCTTCTTCTTTCTGGTTTCTGGGTTCTCTAACACGACATGAAATTTACACTCAATCGGGGGCAACAATGTCTTTCTCTCTCGCAATCGCAACCGGTATGTTTTCTTTCTTTCTTTTCGTACTGTTACTGAATTGATTTTTATGAATCAAATTTGTCTGAATCGATTTGGTACTGATCGATTTCTTCTTGGTTCTGATGGATTTGAGACTGAATCCACTTATTCTTTGTTTAGACTTCTGAATCAATTTAAACGTCTGAATCAGATTTGTTCTGAATCTTTGAAACTTTCTGAATTTGATTCACCACTTGTGAACAATAATACTGAATCGATTTGTTCTTAATCGATTTCTTCTATTTAAATTCTGAGTCAATTTGCTTTCTTCTTCTCTGGTTTGAATCGATTTGTAACGGAATCGATTCGGTTTTGGTTCTGAATCGATTTTACAACACCGAATCGGTTATTCTGATCGATTTGTTGTTATCGAAATAGTTTTCCCTTTTTCTGAATCGATTTAACGGAATTGATTTATTTCTTTTGTTCTGAATTGATTTGTTCTTTTTCTGCAATCCTGGTCTGAATTGATTTATCACTGAATCAATTTTAACAACGCTGAATCGATTATCTGATCCACTTGTTCTCTGAATCATTTTTATCCTTCTGAAACGATTTGTCTGAATCGATTTACTCCTGAATCGATTTAACAACACTGAATCGATTATCTAATCGATTTTGCTGTGGTCTGAATAGTTTTGGGTCTTCTGAAACGATTTACTCGGAATCGATTTTTCTCTGAATCGATTTTGTTCTCTTATTGCAGTTTCAAGAACAAATCACTGGTTAAATTCAAGCCTTAGGCTCTGATACCAAGGCCCTTTAGGATCGATTATGTTGGTTAATTCCGAATGGTTCAAAAGAATAAAAATAAAAAAATGCTGACATCAAGCAACAGCTAGTTATATCTGTAAATTGACTGTAAGACTGCAGCTGTTTTTCTTTGCAATAAAGTTGCAGCTGCTGGTTGTTTTTATTTCAATTGATTTGTGCTTTATTACCTTTCAAAAGGTTGAGTTTTATTTTTGTCACTAGATTGTTTTCTTGTCCTTTTTTCATTATAAATAGAGATAGATCATTCCATGTTTAGGTACTGGTTTTCCCTTCTTGTTTTCTTAATAATAATCTGTCTGCTGACTGCTGTGTGCTGACTGCAGTAGCAGTTTTTTTAAGTTTCTTCTCTGTTCTACTTAGTTCTTGTGCCAATTGTTTTTCCCAACAATTGGTATCATAGCCATCTTCAATCCTTAAGGACCTGTTTCTGCCATCAAAGAGGAAGTGCTGCACCTATGGCTGATATTCCACAGAACAATCAGCTTGTTCAAGTCAGGGAAGCAGGAGGTTCAACCTCCTATCAATGTCCGATGCTAAGCGCAACGAATTACACTTCGTGGGCCATTAAAATGGAATCTTTTATGGATGCCCAAGGACTTTGGGATGCCATAGAACCTCCGGCGGGTGCTAACGTTGATGTTAAACTCGGGAAGAAGGCGAGGCCTTCATATTCCAGGCATTGCCCGAAGAAATTCTGTTGCAAGTTGCTGGTCATACTGGAGCGAAGGATGTTTGGGAAGCCCTTAAAACTCGGTTCCTTGGAGGGGACAGAGTGCAACAAGCACGAATCCAAAATTTGAACCGCGAGTTTGAATTGTTGAATATGAAGGAAATAGATAGCATTGATGATTTTGCTAGCAAAATTGGTGGAATGGTATCCAAGTTTTGGACACTTGGAACCACGATGGATGAGAAGACCAAAGTCAAGAAACTTCTAAGCGCTGCTCCAACTAGATTTCTGCCTGTTGTTGCTGCGATAGAGCAGTTTTCTGACCTAGAAACCATGGTTTTTGAGGACCTTGTTGGCCGCCTCAAAGCCAATGAAGAAAGGGTAAAACCAGCCAATCTTGAATCAACAGGGAAATTACTGTTGACCAAAGAAGAATGGCAGCGAACAGAGGGGAAAACTGCTGGCAGGGGCCGGGGTTCCAGTTCATCCGACCATTGAGGGCGTGGTCGCGGTCGAGGCAGATTTAACAGTCGTGGTAGGGGTGGTAGACACCCTTCAAACAATCGCGAAACAGAACAAAAAGAACAGGGTTGTGGCAAACGTGACCGTAAGAATTTACGATGCTACAATTGCGACAAAACGGGTCATTTTTCAGCCGAGTGCCGTGCTCCCAGGAAGACCGAAGCAGAAGCATTTTTGGCATAGGAAGATGACGATCAAACACTTCTTATGATGAAGATCACACAAGAACATGTGTTACTCAATGAAGAAAAGGTTTTCCCAAGTGAATATGCTAAAGATGGCAGTGGAGATGATACTTGGTACCTAGACAACTGTGCGAGACTGCTTCAGTGAACTTGATGAAAAAACGGTGGGGCGTGTGAAGTTTGGAGATGGATCAGCTGTGGAAATTAAAGGAAAGGGGTCAATTCTGTTGCAGTTCAAGAATGGCGACCGACGACTCATCACCAATGTGTACTACATCCCGGACTTATGTAACAACATACTAAGTCTTGGACAACTTGATGAGGTAGGATGCAAAATACATATGGAGAACATCCGGCAACACTCTCATGAAAGTTAAAAGATCCAAAAACCGACTCTATAAGGTACATCTAAACATTATACCACCAACCTGTCTATTTTCTAAAATGGACGAGGCTGCTTGGATTTGGCATGCCCGCCTCGGCCATTTAAATTTCGAAGCCTTAAAGATCATGACAGGAGGAAAAATGGTGTTTGGAGTCCCAAACATAAACCAAAAATCACAAATTTGTGAGAATTGTTTGGCTGGAAAGCAACGAAGGCTGCCATTTCCATCTAAAAGTTCCTATCGGGCAAAACAGCCCCTGGAACTTATTTTTGCTGACCTGTGTGGTCCAATTACACCCTGTACTCCATCTGAAAACAGGTATTTTTTACTACTTGTTGATGATTTTTCAAGATTTATGTGGGTTTATGTGCTTAAAACTAAAGACCAAGCATTCGAGGCATTTAAAAAGTTCAAGAATTCTGTTGAAACCGAAAGTGGCTACAAGATCAAGGCTTTAAGAACGGATCGAGGTGGAGAGTTTATTTCCACAAGCTTTGAACAATTACATGTAGCAAGGATGGCATAAATCGGTTTCTAACCGCACCGTATTCTCCACCACAAAACGGTGTGGTTGAACGCCGAAATCAAACCATTCTTGGCATGACACGTTCCATGTTGAAAACAATGAAGCTACCCCAATGGTTGTGGGGTGAAGCCGTTCGACACTCGATTTACATTTAAACCGAACACCTACAAAAGCCGTTGATAAAAAGACTCCATATGAAGCCTTTAAGGGGAAGAAGCCGAATTTGGAACACCTAAAAGTGTTCGGTTGTACAGCACATGTAAAAGTTCCCACAGTCAAACTCACCAAGTTGGATGATAGAAGCAAGATGATGGTTCACCTTGGAAATGAACCAGGAAGTAAAGCGTATCGGCTCTACAACCCAATAAGTAAAAGAGTATGTATTAGCAGGGATGTTTGTTTTGAAGAAACCAAACCATGGGATTGTGCTAAAGAAGAGAACAGTGATAATAAAAAATGGACTGATTTCACTATTGTAGCAGCAGATGGCGGCTCATCACCCTATCAAAAGATAGTTTCAGGTACTCAAAACACCCAAATGGACCTGATTCAGTTCCGGTGGCAGCAGGTCCAGAAGATGGGTTTGTTAATTCTGAACAGGAGGCCTCGATAGGAGAAACCAGCAGCCTGTATACACCTGGCCTGACACAGAACAGTTCAGGCGGCTTATTCAGCAACCCAACTAGCCCAGTTAGCTTGGGCAGCCCATTCAATGTTTCATCAGGTACTAATTCGGCCTCAAGTACAAGTTCTTTTTATGATGACACACCGATGCAGGGTTTTCAATCAGTGAATCAAGTGTACTCAAGAACAGAACCAATTCAACCAGTTGAGTTTGAACGAAGATTAATGTTACATGGGGAAGAGCCAAGAACATTTGATGAAGCAAAAACCAGCAAAGAATGGAGAAATGCTATGTAGGAAGAACTAAAGTCCATTGAATATAATGGTACGTGGCGCCTGGTCCAGCCTCCAAATGGTGTCAAACCGATTGGTTTGAAGTGGATTTTCAAAGTCAAACGAGATGCAAAAGGAAACATCACTCGTTACAAGGCAAGACTTGTTGCAAAGGGCTGTGTTCAAAAGCATGGCATTGACTATGAAGAAGTGTTCGCCCCTATTACTCGAATGGAATCCGTTCGATTAATCCTCTCTCTAGCCGCAACAAACGGGTGGCAAGTTCATCACCTTGACGTCAAGACCGCTTTCTTGAATGGAGATTTGAAGGAGGATGTCTACGTATCTCAACCCGAGGGGTATGAGAAACCAGGAAAGGAGCACCTCGTGTACAAACTTGTTAAAGCCCTATATGGCTTGAAACAAGCACCAAGGGCGTGGAATTCAAAGCTGGTTGCAACTCTAAAACAACTTGGATTTGACCAATGTCCAAGAGAACATGCAGTGTACAAAAGGGTTACCAAATCGGGACCATTAATAGTGGGAATTTATGTTGATGATCTGATTATTGCAGGGCCATGTAAAGAAGAGATCAGCAAGTTCAAAACTCAGATGAAAAGTCACTTTCAAATGGGCGATTTGGGGCTGTTGACCTACTACTTGGGCATTGAGGTGAGCCAAGATGAAGCTGGAATTACTTTGAAGCAATCTGGGTATGCTACAAAGATCCTAAAGGAAGCAAACTTGTGGGAGTGTAACCCCACAAAGTTCCCCATGGATCCTGGAATAAAACTTGGAAAAGATAAAAATCAAGAGAGTGTTGATGCAACTCAATACAGAAGACTTATAGGGTGCCTTCGGTACCTTATACACACCCGGCTTGACATTAGCTACGCAGTTGGTATTGCTAGCAGGTTCATGGAGACCCCAAAAACATCACACTTACAAGCTGTTAAACAGATTATGCGTTATGTGAAAGACAGTTAATTTTGGGATCTGCTATCGTAGAAATGGAGAACGTAACCTGATTGGGTATAGAGACAGCTCACATTCCACAGATAGAACAGATGGAAGGAACACCACAGGGATGATTTTTATTACGGGGGTGGTCCGGTCGCCTGGTGCAGTCAAAAGCAACAAACCGTTGCTTTATTTTCCTGCGAAGCAGAATTTAAGGCGGCAGCTGCTGCTACCTGCCAAAGTGTGTGGCTGAAAGGTTTACTCGAAGAGTTAACGGGTCGGATTATGGAGGCAGTCACTATTCATGTGGACAACAAGTCTGCGATTTTGTTGATAAAAAATCTTGTTTTTCATGGACGTAGTAAACATATTGACACGAAGTATCACTTTATTCGTGAATGTGTTGAAAACGGTTTAGTAAAGATTGAATATGTCAGCGGGAATGAACAAAAGGCAGATATATTGACCAAAGCTTTACCTAGGGTCAAGTTTATTGAAATGAGGGAATTTTTTGGAGTTCAAGACCTATCGGAAGTGATGACCGGAATTAAGGGGGTGAATGTTGGTTAATTCCGAATGGTTCAAAAGAATAAAAATAAAAAAATACTGACATCAAGCTACAGCTAGTTACAGCTATAAATTGACAGTAAGGTTGCAACTGTTTTTCTTTGCAATAAAGTTGTAGCTGTTGGTTGTTTTTATTTCAATTGATTTGTGCTTTATTACCTTCCAAAATGTAGAGTTTTATTTTTGTCAGTAGATTGTTTCCATGTCCTTTTTCCATTATAAATAGAGATAGGTCATTCGATGTTTAGATACTGGTTTTCCCTTCTTGTTTTCTCAATAATAATCTGTGCTGACTGCAGTAGCAGTTTTTTTAAGTTTCTTCTCTGTTCTACTTAGTTCTTGTGCCAATTGTTTTTTCCAACAGATTAGGCTCTTAAAGATGATCTTGAATATGAACTTGTTTATGAAACTTGAGAGAATGATAAGAACGTTGAATGAATCTGATTGTATTGATATGAATTGTTGATACAATGTTTACAGACACTTGACCACATATATATACCCCCTATGGTAGCTTACAACTTTAGTTCTTGACACTCTAAACCTTTATACATACATACTGTTTACATACTAGGCTCTAAGATAGCTTTCGACTAATTACACAATCGAGCCAAAGTTTAACTATGCTTAGATATTTATGTATGGATTAAGATAATTATACTTTCAACATTATACATCATACTTCTTGCACATATACCCTACAACAAAATGGAATTGCTGAACGCAAACATCGACATCTCTTAAATGTTGCTAGGGCCTTATTGTTTCAAGGGGGAATCCCCTTAAAGTTTGGGTTTGAATGTATTCTAACTGCTACCTACCTAATTAACAGGATCCCCTCCTCTGTGTTACTTGAAAAAAGTCCCTATGAGGTTATGTTCAGTTTTAAACCCTTTCCGAGTCATTTGAAAAACTTTGGCTGCCTAGCATTTAGTACGTTTTAAACAATTCAAATAAATTTTATAGTAGAACAGAAAATTGGTTATTCACATGTTAAAAAGGGATATAAATTGTGGAATCTTGAAACTAAATCTGTCTTCTTCTCAAGAGATGTTCACTTTTATGAACATGTATATCCGTTTAGAACAGAGTTCAAAGAAATAGTCTCTGAAGTTGATAACATGGAACTATCAAATTTAAATTTTTTTGATTTTTATGAGCCAAATGCTTTTTCAAATGACAAAGTCCCTTATGATGAAAAGAGGGAATCTACTCAAGGGTCTGGTGGTGTTCCTCAGCAGCCTATTAACCACAATAATGCCACTGG
This sequence comes from Flaveria sonorensis, assembly GCA_025506505.1. Lineage (NCBI taxonomy): Eukaryota > Viridiplantae > Streptophyta > Magnoliopsida > Asterales > Asteraceae > Flaveria > Flaveria sonorensis. Next base: position 73,105,513 of record CM046423.1, read on the forward strand.
CGAGGCTGAGTCTAATTCTCAGTAGCCAGAAGGTGCTTCTGTGGAGAATATTAGCGTGGCAGAAGAAATTGCAGGTCCTAATGATGAGTGTAACCCATCTAAGGGGCATCATGATACATCAAATGAACCTAGACGGTCTTCTAGACCCACCTCCTTTCCAAAGAAATTTTTCGAGTACATAGTTAAGGGAAAAGTTAAGTATGGTATTGAAAAGGTTGTTAGTTATTCTCACTTGTCTCCTGAAAACTTTTTTGTTCAACTGTCTTAAACAAATTTGTTAAACCTCGCTCGTTTAAAGAGGCCATTTTTGATGTAAATTGGATTGATGCCATGAATGCTGCAATGGAAGTGTTACATAGAAATAACATTTGGGAAATTGTTGATCCACCCCCCCCCCCCCCCTTTAATAGAAAACCTATTGGGTGCAAGTGGATTTATAAAATTAAGTATAAGTCCACTGGAGAGACTGAGAGATACAAGGCTAGACTTGTTGCCAAAGGGTATTGTCAACAGTAAGGCATTGACTTTGATGAAACATTTTCTCCTGTGGTTAAATGGTTACCATTAGATGTATTGTTAGTCTTGCTATTCAAAATAATTGGTCTATGTTTCAATTAGACATAAATAATGCATTTCTTTATGGTAATATCACTGAAGATGTCCATATGACCTTGCCCGAAGGGTATTATTCCAAATCTGACAATAAAGTGTGCAAGTTAATTAAGTCCCTTTATGGCCGTAAACAAGCCCCTAGAAAATGGAATGAAAAGCTTACCAGTGTTCTTGTTACTATGAGTTTTACCCAAAGTTTATGTGATCCCTCTTTATATATCAAACAATGTGCTTCTGTGTTCATTGCTTTACTTGTTTATGTGGATGACATTATCATAACGGGTAATAATCAAACTGAAATAGACCTGGTTAAAACCACATTGGGTTCTCATTTTTTAATCAAAGATTTGGGTCTTTTAAAATATTTTTTGGGTATTGAAGTTCTATACTCAAAAAAGGGGGTATGTCTTACTCAAAGAAAATATTGCATGGAATTATTGTCAAAATTTGGGTATTTGGGATGTAAACCTGTTTGTACTCCTATTGAGCAAAGTTTTCTAGTGTGATCCAAACTTAAACAAGAGGAACCAGTTTTATCAAACATTTCCTTTTATAAAAAATTAATTGGTAAACTGATTTATTTATCTTTAACGGGGCTGAACATCTCATATGCTGTTCAGGTCTTAAGTCAGTTTATGCATGCTCGATCTAATACCCATTTGCTAATTGCATTTCGGTTATTGAGATATTTAAAATCATCTCTTGGAAAAGGGCCGTTATTTTCAAAGTCAGACTCATTTATTGTTACAGCATATGTAGATTCTGACCGGGGGAAATGTCTTTCCTCAGAAGATCAGTTACCGGATATTGCATTTTCTTAGGCAACTCTCTTATTTCTTGGAAAAGTAAAAAGCAAGGCACTGTTTCTCGGTCGTCTGCAGAAGCAGAGTACCGAGCCATGTGCTCTGCCACGTGTGAGGTTATGTGGGTCTTAAACCTTCTCAAAGAGTAGCAAATTGCATATTCTTTGCCTATAGATTTACACTGATAATTCTGCTGCTATTTCTACAGTAGCTAACCCGGTTTTTCATGAAAGAACAAAGCATTTTGAACTTGATCTTCACATCCTGCGTGAAAAAGTCTCTGCTGGTATAATAAAAGCTGTGCAAATTGGGTCTAAACTTCAAAAGGCAAATGTTTTCACTAAGGGGTTACCAATTGATCAATATTCCTTGTTGTGTTCTTAACTTGGATTGTTTGACACTGTGGGGGGGGGGGGGGGGGGGTGTTAAAATATCCTTATGGATAAGTCTCAATTTATTAATAAACTCTTTATGTGGTTATTTCCTTAGGTTGTATTGTTTTATTGTGTTTATATTGTTTAGGGGGCTGCTGGTCATTTTGCTATTCTTCAAGGAGTTTTGTGTAGCTGCTCAAGGTTATATATTTCGAAGGTTGCTGCTAGAGTTTCTTCACCAGAAATGTTGCTCTCATCTTGTTGATATCGCTCTTGTCTTGGTCTCGTGTTGGTGACTTCTGTTCTTCGAGTTCTTGTTGAATCTGCACAACCTTTGTGCATATTCAGTCAATTCTGAGTTGTTCTCTTTGTTATTGTTCGTCTTATTAAATTGATAAGATTTGTGTTGTTTCTACTCTGATTTCTTATTGTTAATGAACTTGTTTGTTTTGAGGATTGATTCATGGATCATCTATACATTTGATACATTTTTACAGTGATCACTAGAATTGTAATCTGTAGTGTGATCACTAGAATTGTAGTGTAGTGTGATAAAAAAAAAACATCATAAAAGAGTAATGTAAATTTAACTGTGGTAGTATACCTAAAGCTCTGTCATGAAATTTGTGTGTTTTTACAATCGATCAAAATTGAACTATTTTGATCCCAACAAACTGTCCTAGGAATAGTTGAAAAAGATAAAAATTACAGAACCAAGTCAAGATGATATAGATCCACACCTTTTTTTGCACCAAAGATCTTACTATTTCTGAAAGGATGACGAATCCGGCATGGGCTCGAGAAGCACACGCTCGTCGATGGTGTGACATTGATGCTACTTGACATAGTTTTACGCCTCCCGCTGCAACGCGGGTTGCTTAATACTAGTTTATTACATAAAAACTGAATTTGTTATATTGAAAAAGATGATAAATTAATGATTCATCCCAAGATAATGTATCATATAGTGGGATCCCATTCATTATAACTCTCTTTATCTTGAGTTCTCAAGCTAACTCAAACTTTAAATAGCTCCTGGCTGGTTTCCTTCCGATGATTAAAGTTTAATCATGAATTAAAAATAAAATATAAGATAACTATTATAACACTTTTCCAATGTAAGGCATCGCTATTTCATATATTTTGACCGATTAAAATTTTTATGGAAATAAGAGTTCAATTGAAAATCAGTATAACTAGTGTTTTTCCTCTGCCCGCGTTGCGCGCGTGGTAAACAGGTTAAAGCAAGGCTCAGATAAACGCAAGTAATCCAATGATTATAACATCTCACTATTTAATACGTTATCATCACAGCCTTAAAATTATAAATTATACTATATGTTAAAAATAAGTATGGAAGGGTTTATATCATAAATTGTTAGGCTCAGAAGCATAAACAGAGAGCATCATGGCTACAGAGGGTTGCGGGTAACAATCCGTCGTCCTCAAGATCTACCTCACCAAGGTTGCATCTGATTCAAAGTCTATCTATTGCGTTTAAGGCCATCATAGATTCATAGCCATGCAATAAAGCCCAACCAACAAATTTTAACCACAGAAGGATTGAGATCTTAGCGATGCCTCAGACGATCTAATACTCGCCTTCATCGGCCTAATAATAAACATAAAGGCAGCCACATCAGACATTTATAAACATTAAATTAGTCTCGTACGTGCCCAAGCAACATCCGAAATCACAAAAATGTCTCAGATAATACAAATCCATGACCATAGACCCAACATACTCAAAGCAACCGTGATCAATTAGGAACACATCAAGAAATGAAACTATATCAAACAGAGCAAGAGAGAACGCTGGTGGCGATTCCTCCCAGCACCACCGCAAAGGCACCACCATGTGCATCTTTCTCTCTCACAATAAAGTTATAAGTCGATAAAAATGTGGTAGGTGGATGCATATCTTAGTTGTATCTGATGCAATACCTACACACCACAAAATGTAAAACTCATGTGGCCAAAGTAGAAAACATGAAAACTCCTCTATTCTTTTGAGTTGTTTTTTAAATATTATGTAATAATAATTCTAGTATATTACTATAAAAGAGTAGTGTTTATAACTCATACACCACCAATGTTACAGCCTTGACACCTCAATCTCTATCCATACTATATCTCTACATATATTTTTTTGTGAGTTGTTAGTAAAAGAATGATAATCGGAAACGAATGCTCTTATCAATATGGCATAAGTTAACGGAAGATAATTTTAGTTTGTACAATATAGAAAGAAAAACAATAAATAGTAAGATGCGTTTTTATTTTCTATATTGTTTTCGAAAAATTTAGTTTATTTAGAACGAGCAACACATTTTTTAATACTATTTTGAAATCAATATAAGTAATGTTGTTGATAAGATGGAACGTAATGGGGGCGTTTGTCCCTCACAAGACGCCAGAACACGCCCTCACCACCCCCTGTCGGCGTTATGTCGGCGTGAAAGGCATCTGGCGTTACCACCATAACGCCATCCTGTGTCAAATCCCACACGAACTCTCAACCACACCAATAGGAAACTTAGAGAGAGAAATTTTAACCAAATCAGATAGATCATTGATTCTATTGTTTTCTTCTTTGAAAGAAACTATGGATTCAGGGATCTTGTTAATGGGATTTCCCGGTGGTGCTATTAGCTCATCGACGATGGTTGATGACAGTGGCGGTGGTGGTGTAAAGGTGGTTTCTTTGCGACGGTGGTTGATGACGATGGCGGTGTGGTCGTCGTCGGCCGTCGGAAATTGAAAAGGGGGGGTTTAACTTTTGAATTTTGATAGAGTAGAAAAAATTGATTGAGAAAAACTAAAATTTCTGTTGCAAAAAGTAAGTCTTAGATAAGTCTTTATATTGATAATTGATAAGACAGGAAGATGTTGGTCACCACTTGTTTTTTACATTATTATTTTTATATTGTGTTTTATTTTTTTTTAAATAATAAAATAAAAAATAGTAAATAAAACAAAATAATTAGATTATGATTGAAATTACAAAAGTTTTTTGTTAAAAAAAAATGATGCCTCCATTACCCAAGGTCTAGCAAAATTAAAATGTTTTAAGTAGATAAGGAAGAGCAATGGCGATTGATTCGTGAGTTGTATAGTAGGAGTTTGTGAAGTTGAAAGTTTACGCAATTGAAATCACAAATTCCGAGAGTAGAACACATGCAATGGAAGGGCTAAAAATAATCCCCCTGTAGGCTGTAGGCTGTAGGGCTCCGTAAATGTTGGCTTTGAGATTCCAACTTAGCTAAGCTAAGCCACCCACCTGGTACATGATCCGCCCCTACACACTCACACTCACACTCACACTCACACTCGTCTCTCTCACACATATATACTGATATACATATGCCTCCTCTCCATCAACATATTCATTCATTCATTCAACCCAGGTCAGGCCTTCTGCCAGTCAGGTCACCAGTGAGTGATGGCTTCATCTTCTCCCTGTCTCTATCTCAAACTGCTTTCTGCCAACAAATCACTACACTTGTCCCCTTCTCTATCGCCCCTTCCCCATTCTCTTCACACAAACAACTTACTCAACCTCTCAATCTCCCTTTCATCATCATCATCCACCGGACGACCTCTTCGTCCCCTTTCTCTCTCATCTTCATCTTCATCTTCTCACACACAGGTCAGCTTCCATCAATTTCTTCCCTTTCTTTTTTTTTTTTTTTTTTTTTTTTTTTACCCTTTTCATAGATTATCATATATATATATATACGCATGCAGACAGAGGTCGATACTCATGAATTGCTCTTACAAGAATCGCCAAACGGACACACAAGTACGCCCCAACTCTTCTTTTTAATTTCATTCACTTTTTCAACAATTTAGGCGTCAATTAATTAATGTTTCAGTTGAAGCCGAAACACAAGCAGTTCGTGTGCAATTCCAGTTACAGAGAGAATGTTCCTTTGGACACAACTTTCTATTAACAGGCGATCATCCTATCCTGGGCTTATGGGATCCAAACAATGCCATTTCCTTAACTTGGTCCGATGGTCATATATGGACTGTGGCTCTTGTAAGTTTTCAATTCTCCAACTTAATTAATCTAACAACACACAATCCTGATTATCATGAATTCTTGGTTTTGCTTAATTAGGACATACCTGTAGGAATATGCATCAAATTCAAGTTCCTATTGCAAGAAACCAGCGGTAAATTCGTGTGGCAACCTGGTCCTGATCGAATTTTTGAATGCTTTCATACCCAAAAGATCATTACTTTATGCGAAGATTGGGAAAACCCAGATTCCCGGCTAATAATACAAGCTGATCCCACAGACATCCCATCCCAAGAACCAGAAGAGTATGCAATAAATATGAAGGATGTATTGGTGTCTGATGAAGGGGTGCCTGTTTTAGTACCTGGTTTGAGTCAGCTGCCGGTCGATGAAGCTCCAAATGATGAACCGGAGCTCGTGAATGAAGCCGCTACAGTGTCTGCAGGACCTGATATGGCAAAGGACCTCACATTGCCTGAGGTAAATGCTTAAACGTGTTTCTTACTAGTTTTTTTTTAGTCTTTCTTTTTTTTTACACTAGCTTAGTTTCATGAGAGTTAAGAATAAGAATAGATGCAGTTTTTTCTTGTCTTTTTCTTTCCATTTAATTTGTTTCTTGATATCAATAATATCATTTCAATCTTTGAAGCAATTTGTTGATCATCAGCCTAATCACTACTAGTAGTTCTTACTTGAAGTCCTAAGTAGATCTTTGAAGTAAATCTTGGAAATTTAATTGTAGAGTCATCAGCTTATGGTAAAGATTAGAATTTATGATTGGTTTTAGTCAAGAAACGAACATAAAGGGCGTTTCTCCAAGCACGAAGCTTGCCAAAACATATGATTCTTGAATCGCTCAGCTGAAGCTTGTCGTATTCTTTTTGAACCAAAAAGATTATTTTGTTCCCGTCTAGTGAAAGCTGTACATTATATCAGATTTGTCAATTGCAGCTCCAGAAAAGAATCCAATCATTCTTTAAAATGTCATATCTTTTTTTAGTACTGAATAAACCAATTCAATTAATCACAGTTTGATTCGAAAAGCGATATAGCAAATACCTTGGATTCGAATCCAAGACCCGAGATATCATCGATACATGAAAATCAAGAATCTTGTGAGAAAAAACATCAAGAAATGCAAGTAGTGGAGGAACAAGATCATCAAGCTACTCAACCGATGAGAAGTTTGCTTCAGAATGACATTCAATGGAGCAATAATGTCATGCAGAAATTCCTCAACATTTTTGGCTTGCAGTAGCAACAAACTTAGGGCTAAAAATACCTTGCAATGTTAAGTTGTGTGTGTATATATATGACGATCAAACCATCCTTGTATTGTGAGTTGTGCATGGTTCTTTGGTTAAGTTGGTGTAGTTATGAGGAAACTGGAACTGTATGCTATCAAACAATTGTCTGGTAAATCTGAACTTTAGGCAACTAATTCCAGGGCTGTCAAAAGATTGCTTATTTAAACTACATAAACTATACAGGCTTGGCTTATCCTTCTTTTCAAATGTTTATCTGTTTGTTTTAGAGTAAAACAACTTCATAATGTTCACTAAATAGCTTGATTGATATTGTTTATTTTGTCAAAGTTATTGATTATCATTAGAATGGCTATCTATATATTGTGCCCAAGATCTTGATCAATTAGATGAATATATATGGAACATAGTAATGTGCAGTGAATCAAGAAGAACAAAGATAGAATAGCAGAATACATATATTTAGTAATATATGATCTCTTGTAATGAACCTTGTAATTTGCATTATATTCTGCATGATTGATATCATCTCCACAAATAGGAGATTGGCTGTAATTATTTATAGGCTATAGTTTTACAATGCAAGTCACGATTTCAATTATCTCTTTCAAATAGGTACACTTATTTCACACACTATTCATTATAAATGACGACACATGCAGGGTATTCATGCCCATGAGTTTCGACGGCTATTTAACTAACTTTTAACTGCCAAGTTGATAAACAAAAACATCCACACCCTTAAACAATGCAGGAAACGGTTAACCCCACTCCCTCTACTCTTGAATTTTCAATTTTCAATTGTTTTCCCTCCTTTCAATCTCCTTCCCTCCATCCAGCAGCAACTGGGTCAGATCTGACCCAGATTGACCAGGACCCAACAGTGGGTTCGTATCATAATCTTTAGGATTTCTTGATTAATCTTTCCAACACTATATTTGACCTGCAATTGGTTTAGACAACAATACGTACAAATTACAATTGTTGAATAACAAAAAAGAGCAAAGAAGCCGTGGTTACATCTCATTCCACGGTGAAGAAAGATACAACTTGTTAGCATGCCGGTCTTTGTGACTTAAAAACATTATAAATGAAAGGATATATATATATATATATATATATATATATATATATAGAATGTGCAGTGACTTTAAAACATTCTAAATGAAAGGATAGAATGTGCAGTGAATCGATAAGAACAAAGATAGAATAGGTACACTTATTTCACGCACTATATTCATTATTACACGACATTTTCCAAGCCTTAAATCGAACATATATTTTCCGAGCATTTTTTGAGCGATCGTCGGACGAGCGCCGAGCAATTTGGACAACACTAGTTTATCTTCGTCTTGATATTCTGTTTTCACATATGTAACATACTGATCAAAACTAGTTTCTATGATTGATTTTGCCTTTGATTGCTGACAATTTCTAAATCCATAGCAGGTCGACAAAAACAGTGAGCAAAAGGACTTATCTATCTATATATCTAATAAGATAAGAAATCAATGGCGTATATCTAATTTCAGAACTAATTAATAGTGAACCATAATTCATAATATTTATTCATGGCAAAAATCAATTGAAAATAATCAACCAATGTTCGGTTAACATTTTGGAAGATCTTTTGGAGGTGGTAGAAGCGACTCGTTGGGTCCATTTCCGTTATCAACCAAAAATGCCATTTTTAACCCCCAAGTTGTGTGCACTTCCAAATGACAATGCAAGAACCACACCCCGGGATTATCAGCCCGGAATCGAATAGCAACCCAACCACCGGAAGGCACACCAATAGTATTCCTCTCCACGGGATCCACAAGGTTAAACTTGTTTGCGTCTTTCTTTGGGTTATAGTTGCCAATTCCCTTGCCAACTGCGAAGAAATTGAAGCCGTGTAGATGAATCGGGTGATTCTCGGCAGCAATGATACTCGTGTCTTGAAGTACTAACTCAACAGTCGAGTTGTATTTTAGCCGATAGACCTTAGTCCCGTTGGATGTAGCCAAGTTTGTGGGAGGGGTTCCGGTGTAGTTGAAAGCAATAGGTGGATTACCGGGAAAATCTGTGGTAAACACTCCTTTGTTTTTGAAGTAATGGGCTTGAAGAAGGGCTGTGGTGGGCATAACAAAGGTAACATTGTTTATGCCCGCCACAACTCGACTTCCGTTACCAGCTTTACAAGTAGGGCATGGGTTGACGCCAAGCCCAACCGTAAAATATAAGGAATGGTTGATCTGTAAGGGCACTTTGGCGGGAAACCTTTTTGAATTTAAACTACGGAGGGAATCTATGAATTTATTTGCGACTGCGGTGGCATTTTGTGGGGGTGGGGTGGTACGGGTGGCGGAGGAGGAAAGGGTGCCGGTATAGTGGACGGTGGCGGTGGCAGTCTTGTTGTCAACGACAATCGGGGAGTCCATGAATGGGGAGGCGATCATGATGTATTTACTGGGTTTCTTATTTGCAGTGATGATGACGTTGGTGGTTTGGCCGGGTGCTATGACAATTGTGTCGGTTTTAAAGGGTTTTACATACACGGCATCCACTTCAACCACCCTGAGCTTGTGCCCGGCAATCTTAAAGAACAGTTCTTCATTGAGTGCAGCGTTAATTATGCGTAGCATGTAGGATTTTCCTTTCTCCACACTCATTTGAAACCCTCCTTGTGTCTGACAACCATGAACTCGTCCCGGATGACCATTAATAGTATGGGCATCTGAGACGTTAGGTGCCAAGCCAGATTTCAATGCTTGATTGATCACGGCTTCAGTGTCTGATTTCCACCACTCACCTACATGCATCCACATTTTTAACGGTCACGTTGATATTTATAATGATCAGAATAGGTTCTTAATTAATTAATTTTAACCTAAGATCAGGACTTGTTCCATATGCGGTTTAGGAAATGGATATGGAACACCAAGTTTAGGCAAGATGACGATAGCACCATGGACGGTAGCTCTCAGCCATAAAATATGAGCATGCCATAAAAGCGTGCCTCGTTGCCCTATTATGGTGAAGTTGTACACGTAGTTTTGTCCAGGCTGGATTGGGCATTGTGTTATGTATGATGGTCCATCAGCCCAACCCGTGCGCAGTTGTCTTATTCCATGCCTGCCAAAAACATTCATAAAACTAAGTAGATCTCACTTAACTTTAATTTCGTTATAATTAATCTAAAGAAACTCAGGCCCGGCCACTAATTTTAAAGATTAATGTTAGTTGTATATTAAATTAAACCATACATACATACCAATGGATGGAGACATTATACTTGACATGGTTGACAACCTTTACGAGAACCCTATCTCCCTCTCGAGCGTAAAGTGTCGGTCCAGGAAATCGACCGTTAACAGTCACAATGGGCTTGCTTGAGCATAAACGATTCGCGTTCTTTGTAACCACCTGCATATGTATATATATAGCGATTCATAATTTCATGTTACAGGTGGTTACATACGTATATATACGTGTATATATGTATATGTATATGTATATACATACGTATATATACGTATGTATATACGTATATACGTACGTATGTATATACGCATATACGTATGTATATACGTATATACATGCATATATACATATATATACACGTATATGTATATATATATATATATATATATATATATGTATATATATATATATATATATATATATATATATATATATATATATATATATATATATATATATGAAATTTCAGTTCAAACTACAACCTTTGATAAGGAACAGGTTATTTATAATCATGTTTATATATGTGTTCCGTGAAACATACAATAAGAAATTTAGGTATGTCAATTGTTGGTTTAAGATAAAAAGATAAAGTAATAGATCAACTAAGACAGCTCACATTGAACTTGTAGTGACGTATGCGACCATGAACCAACAACGGAAACAAGAACCCTACTAAAATCAAAGCTCGAACCAAACCCACCATCATATCCGCAAGCTAGCTAGCTAGAAAACTAATTTGGTTCGTGAAATGACTAGCTAGCACAAGCTTATATATATATGGATGGGTTATGACCTGATATATTTAATTAATAATATTGTTGTGATGTCATTTCTAGTTGGTTATGGTTAGGTCATATATGTTCATGTCACCCAGCAGCAGGATTGAGTTGACTATTGGTATAGTAGTAGTTTGATGAGGAAATCAAACACACTAGCTTAATTGATCATATATTTCTTTAATTGCAAGCAAGTTTGATATGATATAGATGTAAATATGCATAGTTAGGTATGGTTTATAGGATATCTTTCATATCACATAAAGTAAACTACAGGGTGTGAAAGTTTGTTAAAAGTGTCTATTTCTAAACAAAAAAGCAAAATCCAAGTACAGATGTGTCAATTATTATATGTTTTGTGAGTTTTTATTTAACTTATCTTTTATTTAATCCTCTACACATTAATTAAAGAAGAGGAATATTATAACTTAACGATGTGTCGATGTTTTTCACTATATTAAAATGTTTAATTATGTGTATTTATGTGCTTATTAATGTGAAACACAATTATTTTGAGAGCTTATTGAATTTCAAGTTTGCGGAGCTTAACGGACACAATTCGGGTGTTTTTCAGGAGTTAGAATGAAAGCCGTAAGCTTAAGAAGGAAGCAACACTTGAAAAATAGAAGTGAAGAAAAAGTGAAGGGGGACGTAAATTATGTCCCTAAGGACATAAATTACGTCCTATGTGAGAATCAGGGAAAAAATAAAACACGCAAACTAGGACACAAAACAAGAGGAAAAAAATGCTTATTCGGGGGGGGGGGGGGGGGGTTAGTAAATTACGTCTCCGAGACGAGGACATAAATTACGTCCCTGGGCTGACAGTTACGAATTTTTAGGATTTTATAACCTAATTAAAGGTTTAAAAGGGGGCTGCGAATTAATTCTTCAAAAAGTCATTTTTGGTCATCCAAGGTGCTATTTTGAAAGCAAAGAATACCACGGATCCATCATTTCATGCAATCGATTTCGACAACAACCGATTTCGATTCCATAACAACCATTAGCGGCTGAACCACCAGTGATCTTCTCCGTGTGTAGGGTTTGTGTTTATGACATTTGTTTAACTTTAGTTGTTCTTAGATTGGGTTGAAGTTTTGGTTGGCAAGTTAAACTATATGATTTCATTTATTGGTTGATTACTATAAATGATTTTTCTTTCTTTTGTATCTTAATCTAATATTCATTAGTTTTTAGTTTTTCTACATCATGAGGATTGTGAGTCTTAAGTTTTGATTAGCAAATTAAAATTGGTAGATTGTGAATAGGTCCATTTACAACCCGTTTCATCTCTATAATTGAAATCAATCAAACCAATACAATTATGACCATGTGATTGTCTGCTAAAAATAACTAGGTTACAAATTTATTTTACAACCTGAAACCCGGAGTGGATCATTCTTCTTATTATTATTTTCATAACCAATCAAGTTTGTTGCTTTGCAATTTTGTTTTCTAAATCAATCATAAATTCAAAGTTATTTTCTAATTTAAATTAACGCTAGTGAACTACAAATACAATTTCCACATATTTCTTGTGGAGACGATCTTACTTGCCCGTACTAGTATAGGCGAGTTAAGTCTTAAATATAACTTGTTTTTTAGTAGACCACGATACTCTATATCACTTAACCTTAAAAATAACTTGCGTATAATCATAAACATAGATTTGTGTAATTATAAAAATAAATCGCGTAAGTATATACCTTATATGGATAATTATGGCGTATAAGAAATTACCCATCTTCATAAAAGTCACATGTCGCATCTTGATGACTCCGTATTCTTTGTACATTTTTGTAGGCAATCTTCAAACTAGCAATTTCCTGAACATTCAATAAAATAATCGTCTATCATCTTCATTCCAGCGGTTTCATTCGTAACTCATCTTTTTATCTATTTTGTTTCTTTAACGAAAGTAATTTTTTGTGGATGTACTCTATGGAGGTCCACCAAGTTTTGAATATTAATATTTGAAGTTCTTCCCATTTCCCTTCTATTGTGTGTGAGAGTAACTCAAATTGTTGTTGTTTGTATACAAATAATAGATGAAGATTTATATAAACATAAATAAACAATGAGATAAAATAAAAGGAGGATCAACATGAAGATTAAAATATATGTAAACAAATGACAAATTTGAGAATCGAAGATTTATGCATATTATAAATAGACAATTAAAATGACGACTTTTTAATATATTTTATTCAATATTGTTTATGCTTCTGTTCAACGTAATTGCAAAAATCTTGTTCTTGACCTATAATATATATATATATATATATATATATATATATATATATATATATATATATATATATATATATATATATATATATATATATATATATATATATATATATATGAGCTGTGTTATAGATACACCCAAAGAGATATCTGGAAACCCTGATTATGACCTGTAAGGGCAATCACAGGTCGTATAGCTCTTCAACCAATCGAATTAGTCATTCAAACATTTCACAGCTCGTGAGACAATTCACGGGCATATTTTTTTTACGGCACATAACAAACTTTACGAGTTATTAAGTCCTAAACATACAGCCCGTTAATGGAATCACGGGCCGTGACTTAAGTCAAGTAATAAATTCTTCTTAACACGATGTAATATTCCTCGATTACGATGTAATTTTGTATTTATTACATTATTTGATACGACACAATATTACTCGATATTAGTGGTAATTATTTGACACGACGTAATATTTTTTGTGAAATACTATATAAATCGTTACTTATTAACTCATTTCTTATTTATAAATTTAATATTCGTATCATTTTTTTATGCGATATAGATTATTAACGATGTCAATCTGGGATATCAACTATATATTGGGTTTCGATTCTAACTTCTACCCCGTCGAAGGTTATAGTTATTAAAGTGACGAGGGTGGTAACTATGTTGAACCTACACTTCTAACTATGGCGATAATGGTAGGAATGTCGGTGGTGATGACGTCGGCAATAATAGAGGTGAAAGTAGCGGGGATAACAATGGTGATGGTTCTGAAACAATAGGGTTATACGACACGAATCGGGTTATTACTTAATTGTTACAAACTTCTGTCATTTGATAATAACTAACTATAATATTTAAAATTATCAGATTTTTTCATCTCATGAAGAATTGGTTAATTGGCAACTAGTACAGGTCAAGAAAATGATTATGTTATTGTCACAAAACGATCTCGGAAAAAAACATAAGTGGGTTGGTGGTTAAATTATGGTTGAAATGTGATCGTGCTAGAGTATACAAATGAACATCCACTCTTAAAAAATTGATACCAAAAAAACAAATTGTCAGTTTGAATGACAGAAAAGTACCAATTAAAGAAAGTAGGTGGATAATAGTTCATGAACCTGATGAACACCTCGAGGGGCATGTGTAACATCTTTGATTTTTAATGCTTAACTCTTTGTTGACTAAATGTAAGAACCTACTTACGAAAACTATCTCATGTTTTAAGCATTATGATTTATGATGAAACTATTAAATATTCGTATGATTCTATGATAACACGTGTGTAAATAATAGATCTTGCTATAAACAGTGACTTGGAAGTGCCCTAACATTAACCAAATTCTAAAACAATACAAAATTACAACATAAGTGAAATATATATAATTATAAGGGTGAAAAATTTACATATGTGTAACTTAGGGTTACATACGTAACTTTTGTTCAAAGGATAAATATTTAATTAAATTAAGTCCTATAATTATCTATACATTATAAAATATAAATAAGAATATATATATATATATATATATATATATATATGAATGGATAATTACAAATTATTATATATATTATTTTATTATTTTAATCATTTTAAGTGATATATATCTAATAAACTAATAAATAATTAACTAGTACTTATCCTAAATCTAACAAATAATTAATCAAACTTATTCTAACTCTAAAATATCAAAAAAAAAATCGTTCATCCCTATCCCTACTAAAATATGACTTTTATTAATAAAAATATTAAGAAAATCTATCTTAATTGAAACCTAATACCTTAAATTTTTCACTATAAATAGGGTTTAATTCTTATTTTTTTTCATATCAAAATCTAAATCTAGAGCTCTCATAGCAACAAATCTCACCCATAGAAACTCTCTTGAGCATCCAAGAAGCTTCCCTTATCAAGTAAATTTTAGTGTTCTTTGTGTTCTTCGTGTTTCTCGTGTTTTTCGTGTTCATACCTTTCCAATTTTGTTCTATCAAAATTCAAATATAACTAGCTTAGATCTTAGATTAAATAATATGTTTTTGTAGTAATCATAGATCTAAGATGGATCAAAACATCAAATAAATATAAAATCATCAAGACTTTGCTTAAACACATCAAACTTAAATTTTCGGATTTTGACAAATTCATAGGGCGAACTTCGGATAGTCATATCTCCCTCATAACAAACTCTTTTTCTATGATTATTTTTTAAAAAATAAAATTCAGAGTTTTATCTTTCCAACCATATAAACAAAGTATTCTAACTCATTGATTTGACCCCTCAAACAGCTCGCGCAAGTTTAGTGCGTGAATCTGTCCAAAGCTATGAAAACCCTAAATTTGACAACTTTTTAATGTTTTCATAAATATAATGTAAAACAACAATTTTTGTTATAAAATAAGTAATATAAATGTGTTTTAAACAATAAAAATCCAAACTTTAATGATTATTATGATTATATATCAACTTGAATCATGTTTCTAGTAAAATTCTTCATCTTTTCAATTGTAACCCTATACTATACAAATCACCTATTCCCATCCTTGCTAAAATTATATTTAAACTTGTTCTCTATACTTTATAAACATACCAAACACACATTTGACTTGGTCTAGTATACATCTAGAATCATTTCACCCCGTATGTAGTTATATGGCAAACAAAAGGTTCTGGCTAAGGAAAGACGAGGTACTTAAGTGATGAAAATCCACCAACTCTTTTCTGGGAATCTTTTTGTTGTATGTGCTACTCTAGGATGACACATATCTAGTATACGAAAACCATTCTTGAAATTTTACAATAACAACCCCTCAACTATTCATAAGTATAATAAACTAACTAAATAAACTTACTTAGGGCAATCCTCATTCCAAGTTACTACAAGTTGCAAGATCAACCCACCTACTTTACAAGATGAGTTCATAGCCCCTTTCTTTTGTATTTTGGGGTGGAAACATGCTCTCTATATCAAACCGAGAATTCAAATTCTAAAGTTAAACTAGTCTTTTGCAAACTTAATGACAACTTTTTTATAGTAGTAAAACTAAACTGATTATACATGTTGCTATATTCTATGCTACTTTTTTACTATAAAGTCCCTCTTTTTCTAAAATCTACACAACCATTAACTTCGGGGAAGCCATGGGAATACGTAGATAGATCTATTGGCCTGACAAGCCCATTCGGTACTCAGGTTGATGCATGCCAATCAATACCGAGCGTCCTTTGAGTCAACGCATTCTTTTTGAGTTGAAATGAGCTAGATGTTCAGAAACTGCATACTAGACAAGCATACTATTAGTCTGACCTCTTGTGTCAGGGGGTTAGAGGGGAGGGCATTTGATCACTAGGGTTGGTTATGGACTCATGTATAATAGTTTACTTACTTGTATTTGGAAAATTGTTTATTGGTTTGTACATTGTTATCTACTATATATACTTCTAAACCTATGTGCTCACCAACTTTTTAGTTGACATATTTTAGCATGTTTTCAGGTAATGGAAACTAAGTTCGTTGCTTTGCTCATGCTAGGTTTCAAGGATACGCTTTAGTTGGGCCTAGTTAGACTTTGAATAAAATAAATACTTGTTTACTTCTTTGGTTTATTTGTTATTAGGAGTGGATGTAACTAACTATTCAGTTTTAATAATTAATTTCTTTTAGAACTCTTTATCCTTGTCTTATGATTCAATTTCATCACGCCTCGGTGTTTCCGGTTTAGCCAGGGTGTGATAGCATGCATACGCAATGAGACTCATAAAAAAGAGCTTTGTAGGTAAAGCAACTAACAGAGCTAAATATTGAGCCTTGTAACATTTTAAGCACACTGACGGAACAGAATCCCAAAAACGTGTAAGCCTTAAGAATGTTATATAATACTCGCACGAAAATAAAAAAGTCAAGTAGAATCGATGAAACCTTAATGCAGATTTTTTTTCTATACTAAAACAACATAAACATATTTACAACCCTCACATATATGAACCCAAAAATACCATAGACAGAGTGTTTTTATACATCCCATATCTTACACTCTATGGCGCGCCTACCCACATGTGCTGATGATAGACATGACGTATAAAACCAACGTGTACAATAAGCCATTTCTTCAAATGGTTGGTGTGACATCAACCTTGAAATCATTTTCTATTGCTTATGCATTTATTGATCTTGAGCATGAGATCAATTTCAGATGGGTTTTGGAACAACTAAAAGAAACTTTGGAGCAAAAGTGTATAGAACCTTGCGTTATACTTACCGACAGAGACCTTGCTCTAATGAAAGCGTGTGAAGAACTTTTTCCAAATGTCATGCGACTACTTCGTAGCAAAGTCGATCACGCAAGCCCTCAACATGTCTTCGAGGGTCCGAATCATCCTTTCGCTCTGACCATCGGTTTGAGGGTGATAGGCGGTGCTTAAGTCTAGACGTGTTCCCAAGGCTTGTTAAAATGATTGCCAAAACCTAAAAGTAAAACGACTATCACGATCGGATATTTTTAATTAGGGTACCCCATGTTGAGACACGATCTCATCGACATACATCTTGGCCAGTCTTTCCATTTTGTAGTCCTCCGTTATTGCCAAGAAGTATGCCGACTTGGTCAGTCGGTCCACAATCACCCATATGGCATCGTGCCTTTTTAGGGTTCGTGGGAGTTTTGTGACGAAATCCATGTAATTCTTTCCCATTTCCATTCAGGTATCTCCGGCTATTGGAGCAATCTGGATGGCTTTTGGTACTCTGCTTTCACCGTGGAGCAGGTCAAACACTTTCCCACGTAGGTGGCTATTTCTCTCTTTATACCTGGCCACCAGCAGTTTACCTTTAGGTCGTTGTACATGTTTTCACATCTAGGGTGAATGCAATACTTTGCTTTGTGGGCTTCATCTAGCATGGTGTCTTTTAGCCCACCTAGTGTCAGAATCCATGCCCTTCCATTCATCCTCATTATCCCATCATCTTGGGTCTCTAGTTGTTTTTCCATTCCTTTTAACCCTTCTTTCTCATAGCTCTCTTCATTTAGGGCCTCCTTTTGTGTTCTTCGTATCTGATCTAACAAAACTGATTCATGCCTTCATTCGCAAAGCACAAACCCTAAGCGGTTATGCTCTCTCCTTCACGCTTAAAGCGTCGGCTACCACGTTTGCTTTGCCAGGGTGGTATCGGATTTCACAATCATAGTCATTAACCAGTTCCACCTATCTTCTTTGTCGCATGTTTGACATCTTTTGGTCAATGATGTTTTGTAGGCTTTTGTGATCGATGAAGATCACATACGTTGTACCATACAAGTAATGCCTCCAGATTTTAAGTGCAAACACCACGCCTCCTGACTCCAAATCATGTATGGTGTAATTTTGTTCGTGCACTTTTAATTGTCGTGAAGCGTACGCTATCACTTTATTTCTTTGCATTAGAACTCGACATAGCCGAGTCCTTGATATGAGGCATCGCAATACATGGTGAAATCATCTGTTCCTTTTGGTAGAGACAGGATTGGTGCACTACATAGCTTATGCTTTAGGCTTTCAAAAGCTTCCTACTATTTTGCTTCCCATTTGAACTTAGTGTTCTTCGGGGTCAAGTATGTCAATGATTTCGCAATTCTCGAGAAATTTTCTATAAATCTTCAGTAGTAACCAGCCAACCCTAGAAATTATCGTACCTCGGTGGGGGTCTTGGGCTCTTCCCACTTCTTAATTGCCTCTGTCTTCTCTAACCATCAGATTGTTCCAGTTGCACCCTCATTCCCATAATAGTCTCTGGTTTGCATGCCATGAATGCCTTGTAGTTACAACCAGTTCGCACACATGCTCCTTCTCGTTCCGCCTCGTTGTTGTTTCCATAGGTGTCATTGTTTCCATCTTCATTTTCTTCCCTGTGTTTCATGGTTACGTTCGACGTTGACATGGGCAGTGATAGCTGGTAGGGCATTTGTAATGGCTTCTGCAATTAGTTGTTAAAGTCTAGTTTCTTGGTCGTTGTTGTGGTTTTTATTGGGGTGGTTGGTTTTGTCGGTGTTGTTGGTTGTGGTTTCATCTCATTAGTTGGTACGAGCTCCTGATCGGGTGGTGACACCACCTCTAGCATTTAGAGCACGTCCTTGTCCTCTTCCCCTCGGCATGGCTAAAAATAAACAATTTATATAGTTTTAAACTCAAGGGGTTTTATATATGCAGTTATCATAGCATAACAACCAATCATATCATCACATCATACAACCTAAGGGATTTAAACATCACATCAAACAAACATATATAGTCTTGACCATAGCAAACCCTCTATGGATACAAAATTTAAATAAGTCCAAAATACAATTAAGTGTGACATGAGTGAACATTCACCCATATTCTACAGAATACATAGTTTATTTAAAAGTTAAATAATACAAAGTAAAATAAATATAAAGACATCAATAACGGTGGCAACGACAGGAACGGGACCAATGGTCGAGCACACACTTGTGGGCGTCCCGAAAGAGCTTCCTTCTCATCCTTGCTAGTAGGGACACTGTCTCGTCCCTCTCTTCCTTCAGGGTGTCGTAGTGCTGGTGTCGACACCACGCCTCCTCCATGACAGAGTCTCTTATCAGTGTCCCCGAGTGATACAGGGGCAGGTCGGCGAACACTTGATGAGACGCGCTAGAGTAGCGTGCCGACTCATCGTAAGGGTCGGTATAGTACATCGACGGACCCAAATGGAAACTATGACATGCTACCGTGTCACCCCCATAGGGCCTAGCCAGGTATAGTGAGGTCGGTGGAGGTAGTGGTGGCAGCGATGGTACGACCGGTTGTGGCGGTGCCCCGATCAGTCCCGTAACCAAGTTACCCCACTCCTGCTGGAATATGGGATGGGTCGGATGGGCATTTATGCAGTTTGCCTCACACGAGGTGCAACGTCCATTTCGGACTGTCCCGAGCGGTCGCCGACGATCCAGACGTGTCTTCCGAAGGCTCGGTATCTGAATTATCTTTATTCAGATAATTATCTTTGGAGCTTACAGAAGAAATTATTCAGAGCATGGAAGTAGGGATGACGTTCTGTGATTATATAATTATCTTTATTCGTATCTGAATTCCATTAGCAACTGAAATGATCATTGCATTTTGTTAATTCTGAAGTATTATAGCGTAGAGTTTTGTGTCCTTTTGTAATTAATATCATAATTCAAAGCTATCAGCTATGTATCTCTATGTCTTTCTTTCAGGAGGTTATAAAAGAATTTATTTCCCCTTTTGA
Organism: Flaveria sonorensis; assembly: GCA_025506505.1. Taxonomy (NCBI): domain Eukaryota; kingdom Viridiplantae; phylum Streptophyta; class Magnoliopsida; order Asterales; family Asteraceae; genus Flaveria; species Flaveria sonorensis. Next base: position 73,126,118 of record CM046423.1, read on the forward strand.
CTTTGTTTTAGGCTGGAGTCACTTTTACTTAAAAATAGTTTTTTTGTATAATAGGAACACGCAAGAGGCTCATGCTAAAAAGTTAGCTTGTTGTCTTGTTTATTCTCTTTAATATCCATTACATGTATAAAAAATAGTAATAATAATAATGGGTGTATGTATTTGTTGCATGAGTTTGATATTTATAGAAAAAATAGTTATGTTGTGCAGATGGAGAAATTAAAAGTTCAATAGCATTCTCATTTTGCATATTTTGGTATATCAATGAGATTACAGGTCATGTTTTCTTGGTAACATTTCAAATTAGACTTTGCATTTTGTAATAGGTCAGATTTCTGGTTGTATTTGTTGATATTGGGTCATCTTGCAGATTAGATATCGTTGGTAATGGTCATATGGCAGGTGGTAATGGGTCAGATCACTGATCTACAGTAACAGGTGAGATCCCATTAATTATATAAACACAAAAAAGCAGCAAATCAATCCTTTAAATAAGTTAGGTATATTATATTATGTTATTTAATAGGTTATGACATTACCAACCCTATAATGGGTCTAATTTTATGATCAATGTTTCAGGCTTATGTTTATGAGGTTTGTTTGTTTGCTCTTTAGGAGCTGATTATGGTTAAATTACCTGTCCTCATTATAACCCGTTTTGATCCATTACCTAACCTAGCCAACATGCTCAACTTGTCACCTCTAATCTTTTTTAGGGATTGAGATGATCCAATGATTATGATATGATACAAATAAGAAGCATACGTTCTCCTTTTAGTCAATAAGATTGTGATTGTGGTTTGGCATTGCCAATCAGGGGCACACAACTTTGGTTGATTTCATACATCGGTAGCTTTCAGTTGCTCGGGGTTTTGCTTTATCAGGTGCGTCATTTTCTTTCCCATCTGGATATTATGTGTTTCTGGATTTTAGTTCTTCAAGTGCCTTTGATGCATCTTTGATTTTATTTACTAATGTAATGTGTTTTCAAGGTTCTAAATAATGCATCTTGTCTTATGTGTTACAGTCTACATGAATGCCTTCATTCAGTTTGATTATGTTTATTTAATTTGTGATGCATCCTGTCTTTTGTGTGTGGTCAAATATTTTGATACTATTCAACTTTTTATGAACACATAACCTTGGTAAATGAATATGCAGTGAGTTAATAAACTTGATTAAACAATTTTTTAGTTCTTGACTGGGCTAATAGTATAATTAACATACTAAGTTGTCCTGCTCCACAGTTGCCATATTTTCAGCAAAACCTCCAACTTTCTTATCATTACAAGAACTTACTGCAATGCTATTTTCTTAGTCAAGTTAATATTTAATAATCTTCTACCTTCACTGGTCAGATATTAATATGATATTCATAATTATTTTAGTTTTGGATAGGTTCCTTTTATCCATGTTGATGGGGTAAATGGCCACATTTTCATTATGTGATTGTAAACTTAGATGGGTCAAACCACCCTTTACCTCTTACAACTGTATACCATAATTTGCAGCCCATTAGTGCAGCGTTTTATTTAAAATGAAATTTTTCAATAATAGTAACTCAATCTTTGTAAAAAAGTTACATGTTTACTAACGAAAACATCTTTGATTACTAATGTGTCTTTCAAGCATCTTTAATTAATAGTAACTCAAGCATTTTATCCTTTGACGCATCATTGATTTTATTTACTAATGTAATCAACTTAATATTCAATAATATTCTAGATTCACAAATAAGAGTTTAGTATAATATTCATAATTCTTTTTTTTGAATAGGCTTAAGTTACAAATGAGACTGTTTGCTTCCCAATAAAAAGCCTTATACTTTAAAAAGTTTAACAAATTTATCTTGCATTTTGAAAACACAAATGTCTCTAGATACGCTTAAGGTTCAACCCAACTCTTTTTGGCCTGGTCTTAACTATTTTGACCTGTTAACCCTAACTGCTTCACCCACCCATTTACCCACTTAAAAGGCAGAGAACCAGCATCGTAAAAAATTAACTGAAATCACTGAACGTCTTCATTTAAATTACTTTTGTTTATGATTTCAGTAACTAAGTTCCACCCTCTTTATTTAACCGCTAATCTCAGTGTGCATTGCTTTAGAAGGTAAAGATATGTTTAGGCATCCGGGCTAGGTAATGCCATTAAGCAGTCACATAACCTGGTTGGGAAGGAGCCTGCGGGGTTCCCTGGTGTACATGTGGCATATAGTTATATTTCTTAAAAGAAGCTTTTGGATGTTGTTGTGGTTATGCAGCCTAGAATTTACTAACTTGCGATTATAACATCCATAAGTTATATATTTCTTATTACTTCTGAACTGCATATTAGAATGTACAACTTCATTAGAACAACTTCTATTGCTGTAGTTCACATCAGAAAAAAGGATAAAATAGCTAACCATGTGTTATCCTATTGATATGATCCACTTATTAAGGTTAGTTGTAGTTGTGTGAATGTAAAATCCAATTCTCTTCAATGGCAAAGTTTACATGATAAATTGATTTTGATGTCAACTTAAAACCAATACTATTCTAATATGGTTTTGTAAATCAGCCCTGTATTTTCACCATATAGATTCCATATCAAGTTTCAATTTGAAGATTTTAAAAGCTTGAGATGAGTGAGTTAGTTTTGAAGTTTAAAGCCTAGGAACCATTTGAAATGGAAGTGAACAGATTATCTGGTTTTTGTGTGTTGATAATTTGGAAAATACTTGTTTCCACATTACATGACATACATAAAATGTTTAACCATTTATGCTTTGTATGTACCGAATAGACAAAATGTTAGGAATCAAGCGGCGCAGCGGAATCAACACACAAACACGCACAAACGATTATTACACAGAAACATAAAATAAACGACACAAGGATTTAATGTGGTTTGGTCGGTGTGCCCTTCGTCCACGAGCTGCAACTAGGGTTTTCTTTATTTGCTCAATACAAAGATTACAAATACATGACATGGATATATATAGAGACTAATTAGGGTTAACAACTTAATAGACAAGAAAACTAAACATGGGCCCAAGCCCAAAGCCTTCACAAACCCAACAATCTCCCACTTGAAGGCTTTGCGATAAATTCTAGCCCGCCATTCAAGTACAAAGCAACCCAGTCATCTAGTAACTTCAGTAATCTTTAAACAAGTCTTCCAAGCCTCTAGTTCCCAAAGAACAAGCTAACACTTTATCACATCTCCTAGTTGCAGCGACCCCTCATCATCAAGTACCAGAAGGGCCAGTTGAAGCTCTCCCGAGCTCCAACTCAGTCGTGGCTAGTCCCGCAAATGACTCATCCTCTATCTTAACCGGTTTGAACATTCTACAGGATTCAAAGATACACCGAGGATCACCATCATTCTCCAAATTCAGCAAACAATCACCAGGAGAGAATTTTTCAGTTGTAGTCTTTAAAACCCAATGGTTCTTTGTAACTTTACCCGGAACACGTCTCGTGCTCCCACTGTCACCGAATCCCCTAAATGGTTTAGACTTTCGAACTTGTTCACCTAACATCTTTGCTCCAAACTTCACGTTTGCAAAATGAACTCTCTTAGCACCAGATTTAGCGAACCGGATTTTGTCGTGCTTAACCGGGACAGTCATACATCCCTCAGCAGGTACCTGAACCATATACAATGACCCACGCTTTATACCACGAGCAATAACCAGATTACCATTGATCACCCTTAATTTACCACTACCAAACCTCACTTCCTGTCCTTGTTCATCCAGCTGACCAACTGAAATCAATTTCTTCTTCAGTCCCGGAATCACCTTGACATTCTTTAGGTTCCATGTAGTACCCAGTGAAGTAACCAGATCAATATCACCCATGCCCGTAACCTCAAGTATCTCGTCATTGGCTAATCGTACCTTTCCAAAATCACCATGTTTCAGATTCACCATTGTTTCCCCGTTGTCCATGGCGTGAAACGAAGCCCCTGAATCCATGACCCAAGAGTCCACACTGTTTATCATACTGAGTATCAATGCATCATCATCAGAAACATCCGCAACAACAGTGTTTAATTCCTTCTTATTCGGACACTGACTCTTAACGTGTCCCACCTCATTACAGCTCCAACACTTCACATTCTTCCTAGGTTTAGATGAACTTCTTCCCCGACTCCCATTGTTCCTGTTATTACCCCAACCTCTGCCAACATTTAGTAGTTCACTATTAGATAATTCACCCGAGTTCCTTCTTCTGACTTCTTCACCCATAATCAGATCTCGAATACCATTGAGAGTGAAACCCTTGGTCCCCACAGAACTTGAAATTGCAGTCACAGTTCCAGACCAACTATCAGGCAGAGATGATAATAGCAGTAGAGCCTGAAATTCATCATCAAACTTAATTCCAACAGACACAAGTCTTGTTAAGATTGAATTTAGATTGTTAATGTGAGCAGTCACTGAGCTTCCTTCTTTTATCCTTATGTTCACCAGCTCCCGAATCAGGAACACCTTATTCGCCGCAGCTCATACATATTTGACAAAGCAGTCATCATACCACGAGCCGTGGTTTTCTTAATGACGTTAAAAGCAACATTTTTCATCAAAGCCAATGTAATAACCGCACGAGCCTTCTTGTCCTTTAATTCCCAATCAGCTTGTTTTATTTCCTCAGATTTTTCTTCTAGTACCATATCCAAGTCCTTTTGACATAACAATGCTTCTACTTGGATTTTCCACCAACTGAAATCAGAACCGTTAAACTTCTCGATCACAACCTTCCCGTCTTCAGCCATCTCAAATGGCAAACAAGAAGCAAATCAAAACAGTGAACAGACACAGCAATGGCACGGGCCTGAACTTGACGGCTGTTCTACTGAACACTGTCAATTAACCAATTTGCTCCTACAATAAACCTTGTAGACAAATCTAAAACCAAATATACTTTTCTTTCACTAAACACGGTTCCCCAAACAGTTATAATAACCGGTCAAAAAACAAATTGAAAATTAAAAACACAAAACCCTAACTAATACCCGACGAATCCAAGAGTTATTCACCAAACCCTAATTAACGGATCAAAAGGTTTCAACCTGGTACTCAATCTTGATCACAACCAATTGGATAATCAACAAAAAACAAATTGTTTTTTTTTTTGTTTTGAAGCAAATCACCAAAAGAGAAACCAAAATTCTTGAGATATGGTTTTTTTTTCTTGTTGTTTGCAGCAAACAAATCAAATCAAATCTCCTTCAGAATATTCTTGAGATATCGTTCAAAGCTAGAAACAAAATAGATTGTTGGTTCCCGTGCAAACCTCAAAGAAAAAAAAACTTGATTTCTTTTCTTCTCGTCAACGTAAACACCAAAAAAAGACGGCGCCAGAACACAACTACTCGAACCTTTTACGAATCGTCTACTCGGTGCTTTCGTGTGTACGACAAGCCAAAGCTCTGATATCATTTGTTAGGAATCAAGCGGCGCAGCGGAATCAACACACGAACACGCACAAACGATTATTACGCAGAAACATAAAATAAACGACACAAGGATTTAATGTGGTTCGGTCGGTGTGACCTACGTTCACGGGCTGCAACTAAGGTTTTCTTTACTTGCTCAGTACAAAGATTACAAATACATGACATGGATATATATAAAGATTAATTAGGGTTAACAATTTAATAGACAAGAAAACTAAACATGAGCTTAAACCCAAAGCCTTCACAAACCCAACACAAAACATTTAAAGGAAGCATCGTTGGAGTATCAATTTTCCTAAGTAAGCTACTAAACTACTTGCTAATTAAGTTCTATTATGATGTTGTGTTAGCTGTTTTTAGTCTTACCCTATAGGTGTCATGTTGTTCTCAAATTTCCCCTTTAATTTTTTCCAACTATGAAATGTTAATTTTTTATTCTCTTGTTATTGTTGTTAATTCCTTTCCTTAATAATGAGGTGTTCGGCTAAAACTAAAACGTCTCAAAGTAATATATCTCTATATGTGGATTTGTGGATGGATGGTTTAGAGTTAGAAGGTTTAAACAGGCCTTAATGAATAGCCATATGTAGATTGACACTAGCGTTTGAAAAGATTTAGTAGCTTAACATGTCCACTTCAGTCCCTCAATGCAACTAAGTTTTTATTTAAGTAATTTTATGATAAACTTTGATGTATCTGAGATTGATTGGCTAATTGTTGATTTGTTAAATACAAACATGTATACACAGGTATATGAAAATGAACATTTCAAAAGGGGGCGTTTTATGAACAATTTATTCTTCTAATTATTATTGTTTCGATCTTTTATTAAGTTTAGTAAATAATACACATAATATGATACTTAATAATAAAGTGCTTTTTAACCATATAGACTTTTTATTTGTACGATTGTTTTGATCTCTATTTTCCTTATTTACAAACTAATAACAATATTAATATCAATATCACCAAAGTAGATGTTTACTTTAAAAAATAATTAGATATGACATATTTGATTTTAATGACTTTATATTTCACATTGAGACCCATCAAGTCAACTCACTACTATAGCAGGTTAATTGAGACCATTTGACATCAAGCATAGAATACTCATCAATTGGAGACAAAGGCAGGGTTTATTCTAATAATTACATTATAAATTCTTTGTTGCTTTTTAAATGATCAAATTTGCTACACTTTTTTAGAGGTTCATTGTTGGTTTCAAGTTTTATTATATTTATTTTACATCAATTGTCTTTAGATTATCTTTATTTGAGACTTTATTTTTATTTTTTCAGCACACTTGCATTTATGCTATTCGAATCCAAAAGAGATACAACAGATTTTACAGCTTAAAGGTAAAAGATTTTTTAAGAGCTTATATAGAGTAACTGAATGTAATTTTCTTGATTTACAATAAGTGTGAATTCATCATGGGTTTAGGTTTTGAAGGGATTAAATCTCAACATTCAAGTAAATTCCATTTTGTCTATAACGGAACAAGCACCCGCTTCTAAAGCTCGTAAATTGTTTGACCCGCCGCATCGCGCTGGCTTCCCAGTAGTATACATACATACAAGCATACATACATACATGCATATATATATATATATATATATATATATATATATATATATATATATATATATATATATATATATATTTGTTATATTTTTACTCATTATTTATAGGTCAAAATATCTAACTTGATGACGTTGATGTTTTTTGGAGAAAACTTGACTTTTCACCTGCGTATATTGTACAGGAGGAGAAAATAGATGTACATGAAGAAATGAAGATTGTGAAAAAATTTACTGTTCAACCAGAAAGAATGAAAAAATCTATAATAAGTATGATAAAATCATATATTAATCCTGCAAAAACAGACCAAAAAGCTTCGAAAGTGCAAATGCATACACTGGGTCGTCTAAGGAAAAATTAGCAACAAGATGTGATATTGGACCCTCCTAGACATAGTTCATACATGCAAGAATAAGAAAATATTCAAATTCCTCCAAGATATTCAAGTTCTGTGGTGAAGTCAACCAAGGGTCATTTCAACGCAGTCAATCAATGTCTTCCAAAGAAAGAGGCAAAGAGTTATCATCTTAAGACTTCCATGTTTTCATATACCCTAGGGTGGGATGAAGAAAAAAACAACTATTACTGGTTTAGCAATTGGATTCCATTAGTGTTCTACTTGTACATTTCGGGTGCAGATAGTGTATATGCCGATGGTAGCTGTGGTATTCGGTCTTTAGCACTTGGATTGGGATATGATGAAAATCAATGGCATTTTATTTGTACCGAACTTATAGTGGAGCCGGATGAAAATGCACATAGGTACGGTGCTATGTTTCACGATATCCGGTAAATAAGAAATTCATTAGACTGGAATGTGTTAGGTGCAACTCCATATAAACATTTGGTGACAGTGTCATTCGCGACAATCTTGATTGCTAACAGGTTTCGTGTGGTTTTAATGTTTATATCCATCGGTAACTGTGCAACTTTTTTTGCCTTCTAGTTATCTTCTCACGATATCACTAATCACCAATTAATTGCAATTGCTTTTGTTAATGAAAACCATTTTATTAGGCTTTCATTAGTAGGTGACTATCCGATGTCTTTTCCAAGAGGATATTGGGTAAACTACAAAATGCCAAATTCTAACGATTGAGAGATTATATATGAGGAACAATTTCAAAAATATCGTAAATTAAGGATAGACAATAAGGTTGAACAAGTTAATTTGCTATAAGCTGTAATTTATATAGTATTTTTAATGTAAATTTTTCATCTTGAATAAAGTTTATCTATCATAAATCTTCAGAATCTAAGAAAAGTATCTTGTAAATTAACTTCTTGTCACACTGAAGATATGTTTTGAACGAGGCTATGCAATAACATATAAATTACAACTCCAGAATCTCGACCAATATGACCCCCGTTAAGAGGCCACACAGTTTAACCGGGCATTACCAATTCTTCAATCTTTTCTTGTCCAGATTGCTGCGAATAACGTATACGTGCAAGAAAATAAAGGAAATACGATTCGAATTGCATAATAATTTCCCGAACATCACAATATTATCACAGGTATTTGAAGGGCATTCATATGGAAAGACTATGTAAACTTGTAGCGACTCCATAAAAATCTTAAAAAGATACCAATTTTATTGTTATCAGTGATCGGCACGTACACTTATAAAAATTAAAATCATAATTTTATTTTGTTTTTGGATTGAAATTGGATAACAGGAAAACAATATTACCGTATTAACTTCCCATAATGCAGCAAATAGATCGGTACTCCCGTCTGCATATTGATTACCATCAACGGATCCCATGTATATTAAGTTAAACCACTCACATGGAAGTATCGTCCAACGATCAGTCTCGTCAACTCTTCTATTCTACGTATTTCTACGAATCGCCAGATAATCAGTCTATTTATCCACGCTCGAATATGCTATAAAATAACAATAAAATATATATTTTTACAATTTAAAAAAATAGTCTGATAATTACTCATTTAAAATCTTACATTTGAATATAAACCTACGTTCCCTAGTAGGCCACGCCAAAATTCTAAGTGGAGATCCTCAACACCAACGTAATAAACCCCACATTTTTACTATCCCGTTTCAAACTAACGAGTTAAAACAACTAACATTTGTTCGTTTATATATCGTTAATGTAGAATTTTACATCAAATCAAATAATTGATACACATTTTTATACATCACGTCAAATAATTATAAAAAACAAAAAATACACAAAAACCGAGTAATAATTATGTCGCATCATTATTTTCTGAAAACATTATTATTATTTTCTGAAAACTTTCACGGCCCGTAAGGCACTTTATAGGCCGTGAATAATCAAAGTCACGGGCCGTGAGAGCCTTCATAGGATGATCTTTACAGGCCGTGATCTACGTCAGGTTCGTTTGGGACATAATCTAACATTAAACCTTTTTGCAGGTCCTTAAAGGGCGTTCATTTATTGTGGGCCTATATATATATATATATATATATATATATATATATATATATATATATATATATATATATATATATATATGTATGTATATATATAAGAAAAATTTAGAATATAAAGTGGTTTTTGTTAAAAAATATACAATGACCATAACTAGTATTTTGCTTTTATACTCGGCCGAATAAACTTTTTTTTCTTTCATACGCAAACATTACATGCTCATTATAACACATATCTCTATCCAAATTAGCTAGGAGCACCTTATAAAATGTCTTGATGCCATTAGGCCAAATGTTTGTTTCTTTTACGCATGTGTTAATTCAATCTCTGCATAATTTAATTATAAACTTACGTTATAATTCCACATGTAATGTTCTTGAGTGATACTTTGTACATTCCGCACAAAAATTATCACTTTGTATAGTAAACATCTTTTATATATACATAAATGTTAACCCTCATATATTGTGTTAACCTGTTAACCAAAATAGGGTCTGCAACGAACGTTAAGAAACAAGATTATACTCGATTTATTTAACGGTGTAATTTATATAAAATATCTGTAATTTGATTGTTAGTATTGATTTTTTTATTCGAATAGTTGTAGATGACTTTATTAGCAGCTATAGACAGTGAAATAAAATTATCATAATATAAATATAATGGAAACTAGCATTTATAAACAAGTAATTTAAAACATTTTGTAACCGCATAACTTCACATAAAGCATCGTAGCTCGAGAAATAACAGAATATTTTTTAGGAGTAGTGTAGGTTTGTCCTAAACATATAGATTGTATTTTTTTACCTTTTCATCTTATGAGATCTCCACCCTAAAAGATAGAATAACCAGTTATAGACCTCTATTTACCTTACACTTAGCCCAATTAAAATCAACATTACATTTAAATTCAGGTAGATTACCTTTTCAAAATGATAAACCTTGACTTGGAGATTATAAAAATTACGCAGGCGGACGCGCGGTAGCGTTCGTGGTGGTGCTTCAGGATTCCAATGCATCCCAAGAAAAACTTCTAAACATCAAGATCTTTAATCATAAAGTTTTATTAAAAAAAGGATTTTATTAACTCAACTTCAACTTTATCAGTACTAGTAATTATAATGCCATTCACAAACACTAATAAAATAATTAACACATTTGAATCAAATAAGGATCGTGTTAGAACGGTATATATCAAATTATGACACGACTTTAAGTAACAATATAGGCAACAGACTATAATAATACATTAACTGCACATAACTTTAAGATATTAAATGATCAAACCGAATAAGTGTTGCCTGGTCGATGCAAATGGGCTCATCAACTTTCCGTTAATCGCTAACAATAAACAAGTGATTGTATTTTGACCATTGATTTGTATTAGTTTGCATATTCATTTACATTCAATTCGTTTCTACCTAAATGAAAATCCGGTAGGACCCAAATACCATTTCTATTAAAAGCATCCATTTCATTATGCATGAGTTGCACCAAATCATTAACAACTTCTTTGAAGATTTTGGTCTTACAATTGTAGCAAAGATTACTTATAACAACCTACTCGTAAGGCCGGTTGAAATACACAATTGATGATCAGCGGTAACATTAACTAGTAAATTTTATTGATATCTAAAGTATTGTTCACAACTAAGTTACAAAACAAGTGTATAAATTCCTATGTTTCCTAGGTCCCACTAAGGATGACAACCCATATGATAAATTGCTTGCCTTCTATTCACTTAGCTAAGCCTTAAAACACTTTACTATAGAGAACCAATTTCTTGCAAGGTCCATGTTAGCTCTCATATGTAACCCTAAGGAAAGTGAATGGAAAAAAAGTTGCGTAACAGTGAATATTACCGACCATTCTAGCCACTAGGGGTGTGCATGGGTCAGTTAGGTTCGGCTTCAACCTAAAACCAAAACCAAAAACTGATATATCGATTTTTAGATTTTTAAAACCATTTAGTTTCAGCTTTTTTCGTTTTTGATTTTCACTTCGGTTTCGGTTCGGTTCAGTTTTACCATTTGGGCTTCAAGTTTTCAAAGAGGAAATTGATCTAAAGTGATGAAGTTGAACTAGAAAATTAGGGCTTACATCATTTTGTTGATATTTATGTATAATCTATATATTTTTATAAATTACTTGACAATGAAATTTATTACAATTCATAAAATACAATAACAAAAAAATTCAATAAAATAATTTAATCTACCAATTCAAACAAAAAAATTAATAGATTATTCTTAAAACCTAAATATTCAATTTTTTAGATAGCATAAGTTAAGAAAATAACTAATAGTCAAGTTAAGTGTATGAACACACCTTTAAATTTACAAGTTTAGTTGTATGGTTTTAGTTTGGTTTTTTAGTTTTTGTTACAATAAAAACTGAAACCAAACCCAAAAAAATAGTTTTTAAAAACCACCAAACCATATTGTCGGTTTATTATTGGTTTCAATTATTTCGGTTCAGTTATTTCGGTTACGATTTGATTATTTTGGTTTCTTGCACACCCTTACTAGCCACTTCCATTTCATCCACACCTATATGCCATAAATCTACTTATATTAAAATCAACTTTCAGACTTGGTTTAATATGAAAGCACCTTACGATCCTCAAAAGATTTATCATGTTCATCAACGTTTACTCCAACAAACATAACTTCATCCACTTATGTAACATGAGAAACTGCTTTTGTTGTTATTTGGGAGCAAGTCTCCTCTATAAATATGTTTAGATCTTCCATTACTATAATAAAAAGGTAAGAAGAAAAAAGATCAATTAATTGATTTTTTTGAACAGTTAATTGGATCACTGACGGCCCGCTAACCCACCTGATCATCTCCATTACTCGAGTACAAAACCCGAGATCACCCTTAGGAGAAATCTCACCATAGGTAAGAGCAGGGCCATGAAACAAGTAAAGCAAGGCCTTTAGGCTCCCGCTTTACTAGGGCCCCAAATTTTGAGTTATGAAGAAAGGTTAAGCAGACTTATCGATACTGGAACTATGGAAGAATGAAGAAAGGTTGGGGCCTGGATGAATCAAATGTTGATTTTGGATTCGGTTGGTTTCCAAAGCAGGAAGAAGGGTGATTTGAAAGTGTCAATCATGATTATCAAGTTTGGGGCCCTAATCGATTGTCATCTCTCACTATCTCATCTCTAAAACAAGTGCCCTGTTAAAAGGTATGATTATCTCATTTCATTATTCTTGAGTTTGAAAGCTTAAACTAGTTGTCACAAATTTCTAAAGACTATATAAATATAGGGGAGGGATCCCTTGAAAAACATGTTATAAATGAAAATTAGGAAAACTAGGGGTTACATATATGTATGTGTGTGTTACAAAGTGTACAATTAAAAGTTACGTATGTGTAGGGGTTATGTATATATAAGTATGTGTTACCAAGTGTACAACAAAGAGTTACATACATGTAACTCATACAAGTTACGTATACGTAAGTCGCTTCGTCATCATCGTCATTCCTTGGAGTTTGAATTAAAAAACATATAATGACCTCAAACAATAAGGTCGAAGTCCATCCATTTATACCTTAAACAATTAAAAAGTTATATCAACTACAAATTACGTGATTGAGTAGTGGTGATTTTTGCGATTTTCAATTATAAATATGGTTTTTTATTTGATCCCTCTCATATATATATATATATATATATATATATATATATATATATATAGGGTTAGGATTATTACAGAACCACTTTTTATTTTCAGAATCATAGAATCATTGATTTACATAAATGGAAATTAAGTTTGGTGATACTTAATCTATTTTACATATGTGTATATCAGACATGAACAATAAACTATTTAAAACAACTAAATATCATCACCTTTAACTTATATTTACGTAAATCAATGATTCGAAATTTACATTTATGTAAATCAATGGTTCGTTTGGTTCGGAAAATAAAAAGTGGTTCTGTAATGATCCTGACCCTATATATATATATATATATATATATATATATATATATATTGTGTGTGTGTGTGTGAGTGTGTGTAGGAGGGTTTCATAAATGGTTGAGATGAACTAAAGGCAATTTGATAAATACATTTAAGTTAGTGGTCATAATTAGAGAGGTTAGGGGTGTAATGGGTAAATTACTTTTTTAAGTTTTTAAACTCTCATAATCATTGATTAGTTTTCTAATCTCTAATTCTCTCTCCTAATTTATTTACTAATATTTTTCTAACAAAATAAAATACAAATCATATTAGTTGTTTTCTTTATACGGAACATAATAAACAATATTTTTTTAATCAAATCACGTTAATTGTTATAATAAAATCAAAAACCAGCCTAGTTACATACATGTAGCAGTGTTACGTATATGTAAGAGCAGTGTTATTTTTATGTAAGAGTGGTGTTATGTTTATATAGGAGCAGTGACATATACGTAACAACAATGTTATGTATATGTATATATAGCGATCGTATTGTCCATCATGTTCGTATACGCATACGCATACGTATACGTATGCAACAAATTAATGTACGATAAATAATATGGTTTATATTTATCTAGTTAAGATAATATGTATATGTATGTTTGAATTGATATCATATAACATACTTGCAGGACCGGGTAAGGGTACTTAACACTTAGTTTCACACTGAGGAGAGATCTTAGATCACTTAACAATTCAAATAGGGAACTGGTAACTAGATACAAATGCTACTAAGAACACAAGTAAATTTAAAGAGACAGAACTAAGAACAACACAAGATTGGTTTTCAAGGATGTTGTATATTGATCTCAAGTTCTTTTACAAGTGTTACAAAGCATAAAGAAATTACAAGGACCTGAGACACTTTTATACTACAACCTACAACCGTCAATTACATGTAAAGACAATTGGGATTTGACTAATCTAGACAACAAGATCAATCTACAGTTAAAAGGCAGTTTGCCTTTTGATTAGTGACTATGATATGTCATAGCTCACTGACTTTTCCTAATACAAAAAGTCTACAGAAACAAGTAAGGTAAGTTACAAACAAAGACCATTCCTACTTTTTGATAAAGCATGAAAGTTTCACCAACTTGTGTAAAGTAGGTGAACCACCAGAGCAGGCAGCCGAGAGTGTGCCAGCTTTATCAAAAGTTGATTCAGAGAAAGCATATTTTCTCTGTCCTCTGAAGAAATCAGTCTTCACAGCTCCGGAAGACTTTGTCTCTGAAGCTTCGGAAGATTTCATCTTTGGCTTCGAAAGATGCTGGTCTTTGGCTTTGGAAGATTTCACACTTAGAATATTTTTTGTTTGAGTGTGAAACTTCCGAAGTAACTCCTTCTGAACTGTTAGCTTAGGAAGATCTTACACTTAGACATATTTGAGAGTGTAAGACTTCCAAAGCTAGTTCATCTTTGTTCCTTAGTGCATGCATGGAAGACTTGGTTGTTTTGGCTTGTTGGTTGCATCAGCCTTATAATCTTCAGATTATCTTACAAACTCCCCCTAGGTTGATGCTACCAAAACAGAGAAGTTCTTCAGATTTTGATAGTCCACATTAGGATCCTCAGCATACCTTTCTTCATCATTAGTCTGGATCCTTCAGACTAAGATAGAACCTTCTTATGTCAAGGAGATCATGCAGAGGAAGATTGAGCATGTCTTTTGAGGAATAGACATGTCTGCCTTCCTGATTTCTTATGACATTCCATCTGTCTTGATCTTCATCATAAGACCATGACATAATTTGTCTTCCAATAGCAAAAGGCTCTACTATGATTGGGGTTTATTGAGAGACCTCTTCTTGCACTCCCTCAGCATGCTCTGACTCATCCTGAGGTTGGAAGGTGGATGCATTTCTTCTTTTCTTCCTTGAGGATGATCTTCTGGCCATCCTTTTTCTTCTCCCTGATGATTTTAACTGAGGGGACCGGTCTTGAGTACCAGGTTGTTCAGTTGAGTCCCCCTCAATTGGGTTCTCCTCTCTCACAGGTTCAGAAGAAGAGAGAGGAGGACACTGCTATGGATCAGAAGATGAAGTTAGCTGAGATGCAGCTCCAGGTTCAGGTTATGTTATCTCAGTGGGTTCAACCTTCACCTCAACTTCAGGTTGAGCTGGACTTGGTGGAGAATGCAAATCCACCAGCTCTCCCCTTTTTATCTTCTACTTGATCACCCTAATGTGCTCATCCATTATGGATAGAGACATAGGACCAAGCCTTCTTCCAGAGAATCCATACAGCCTCAAGAAGCTCATCATCCTTTGTCTGTCAGCAAACTTCTTTTGGCTTTTGTGGATGATGGCCCTTGACTTTGCAGCTTCTTCCCTTAATCTTTTCTTTTCAGCTTGTTTTTTTCTTTTAGCTTTTTCTTCCATCTGCTTATTGTATTCAAACAATATATACTCAGATGGTAAGGAAAGAAGTGCATTTGCCTGATAGAGACCTATGGCACTCAGGTAGCTGATCATCTTTAGTCTTTCTTCTTTAGTTGCTACCTGAGGTTGTTCAGTGGCCACATTATCTGGCTCAGGACTTTATTGAACTGGGGAGAGGACAAGAATGTTCTTGTAGAGTCATTTCAGCCTCATTTGTTCCTTGTGTTTGAGGAGCAATGCTGCATCCTCCGCTTCCTTCCTCTCATTTGACAACTCTGTGTCAGCCAAATCATTCAATTCATCTATGGGGAGAGACATGAGTTCATCAATGTCATAGTTTCTGGTTCCCAGGTAATTCAGCTTGGCTGCCCTTAACTCATCTTCCTGAGTGTTTAGCCTGGGGGCAGCCCTGATTGCAGCTTCCATAAACCTTGGGAAACCACTTGAACTCTCTCCCCTCAGCTTCCTCTTCCTTTCTCTCTTCTCCTCCTCAATCTCCTCAGGAGTCATTTTCCTTTTGCCTTTGTCATCCACAGGCTTTGGTGACTCAGGCTGGAAAGAGCTTTGGCCTTCATTGCTTGGTTCAGCTATCAAGCTCTGGCCAGAGAGAGGTTGTGAAACACCATCGCCAGCTGGTGTTTCACTGAGGGTAATGGGTGCAGAGGGAGATCCCTTCTCAAGGTTCACAGGTTCAACCTCTAGGCCTTCAGTCAAGGTTTTCCCTTTGAAGCTAATCTCCGGGTCTACCTCAACATCTAGTTGACCAAAGATCTCACCTGCTAGCCTCTGTCTATATAATTTTGATCTCAATTACTCCTCTAGCACCCTGTCTTGGATTCTTTCTGCCAATCTTGCTGCTTGTCTGTTATTGCTTGGGTTGACAAGTGGCAGATCTACCAAGTTGATGCTCTCTTAGAAACTCAGGTGTGCAATGTTGAGAACTTCTAGTTGACCCTGAGCTTTAGAGATCACAAGTGCTCTCCTATTACTGTCATACCCCCAACCCTAGATTGGGTTCTCAGAAGGGGCAGACATTGCTCTTGGTATTCTCTCCTCAAACAGTTGTTGAATGAGCAAATGTAGATCACTGTCTAGAGGAGGTTGCTGAGTATGAACATCTGTAAGAGAGGATGGTGATTCCTCTATGTCCATACTCTGGGAAGAACTCCCAGGTTCTATGATTATCAGAATTTTCTCCCCCTTTTTGGTAGCATCACCCTCTTGCATAGGTGAGCTGGGAGGTTGATCCATGACATCCACAGGTTCTTGTGGACCTGGATGAGTTGTCCTCATGGGTCTCTCAGCTAACTTGCCCTTGAGATCGGTGATCTCAAGTTGCTGGTCATTGACCCTCTTTTGTAAGATAGTCACCTGAGATTTCAGGTGAGCTATCTTTGAAACAAAATAGGTGCAAAGATGTGACAGTTTGTGCACCTTTTGTTTTACACTCCCCTCATCTTCAGATGAAGAATCATTGGAGGATAAGAGAATTAGACCTAAGTCTTCTTCCTCACCACCAGCATGGGTTTCTTGGCTGCTGGATTTCCCTTGCCCAATGACAACTTCCAGAGAAGTGTCAAGAGGCTGGGTTGCCATGGTAGAGGTCTTAGTGATGTTATCACTTGCAAAAGTGATAGCCTTTGCCATATGGATTTCCTGAATAAGTTCAGGATGATCCACCTCAGTAGGGGTTTGCTGATGTGGGCTAGAGATGGGGGAAGCAGGAGTACTCACCTCTCCTTGAGTGTGGGAAGAGAGGAGAGACTCATGGTACTCACTGAAGCCCAAATCTTCATCAGAATAGAAGTCAAGGCTAGGAATGGGGCGGTTTAGATTAAGAGGTTAGGGATGGTAGCTTTCCCCAGAAGGTTGATCACTAGAGTGCTGATATGGGGGACTGCACATGCTCAGTAGCAAGTGCAGGGGTTCGTTGAGATTTTCTTTTGTAGGTGATAGTGATGGTAGGCTGTGTTTGAGGTGGGTGAGAGGTAGAGGGTGTTGGTTCAACACTAGCTGATGCTGCTAGGTTTTCACCCTGAGCAATGAGCTCAAACATTTTTTGGACAAGGGCTGTTTCTACCCTAGAGAAGCCAACAGTTGGCTTCTTCAAGATTTTAAAGATGCCGGGCCTCATTTGTCCTATTTTAAGAATATCACCTGTTCCCCTTAACTGTGGTCCCAACTCACAGTTGCGAATGTGTTGAACATACCTGGGGAACATGTAATACTCTAAGGAGTCCAAGTTTGCAAGTAAATTAGTATATACAAACTGAGAGTACCTGAACTTGACCCCTTGTACCATCCCATGGAATATAAAGGAGAGGTCTTCTGGAACTTGATCCCATCCTCCATGCTTGTTAGAAAGGTTGTGAATGACGACATGAAGCAGGTATTTCCATTGAGATGAGACCTTCCCCTTCCTGAAGGTTTTGACTGAGAAGTCACCTTCATAGCCCATCTGCAGAAAGGAGTGGTTGATAGCAGATTTGGGAAAGGACAGCTCACCTACTTCATCATCCAACTGCAAATGGGTGTTTATGATGTCCAGAGTGATAAAAACTATCCTTCCCTACACTGTAGCAGATAGTGCCTTCTCCCTATCCATGGTGACCTCTTGACAGGTCCTCCAGAACTCAAGCAACTGATCCTCAAAAGAGGAGGATCAATTGTAAGGGAGGTGAAGTAGTGAGACGTAGAAAGGTACCTACACACATCTGAGAAGCTTGGATCCTTCTCAGAGTGTAACAGGGCAACTTGATTGTGTTGCCTGTGTAGGTGCATAGAAAAATCAGGGTCGCTGCGTCAATCAAGGTTGGCCATTTGAGGAAGCTTTATAGTGAAGAAAGAAAGAAGAAGATGAAATTTGGGGGTAAATTTAGGGTAAGGATCAGTGAGAGTAGAGAGACGAAATAGAACCGTTTGGAAGATATATGTTGTGAATTTGAGACAAAGTTATGACAAAAAGATAAACTTTGAAATCCACAAGTGGGTCCTACTTCAGAAAAAGTACGCCCAAAAAGTTAGTTTTCTTGGAAGTTGCAAAACTTCCGAAGACAATTTTGGCTTCGGAAGCTTTGTAGCAAAGCTTCCGAAGGCAAGTTTTGCTTCGGAAGATATTTCAAAGAATTTTGAAAATTTGGCTTCGGAAGAAGTGAACAAGTTTTCCGAGACTTAGTTGCTTTCGGAAGATATTTGTTCTTTGAATGCATTTAAGTGCTTATATACAAGTTTAAGCTTTGGAAGATACTCCAAGAATTTCTTCCGAAGGTAAATATTAGATAAGCTGTTAAATGGTTTAAAGACATAAATTTCTTCCGAAGGCAATTTGAGTTCTTCTGAATATAAATTTTCACAAATATAAGGAATATCAGTTAAAAGTTAGTTTTTTTCTTCCAAAGAGAACTGGGCTTATGAGGTGATCTAATAGACAACCTAGGACATATAATTTTAAGAAATAAAATTGATTAAGTTATTATAGAAAATCTATTCAAAGTTACTCATCCCAATAGCTGATACAAGATATTTAAATCTCTGTTCATCAA
The DNA here is from genome assembly GCA_025506505.1 of Flaveria sonorensis. Taxonomy (NCBI): domain Eukaryota; kingdom Viridiplantae; phylum Streptophyta; class Magnoliopsida; order Asterales; family Asteraceae; genus Flaveria; species Flaveria sonorensis. The sequence goes on from CM046423.1 coordinate 73,145,475, forward strand.
ATGCCTTTGTGAACAGATTAGCATATTGTTCATTTGTGTTAACTTTGATTAGTTCGAGCAATCCCTTTTCAAAATTATCCCTAATCAGATGATACCTGATGTTGATGTGTTTGGTCCTTGAGTGTTGTATAGGATTCTCTGTAATAGAGATGGCACTGTTGTTGTCTATGTGGATGAGAGTCTCCTTGAAATTGAACTCATAGTCTAGCATCTGATTCTAAATCCAAAGCACTTGAGCACAGCAGCTTGCAGTAGCAATGTATTCAGCTTCAACAGTTGATGCAGACACATAGGATTGCTTCTTGCATTCAAAGAGACTATCCTTCCACCAAGAAATTAACATCCCCCAGATGTAGACTTTGCAGTCATGTTGCAGCCACCATAGTCACTATCTGTATAATCATATAGATTAAATTATGAATTCTTTGGATACCAAAGGCCTAGATTTGGAGCACCTTTGAGGTATTTGAGAATCCTTTTGACAGTGATTAGGTGTGACATCTTGGCGTTGGCTTGATATCTTGCACATATACATGTGGCAAACATAATATCAGGCCTACTAGCAGTAAGATACATAAGTGACCCAATCATAGCCCTATAGAGATGTTCATCAACATACTCCCCCTCAAGATCAGGACCAAGGGAGTGGTTTCTGGCTATGGGTGTCTTTGCAACCTTACAGTCAGTCATCTTGAATCTTGTAAGTATGTCCTGTACATACTTTGACTGACTAATAAAGATGCCATCTTCAACATGCTTCACTTGAATTCCTAGAAAGAAACTAAGTTCTCCCATGGCACTCATTTCAAATCTATTCTTCATCAGCATCTCAAAGTCTTTACAGAGCTTTGGATTAGTTGAACCAAAGATGATGTCATCTACATATATTTGAACTAGCAGTGTGTCATTCCCTGTTTCTTTGATGAAGAGAGTCCCATCAATAGTACCTCTTTTGTATCCATGTTGACAGAGGTATGTTGATAGTGTCTCATACCACTTTCTTGGAGCTTGATACAGTCCATATAGAGCTTTATCAAGCTTGCAGACATAATCAGGATGATCTGGGTCTGCAAAGCCAGGTGGTTGTTTGATATAAACTTCTTCATCAATCGCCCCATAAAGAAAAGCACATTTCACATCAAGCTGGTAGACCTTGAAATCCTTGGATGCAGCATAAGCCAGGAATATTCTTACAGCTTCAAGTCTTGCAACCGGAGCAAAGGCATCAGTGTAATCAATCCCTTCTTCTTGATTGTATCCTTGGACAACCAGTCTAGCCTTATTTTTGATGATAATCCCTCTATCATCCTTCTTGTTCCTGAATACCCATTTGGTTCCTATGACACTTTTCCCTTGAGGAAGAGGGCATAAGTTCCACACCTTCTGTCTTCTGATTTGAAGCAGCTCATCTTGCATAGCTTCAATCCAGCTTCCATCCTTTAAAGCCTCATCAACTTTCTTTGGCTCTATTTGGGATAAGAAACAAGAATGTAGACAAACATGACTGTCATGAGTTTGTCCTCTTGTTCTTACCCCTGTGTCAATATTTCCAATGATGTTTGTGGTGGGGTGTGACTTGTGGATCCTAAGTTGAGGGATCACAGCAAGTTGGTTAGACAGATCTAAATTTGAGAAATTTAGATCTGGCAAAGAAGTGCTACCCACCACATCAACACACTTATCAAGAGAAGCTTGATCCAATGATCGTGTTACATCATTAATGTTGTCTTTAATGGAGTGGTTATCAACATCAAGAAATTCCTGATCACTGTCACCACCTCCATCTCCTTCTGCATTTGAAGTTCCTTCACCTGGATTTGGAGCCTCTGAGCTAGAATTTGAAGGCCTCTCAGATGAATCAGCAGTATTTGTCATGCTTGTGCTGATAGGAGCTTCACTTGCAGGGTTAGTTACCATTGGAACTGAAGTAGTATTCTTGTTTGGTCTTCTCAACTCAAATCTTAGGTCAGGATCACCTATTGATACATTATCTATAGATCCTAAAACATTCTCACAAGATTTGTTAAAACAGTTGGTAACTAAATCAAGATCAAATAGCCAATCCGGACCAGAACCTTTCACACAGGGTGTGTGTTCATTGAAAGTCACATTGGCTGACTCCTTAATGATTCTAGTTTTGAGATTGTATACTCTATAAGCCTTAGCTTGAGAAGAGTATCCAACAAAGTGTCCATCATCTAATTTCTCAGCAAACTTGGCTATTTGATCTTTGGTATTCAAGATGGTGCAAGGACATCCAAATGTTCTGAGAAAACTAATAAATGGTCTCCTTTTGTGCCACAGTTCATAAGGAGTCTTACCATGAGTCTTAACTACTAAAACTCTGTTCTGCACATAGCAGGCTGTGTTGACAGCCTCTGCCCAGAAGGTGATAGGCAGTTTAGAGTCAGACAACATGGTTTTGGCAGCCTCAATAAGTGTCATGTTTCTCCTCTCAGCAACACCATTTTGCTGAGGAGTCCTAGGAGCACTATATTGTCTTGAAATACCCTTTTCATCACAAAATGTATCAAGGATTTGGTTTTTAAATTCTATTCCCTGATCACATCTTATGGTTTTGACCTTGTGATCACATTGATTCTTAATTCTTAGAATGAAGTTCTTCAAGATCTCAGGAGTCTCATCCTTAGTTCTAAGGAAGAAGACCCAAGTGAATCTTATGAAGTCATCTATGATCACTAAACAATAAGAGGTCCTTCCTAGACTCATTACACTGGTGGGGCCAAATAGATCCATATGTAACAAGTGTAGGGGAGTAGTAATGGAGTTGGTTTCTTTTGGCTTGTGAGACACTTTGTGCTGCTTCCCTTTCAGGTATGCAACACAATGGTAATCACTTGTAAACTCTTTCTTTGGCATTCCAGTTATCAAATCATTTTCAATCAATTTATTCATGTTTTTGAAGTTTACATGGCATATTCTTTTATGCTAAAGGAAAGACTCATCACTATTTGCTTTAGATAGAAAGCAAGACACTTCTCCCGAGGGATTTGTTTCTTGAAGATCCATCTTGTACATGTTTCCCTTCCTGGGGGCTCTGAGCAGAATGTACTCCTGAGGAATAACCACCCCAGGCTTGAGAACAATGCACTCATGCTCAGTGAAGAGCATGTGATGTTTTTGGTCACAAAATTGGGACACACTCAAAAGATTGTATCCAAGCTCCTTGACAAAGTTTACCTTCTCAATGCTGAGCTTACCATTTGAGACCATGCCCCTGCCAGTGATGTAACCTCCTGCATCTCCTCCAAAAGCAACTGGCCCTCCATCAAACTTCTCAAAGTTTTGAAGTAAGGACTCATTGCCTGTCATGTGCCTGGAGCAGCCACTATCAATGGTCCACACGTTTCTGTTTGCCTTTAGCTGTCCCTGCACAAAAAGAGTTGATTTAGTTACATTTGGAAACCCAAGCCTCATTGGTCTTGCGCTTGTTAAAATGAGTTGAAGGCAATGAAACAGTAAGTGATCCTATGTTCAGGCTCTAAGGATCATTAGCAGATGAAGAATCTTCAGTCACACAGTCCTCCTTCATCTTCCACACCACCTTTGGAAAATTTGGCTTGACCTTCAAAGCTTCGGAAGCTTTTGCAGCTTTGGAAGATTTGGAGACTGGACCTTCGGAAGATCTTACTTTCACTGCAGCAAGCTTTAGTACTTTGGAAGCATTCCTTTCTTCCGAGACCAAATTTTCTTCCGAAGGCAATTTTTCACTTGCCTTCTTCTTCATTTTGGAGCTTCCGAAGGAAATAGATTTTCCTTCCAAAGCTAGCTTTTCCTTCATCTTCCCAGAAGCTTTCTCTTTAAACATGTGGATAGTGCTTTTGGGATTGTAGATACAATCTTTAGCCAGATGGGAAGTACTATCACAAATGATGCATTCCATTTGCTTCCTACAGGGAGTCTTCTTCTGAGAGCAAGACTAAACTTGAACACTTTCTTTCTCTAGCTTCTTCTTTATAGATGATGCAGTAATTCTCATAGGGAGAGACTTGCTCTTGGAGGAGGATGGTTCAGACTGTGTAGCAGTGGTACACAGCAATTCAGCCTTCTCTTTGCTGGAATGAGTTGGAACTATGCTAAAACTCCTGGTACTAGAGTTTGTAGTTGATTTCTCAGCCTTTACCACTTCAAACCCTGGAGAGATAAACAGTTGTTTTTGCTTGGTGTCAAAAGTGACCTTGATCTATTGAGCCTTCTTTGATCTTCTCTTTGCTCTTATGATCAAGTTTTTCCTCTTTATCTTTGTCATACCAGCCTTCTTACTCTCCTCAGGAGCATGGTGACCCTTTTTGGATTGACTCTCTTCACTCATTTCAGAGTCATCCCTCACCATCTCCTTTTCATCCTCTTCAACACTAGGGTCTATGAGGGGAAGCTCATCTTCACCAGTTCCACACCTTGGAGATCTTACAGATAATAGAGTGTGTGGAGGAGCTATCTCAGTAGATCCTAGTCCCTGCTTATTCTGATAACAGACTTTTGCATGCAGAGATGAGGATATGATGTTCTTAAAGGTCTTTTCTTCAAGAACACATTTTTCAGCCCGGGCTTTGCTGATCACAAGCTCAGCCTGGCATTCAGTCAACTTGGTAATGGGGTCTTTAATTTAAGTCCTGTAATTTGTCTGCTCATGTTTAAGAGTTGAAACTATTTTTTCTAGATCTTCTATCTTAAGTTTATAGTCATTTTCAGCTCTTTTAAAATCAGCTTTTAGGATATTCAAGGACTCAATATCAGATCTCATTTCCAAGTTGTAGGACCTGTATCTATTCACTTTAGCAATACATTCAGGAGAGCAAAGATATTCTAGTACCTTAGCCTCATCATGGTCAACCATGAGTGCCTGATTTGGTGAAGCATCTTCAGCCTGAAAGCTCTAGTCAAAGCCTTCTTCTTCAACAGCAACAGCAGCTTGCTATCTTGGCTTCTCATTCTGGTGCCCTCCCTCAGTGTAGTTTGGCCTGGATGATTCTTGGCCACCATTTGACTTAGGTGCCTTGCATTCTCTGGCAAAGTGACCTATCTGGTTACAGTTGTAACACTTCACTTTGCTCTTGTCCAGTCCAAACTTACCACTGGCAGCATTGCTGGGAAACCTTCTTCCTGTCCTCTTGTAAAATTTTTGGGCTCTGTGAGTGAGAAGAGCCATCTGCTGGACAATCTCCATGTATTCTAGATCATCTGGATGGATACAATCCAGGTCTTCAAGAGTGAAAAGAAAGTTGCCTGAACTTTCATCAGTAGAGACAAAGGCTTGAGAGTTGCTTGTCTCTTAGAAGGGACTTCCTTGGATGTAGCTCTCTCTGGGTGTCTCTAGGAAGGTGATGAAAGGACCCTTTTGTGAAGTTTTAGGGTGGCAGATAAGATGATGCTGTGGTTCTCTACTATCCCTTTCACCCACATGAAGGGCTGAACTCTGGTGAGTATTGGAGTTACCAGATGAATTTTGCATGTTCATCTCCATCTGGTATCCACTGAGTATTCCATACAACTCAGTGAGAGTAAGGGTCTTGAGGTTTTCAGTCCTCTTAATGACCATACAGTAGTTTGTCCATTGTCTGGAAAAGAGAGGACATGAACTTCCTAACAATATCCCTATTCTCGATAGTTACTCCAACATCAACCAGAGTATTCACAATCTTAACATACCTGAAATACTGTTGAGTCATGGTTTCACCTGTCTTGAAGGTGAAGTTTTCAAACTGCTGCTTTAGGAGGTCCTTCTTGTTCTCCTTGGCTTCATTGGACCCCTCATACATCAGTTTTAGTGCATCCCATAGCTGTTTAGCGGTCTTGCACTTCTTGAAACATCCGTAGATGGAGTTTAGAAGAGCAGTTTGGAGGGCTTTCATGGCTTTCTGATCAATATCAATCCTTTTCCAGTTTTCATCAGAAAAATCAGCCCTCTCCTTGAGTATCATGCCACCACCAGCAGCAGCTGAAGAGGTGCATGGTACATGAGGTCCATCGATAACAGAGTCCCACATACTGGAATCCTAAGACTTGATAAAGCCTTCCATTCTTTGGCACCAAGTGTCAAAATCCTCAGGAGTGATCAATGGGGATTTTGTCATAGTTTCAGCTTCCATATCAGCCTTAGAGATAACTGCCATTTGAAGAATTAAATGATGTGTGAAGCTAAGAGGATTAAAGATGGTGAGATCTTATAATCAAGACCCTGGAATGCCCTGATACCAATTGCAGGACTGGGTAAGGGTACTTAACACTTAGTTTCACACTGAGAAGACATCTTAGATCACTTAACAATTCAAATAGGGAACTGGTAACTAGATACAGATGCTACTAAGAACACAAGTAAATTTAAAGAGACAGAACTAAGAACAACACAAGATTGGTTTTCAAGGATGTTGTATATTGATCTCAAGTTCTTTTACAAGTGTTACAAAGCATAAAGAAATTACACGGACCTGAGACACTTTTATACTACAACCTACAACCGTCACTTACATGTAAAGACAGTTAGGATTTGACTAATCTAGACAACAAGATCAATCTACAGTCAAAAGGCAGATTGCCTTTTGATTAGTGACTATGACATGCCATAGCTCAATAACTTTTCCTAATTCAAAAAGTCTATAGAAACAAGTAAGGTAAGTTACAGACAAAGACCATTCCTACTTTTTGATAAAGCATGGAAGTTTCACCAACTTTTGTAAAGTAGGTGAACCACCAGAGTAGGCAGCGAAGAGTGTGTCAGCTTTATCAAAAGTTGATTCAGAGAAAGCATATTTTCTCTGTCCTTTGAAGAAATCTGTCTTCACAGCTTCGGAAGACTTTGCCTCTGAAGCTTCGAAAGATTTCATCTTTGGCTTCGGAAGATGCTGGTCTTTGGCTTCGGAAGATTTCACACTTAGAATATTTTTCTGTTTGAGTGTGAAACTTCCAAAGTAACTCCTTCTGAACTGTTAGCTTCGGAAGATCTTACACTTTTGAGAGTGTAAGACTTTCAAAGCTAGTTTATCTTTGTTCCTTAGTGCATGCATGGAAGACTTGGTTGTTCTGGCTTGTTGGTTGCATTAGCCTCATAATCTTCAGATGATCTTATAGTACTCAATCTTTTTTGGTCAAAACAACATAGAGTAAGTTGTAATTTGAGTTAGAAATATGTTGTGCAGTTGTTATAAAGGTCATACGTATATGTAAATGTTTTTATAGTGTTTGAATGTGTGATCATTGTTAATTGTACTTACTTATGAGTTACAAATTTCATCTAAATGTTTTAAGAGGTTTTGAAAGTTAAGGTTACATAACAAATGGATAGTTGGTACGTATACGTATGATCCATATATGAAAGCATATAGGTGAGTCCTCGTTTGTTTAATAGTGCGATTAGGGTTTGCTTATATACTAAAGAAGGTTTGGTGCATATATGTAAGTATATAAGGTGTATTTTATTTGGTTGTTATAGCTACTAAGAAACATAACATGGCTTCGTACGTATACATATGAACAGTAAATGTAATGTACGCTATATGTATTTTTGCTATATAATGGATGCAAATGAGTAATCTAGTTTATCAGACGTCTGTCTTTCATCTCTCCTAGTCCACTCTTCTCTCTCCTGTCTTCTTCCTCATCTCTCCTATTTACTATAAAAAACTAAATCTAGTCGTGTTACGTATATGTAACTTAGCAGTTACGTATAAAAGATTATAAAGTTTGAAAAATAAAGAGTGCTATACAAGAAAATTACATTGTTAGATATAAATGTGAAAAAAATAGTTTTAAAATCAAATTAGGATTATTTACATAGTTGGAATAATCACTGTTGCATCAACTTAAAAAGGATTTTAGTTTGGTAATAATTTATATTCTAATTAACAAATTAAGCATTGTTATATGTAAATTTTCATTATTTTGTTTTAAATTCTACATAATAATCAAAATCAAATATTCATGTACTCATTGAATTCCCGACTCAAGATCCTTGATGCGAATATGCTTGCTCATTCATTTTTTTTAAATGAAAGAAAAAGTATTAATTAGTCAAAAAATAAACTAATTAGGGAGTCAAGTAAGGAAGACTAATTAATATAAAGATTACTACCATATATAATGAAAGAGAAATTTACTTAATAGCACTTTTCAGAAAATAAAATAAAAATAAGTTCAAAATTATGTATACGTATGATCTGTATGTGAAAGCATATAGGTAAGTGTTTGTTTGTTTAACAGTGCGATTAGAGTTAGCTTATATACTAAAGAAGGTTTGGTACATATATGTAAGTATATAAGGTGTATTTTATTTGGTGGTTCTAGTTACCAAGAAACATAACATGGCTTGGTACGTATACGTATGAATAGTAAAACTAATGTACGCTATATGTATTTTTGCTATATAATGGATGTAAATGAATGATCTAGTTTATCAGACGTCTATCTTTCATCTCTCCTGGTCCACTCTTTTCTCCTCTCTTCTTCCTCATCTCTCCTATTTATTATAAAAAACTAAATCAAGTCGTGTTACGTATATGTAACTTAGCAGTTACGTACATAAGATTATAAAGTTTGGAAAATAAAGAGTGCTATACAAGAAAATTACATTGTTAGATATAAATATGAAAAAAATAGTTTTAAAATCAAATTAGGATTATTTATATAGTTGGTGATAATTTATATTCCAATCAACAAATTAAGCATTGTTATATGTAAATTTGTATTATTTTGTTTTAAATTCTACATAATAATCAAAATCAATTATTGATGTACTCATTGAATTCCCAACTCAAGATCCTTGATGCGAATATGCTTGCTCGTTCATTTTTTTAAATATAAAAAAGTATTTAATTAGTCAAAAAATAAACTAATTAGGGAGTCAAGTAAGGAAGACTAATTAATATAAAGATTACTACCATAAATAATGAAAGAGGAATTTAGTTAATAGCACTTTTCAGAAAATAAAATAAAAATAAATGGCTTTCTTGGTTTTCTATTATAAGAGTGTTTTCATTGATCCCTCCTCTCTATACACAAACATACACATATGTATATATATATATATATATATATATATATATATATATATATATATATATATATATATATATATATATATATATATAGGATGTGCATCTTTTGTTAACCCATCTTTCTTATGTTAACTTATTAACTCAATCTTATTGAGTTTTGGATTTTAGTATGGTGATCGAATAGTTGTCATAAAATACAATGTTACTGATTAAAAAATTATTGAATCAGTACTAGAAGGGTAATATGGTAATTTTTGCACCCTATGATTCTTAGACCTGCAACTATCATCTCATTAACCCTCGTTTCTTCTTTAAACACTCAACCAAAAAAACTTTCTTTCTCCTCTCTCTCTTATCAAGATCTGCAATTTTTCTTTCTTTTCTAAATATCAAGATTGATGCAATGCTATTGTAGATCGGTTCATCTTCCTCACCATTTCTTATTGCACCTTTTCACCACTTGCCATTGCACCTTCTTCATAACCAAAACCCCAGCCGCTGAAAATTTTGCCTCTGTACCCGTTCAACAATACCCGCTACTCACCTTCATCGGCGCCATAGCCGTCACAACATCACCACCTCCAACTTGTCACCACTAGCGCAGCACCACCACATCACGTCGCTTATCTTCATCAGTCGCCACACTGCTTCGCCGCCTTTACCTTTTTTTACACTACTCTACCTTCTACCATCGAAGCCTAAGCACCACCAAAAATCTTTAAATCTTGAACTCTAATTACAAACATTATGTTTAGGTATGTCTTAATTTTTTTTAAAATTGGTTCATATTAAAGGATAATATTCTCTTTATTTTTCACAATTTGTTGATGAGTAATGTTCCTTTTATGTCTTAAATTAGCTTAAACACAACCGTGTTATTCTTGAAAAGTGTCCTTTATTTTTTCACACCACCAATATTCTTAATACTTGAACATATGGCACATCATTATGTCAAAACAGAAGATCGTTTAAACTGCAGTGGATTCTTACACCGATGTAACACCCTTCTTTAACCGATGTAATACCCTTTGTTATATTAATGTAATATCGTGCTATGTCAATACTTGTTGCACCGTATCAGATTCTTTAATTACCTTTAAAATCATATTTGTTTATGTATATATAGTTTTAACTTTTAAAATACTTAATGTATTGAGTGCCATGAATGCCTTTATTCTATTTGTGTATTTACTAATTAGGCTAATGCAAATCTTTTTAGATATCTTTTTATCAAAGGAGATAGAGATGATGATGATGATTTTGTTTCTAACTTTTGTTTCATTTACAACGGTTTTAACAATAAAAGTTATTTAAAAATATTTTATTTAAAGCTCCTATAATTATATGGATATGCAATTCATTCGGTATGTGTATGTTTCTAGATTAAAAAAACCCTAAGTGTAAGTTTTTTCTTCAATATACATTAATTACACCAATATAATTATTCGTTACAGCAATGCAAGTGGTCGATGCACCAATGTAAGTGTTTCTTACACTGATGTAACAACTGACGCTGGAAAAAAGGTGTCAAGACTATAACGGAAATAAAGAGAAAAATGTGATGAGTTTTATGATGGCTTAGCAATTACCCGAAAATCCCATCATACAGGTGCACAGAACATAACCAAAAGGGTTTGGAAACCCTATTTCAATCGTCAACCACCAAATCCCATATTTAAACCAGATTCATACAAAACAATGAAACCGATGGTGACGAAGGGACAAACTAATGCGAAAATCATAACCAATAAAGACAAACTAATGCAAAAACCATAACCACTAAAAACCATACCTGTGAGTATCCATTTTTCCTCCTCATTGGAGCTAGGTCATTGTTCATTTCCCCTCGAAATTAATTATAGAGTGATGTGGCGAAGAAATATTAAGATTTTGGATTAAAACTTATATTAATAGTTTCATATTATATGGGAATGGTTTATTTATAACTAAATATTACGAGAAGTTGCAAGAAATAACATAAATCATTTACTTTAGTGACGGATCCAGGATATATCCTCAAAGGGGGCCAAATATAGGGTATATTAGAATGGTTCACGTCAAACATGTTGAAACTGGTCGGGTCAAAAAGAAATACAATAATTTATAGCAAATTTACCAGATTATACGTGACTCAAATAATAACACAGGCAACCAAACAACAATGATAATATATTAACCGCACATAAGTGTGAGCTGTCAAAGTGTCTAACTTCATGAGTGTTGACCTAGTTGATGCAAATTGGCTTATTCAATTTCCATTTTTCAATTATTGAAAAATACTTGTAAATATATAAAATCAATTTACAAATTAAGTTGTCCTAAATCCTAATTTTAGTAGCAATCTACTGTGAAATGAATTATATATGGAATAATCCAACAAGTGTAATGGGTGAACTGGATTATTGGAGAGTATATTAAGTACTTCAAGGAAATGTTATGGCTTGTAATTAGTTGGGGCCTACAAGAAATTAGTGGTGGGTCTAGTTAAATATTTTATAGAAATAAAACTCTTTTTCTAGTGTAGTTAGTATATGTTCAGTGGGGGCCTCCCACCCCCGGGTACCAAGTAAATCCGCCCTTGAATTTCATTTATTTTTAACATTGAACAAATGGGAAAGATTAAATGAGTTATCTTTTTTTTTTCTTAATTATTTCTCTCTCTTCTCTAATGTCTCCATTAGTCGTAACAAGTTTTCTGCCGATATATAGTTTAGAGAATTATAGTGCACGTATACACATATGTGTGACATGTGAAAGTGTCTAATCTCCTAAGTCTCGACCTAGTCAATGCAAATTGGTTCGTTCATTTTTTATTGTTTCAATCATTTTTAAATATATAAAATTGATTTACAAATTAAGTTGTAATGAATCCTCATTTTAGTAACTATCTATTGTGAAATGTATTATATATAGAATAATCCCACAAGAGTAATGAGTGAAATAAATTATTGGAAAGTATATTAGACCTGTACATCGAGGAAATATTACAGGTTTGTCATTAGTTTGGGGGCCCACCGGAAATTATATAATATACTACTCCCAGTGAGTGTAACTATCTTCAAAATCAATTGATCACCACCGTCGGATTTTCCTGAAATGAAATCACAACCCTACAAAGTCGCTAGTTCCTCCTCTGGAGAAATTAGCAGTGGTTCCACCCCATCGATTCTTTCTTCCTTTTGTTTTCCCTCCCCACATCGCTAGTAACCATAACCTACGACCTTATGAATACTAGCTGGTCATCAAGAAGCCCTCTCTTTCACACTCGCAGTTTCAAGATAGCCCTAAACCCTTCTTCATCTTCATCAAGTCTCACTGATTTTGTGTACGCATTTACTCTTTTTCAGATATGGATCTAGAACCGCGTGAGTAATGTTACAGATTTTGCGATTGAAGGCTTGAAGTTAGAAAGATAACATATATCACTTTTAAAGTCGTTTTAAATGGAAGAAGTAATGTTTCAACACTCGATAATTTGTATTCTGCAGTGATTCTTTGTTTATTATTAAAATTGAACAAATGTAAAAGATTAAATGAGTTATCTCTTTTTATACTTATTTCTCTCCCCTCTCATGTCTTTATAGTTCATAAACAATTTTTCTATGAATGTGTAAGTTAGAGAATTATAGTGAACGTATACATATTTAGATATTTGTAATACAATGTTATATTTTAATAGTGGTGTTAGAATTATAGATATGTTCATAATAATGAATGATTTTGGCTAATTTCTTAAATTCTAGAAATATTTGTAGTTTAGAAAAATACCCTCGCCTTAAAGTGTGTCGCTTTACTCTCTCTAGTTATGCTAATTATACACTAACTCATCGTATTAGTTAACAAAAATTACCACCTACACTACAAGAAATGTCTTCATTAGCGGCGGCATCATTAACGACGACAAAGGGTATTAGCGGCAACATCATTAGTGGCGACTTATTAGCGGCGAATTTTTGGCCATTAGCGACTAATTAATAGCGGACACACATTAGCGGCGACTTGGCGCCACTAATAATAATTGCGGCGATAACTGGTATCTTTTGCGGCGACATCTGTCGCCGCTAACAGTGGAGTATCTTGTAGTGCTATCCTGTTTCCTTTTTCTCGTACTTCGTTTTAATTTCTTTTCACTATTTAACATACTTTTTTGCTATATATCATATCACAACATAATATTATATCATTCATAAAAAATACTTTTTGAACAAATACTTTTCAGTGCAATCAATATGTTTAGTGTATATAGTACAAGAACCAATTGTGTCATTTTTGTTTTCTTGAAGGCTAGAATGTGTAATAGTTCGCTTATTAATAGTTACTTAATAGGCGGACTTAGTAACCGTTTATTTTGTACTTTCATTTCAAGAGTTCTTGTTCTTTTCTTTTATAATCATTCATAATCATTCGAAGTGAAATCATTGGAATTCTTTTGTTGATTGGTGTGTAATCGATTGCTTTAATCTTTTTACAATATGAACTTCTAAATATATAACCTTTAAGATTTTGACACCATTTATAAGATACAACCTACTCCTTTTCCCGTGTGGTATATTTCTATAGTCATGTTTGAAAAACCATACATCTAGCCATGTCATATGCAAGTCCATGATCATGTTTCTATGCTTACACGTACATCTATCTATTTTTCGTTCATGTGCTTGACTTTATTCCCATTAAAATCATGTTTTACATCAAAATGAAATCAATGGAAAAGAATAAGAAAATGAAAAAAGTATTGAAAGTAAGAGATGTGAATTATACCTAAAATTAAATTTAACTATGTATATCATGCATATAACTCATTTATAAAAATACAATTTTATATCTTATGTGTTTTAGTTTTTTGTTCGATTTAACGCTTATATATACAGGTGCGGGAAGAAAGAAAAAACCTGAAATGATGTCAAAACCTTATATCTTCCTACTCTAATTAATAAAAGTGTTACTATGTTCCTATTCTAATAAAAGTGTTACTAGAAGGGACATAAAGAAAACATGTATATATGTACGTAACTGATAGCCTCCCATTGTATTTTGTAACTTTGATATACAAGTTTTTGGAAACAATAGTAAGCTTATAAAGTACAAGCTTGTACAAATAAAGAAAACATTTGGCTATAAAATCATCTAGGATACATTTGTGATATGCTATGGGATGTGGTTATAAAAGGATTTAACGACTGGGATCTTGTTGTTTCTAATGACTTGCTACGGTTACGCGGTCGATAGATCCCTGGTTCGCTCAACAAGCTTACGTTAAGTTTGACTGTTTTGGAGAGCATCTCAAGTACTTGCCTCATTGAGGGTCTTTGGTTTGAATTGGCTTGTGTACAAAACAACGCAACCGTAATGAACCTCATAGCTTCATCATCTGGACAATCTGTTAGGTCAGGGTCAACGATGTCAACAAGTCTCCCTCGGTCTTTGAGCTTCCACACCTGCCCAAACAAACACAAATTAATACAAAAATACTAGACTAGATTAATCAGACACAATAAAAACATATGTCTTACGTACCCATTCAACGAGACCCAACAGATCCTCCCCAAATGCTGCTTTACTGCTGCTTGTACCACTTATGACCTCGAGCATAAGCACCCCAAAACTATATACGTCTGCTTTCTTTGTAAGTTGTCCTAACAATGCATACTCTGGAGCCATGTATCCCCTAACATATTCATTCAAGATTAACAATTAATTCAAACACGTACATGCACATATATATATGTATATTGCACAAATTAATTAAGGTGGAATATATATACACTGTTCCAGCAACTCGAGTACTAAGATGAGTGACATTATCGGGGAAAAGCTTAGCAAGTCCAAAGTCTCCTATTTTGGGATGAAAGTTTCCATCTAGAAGGACATTACTGGCCTTTATATCTCGATGGACAACAGCTTCATCATGAAGAAATACAAGACCTGAAGCCGTGCCTTTGCATATACCCGCTCTTGTACCCCAGTCTAGCTCGGTCCGTTTGCCTCCTGACCCTACAATTTCAATTCAATTTAATTAATTAATAAAAGGTTTACGGAATTCCTTGATCTCATTCATAATTCACCTCAATATTTATAATACAATTTCGCCTAATCTATTGTGTAGATTAGATTGTAAGTTTGAATATATTTGAATACAATATATATCTATAAGATATTCAAAAGTCTATCTAATAGGTAGTTGACTTTTGTTGTAAATCTTCCGTCTATTATATCCCCGCAGTCGAAGCAGGAGGTTCACGTATGTTGAGATTGTTGCGAAAGTCGTCAAAAAGGATCCATGGTAACCCTTTGGTGAAGATGTCGGCGATTTGGTAACGAGACGGGATATGAAGAACTCGAACTTGGCCTTTTGAAAGCTTTCTCGGACAAAGTGGATATCCATTTCAATATGTTTTGTATGTTGATGTTGAACTAGGTTGCCTGCTAAATAAATTGCACTCACATTGTCGCAATAAACTAAAGTGGCGCGGTTTAGAGGGTGATGCAGCTCAAGGAGAAGATTTCGAAGCCAACATGTTTCAGACACAACATTTGCAACGCCACGGTATTCAACTTCACCACTCGATCAAGAAAGAACAACTTGTCTTTTTGAGGACCATGAGATGAGACTATTACCCAAGTAGACACAGTACCCGGATGTAGAACGCCACGTATCCGGGTATCCACCTCAATCCGCATCGGTGTATGATGTAAGAGAAGTGATGGGCGATTTGGTGAGGTGGAGCCCATGAGATAGAGTGCCACGAATGTAGCGTAGGATGCGCTTCAAGGCGTTCATGTGGTAGTCCGTGGAGCGAGCATGTGCATGCACACTTATTGAACGGAATAGGAGATGTCAGGGCGAGTGAAGGTAAGGTACTGCAAGGCCCCATCCAGTTACCGATAAGATGTTCCATGTTCAAGTAAGGTGCCATCGGTAGAGCTTAACTTCGATTGTGTATCAACCGGGGTGTGAGCGAGGTTACAAGTAGACATGCCTGCTCGTTGTAGTATGTCTGCAACATATTGTTGTTGAGATAGAAACATAAAGTGTGTCTGGCGGGTGACCAAGATGCTGAGAAAGTAACTCAAGGGGCCCAAATCTTTCATGGCAAATTCGGTTGATAGAAGCTGCATAAAGTTATGCCTTAGCTCATGGGAGGAGGTGATAAGTAAGATGTCATCCACGTATAGTAGTAGATATGCAATATCAGCTCCTCATTTGTAGATGAATAGAGAGTGATTACTCTTGCTCTGACTGAACCCTAGCATGTAGACATAATCGACGAATCTTTGATACCAGGCACGAGGGGCTTGTTTGAGACCATATAGGGGCTTTTTCAAGCGGCACACATGATTAGGGTGGGTTCAGTCTCGAAATCCTGGTGGTTGATGCATGTAAACTGTCTCATGTAGCGTGCCATGTAAAAGTGCGTTTTTGAAGTCAAGTTGATGCACGGGCCAGTCATGTGAAAGAGCAAGAGTTAAGACCGTTCGGATTGTTGCTGGTTTAACCATGGGGCTAAATGTTTCACCACAGTTAATGCCAACCTGTTGAGACCTGCCAACCATTAGATTTAAATTTATGTCTGAAAAGCCACATACTCCGTACTATATTCATGCTAGGGTGTCTTGGGACTAACTCCCACGTCTCATTATCGATAAGAGCCCGGAACTCATCGTGCATGGTTCGTGACCAATCAGGATTAGAAAGGGCATCAAATGGATTTCGAGGGAGGGGGGAGGGGGAGGCAAGAGTGTTAACAGTGAATGGTTGGCGGGGTTTGGAGATGCCCGACATGCTTCTAATATGTATGGTTCGGGATGGCTGCGTTGGTTGGGGGGGGGGGGGTGGTGGCGGTAGAGTCAGAGGGGAGGGCAATGGAGATGAGGTTGGAGGGGAGCCGACAGTGGTTGGTAGTAAGTGTGAGGTAGGGTCAGAAGTAGTGGGTTGCGTAGGCTTGGGTTGTTTGGGCCAGCACGAGTAGGTGTGTAGGAACCAAGAGGAAGGAGTGGGTGTCGGGTTGGGGTTGGGCCGAGGAAAGGGAGGTGGGTTGCTAGTCAGTTGTAGGTAATACGGGTAGAGGTCAGAGGAGAGAAATTCATAGGGGGAGGGTGTGGAGGGTGCAGTGGTGGAGAATGGGAATTGAGTTTCATCAAAGATGACGTGGCGGGGGTAATAATTTTGCGGGTGGAGAGATTAAAGCATTTGTACCCCTGATGATTGGATGGGTAGCCAAGGAAAACGCATGGGGTGGAGCGTTTGTCGAGTTTGTTAATGGTGGTAGATGGAAGAAGTGGGAAGCATAGGCACCTGGAGACACTTAGGTGAGAGTAATCGGGGGAGAGGTTGTAAAGAAGATGGGTGGGGGTAAGGTTGCGGAGAAGTTTAGAAGGTAGGATATTTAAAAGGTATGTAGCGTGTTGAAGGGCATGATGCCAAAAGGAGGGTGGCATCGTGGAGTGAGCAAGGAGGGTACGGATATGTTGTTAATTAAGCGGATTTTCCGTTCGGCCTTTCCATTTTGAGGTGATGTATGTGGGCAAGAGAATCGAAATTGAAGGCCGTGTTGTGAGCAAAAGGTGTGGAAAGAATGGTTGTTGTACTCCCGACCATTATCACATTAAATGGTTTTGATAAAAGTGGTAAATTGTATTTTGATGAGATTATAAAATTGTAGAAAAGTGTTGTAGACTTGTGATTTTTGGGATATGGGATAAGTCTACAAAAAATTAGTTTTGTCGTCGAGAAATAATATATAATATCGGTGACCGCTAGAGCTTGCCACGGGGGAGGTCCATAATTCACTATGAATGATGTCAAAGGGTAAATATGTAGATGTAGTTGAAGGAGAAAAAGGTAACTTAATATGTTTGCCAAAACACAAGAGGAACACACTGATTTTTAATCTTTATTACATGAAAAAGATAAACAATGTTTCAAATTATTTAAAATAAAAGAACTAGGTTGGCCATGTCTTTGGTGCCATAGATCTTGACTAATGGAGGCAAATGCAGACGGTGATTATTATGGAGAAGAGTGAAAGGCAAGCGGGTAAGCTCTCCCGTGCTATTGCATCGGAGGATGGGTCTCCGTTTCTGGAAGTCCTTCACAAGAAAACCAAACTTGTCAAATTTAATAGAGATATTATTGTCATTGGTGAGATGACTAATGGAAATAAGGTTTTTAACTAGATGAGGAACATGTAAAGTATGATTTAGCTTTAAAGGAGGAAAAGGAGGAGGAAGAGTTTGAAGTTACCTGAGTTGTTGGTCATGTGGGAGGTGGCGCCGGTGTCCATATACCAATTGGAGTCGGGTGGCTGGAGAGGCATAGTTTGGAGGGTTTGGTCAATGTCAGTTGGGGCATAGCCTGTCTCGGACGTAGCATAGTACTGATTTGGCTTGGGTCCAAGTATCCCTGGGACTAGATAACCTAAAGGGCATGAGGAATTGGTAGATGGGGCAGTGGGGTATGGGCATGGCCCATAAGTCAATGAAGTAGGGGAACCAGTCCATGGTGATGGCCCAGAAAACTATTTATGAGGCGGTGCATCACCCCAGGAACTTGGCGGCCACTGTTGATGAGGGAAGCCTCAGCCGCGACCTCCACCGGGTCGTCCACGGCCGCGCCCACCCTGACCTCGTCCCCTGTAGCGAGTCGGAGGTTGCTGATTGGGAAAGGGAGGGACCGCAGGTTGTAGGGGTTAGGAGGGTGTGTTGTCGTGGAGGCGGGTGGGGTTCGATGGAGGTTTCTGTGATGCAAGGAGTGCCGAGGTAGCATTCTATTTGGCCTAATTGCTCTTTCGAGTCTCCTCAAGAATGAGTTTGGACCGAGCCTCATAGAAGTTTGGAAAGGGGGTGGTTTGTTGGATCATAATGGCCACTCCGTCGTATGATTCATTGAGGCCCGCAATGAGCTGAAGAACTAATCTTTGATTGGTGACCGGTGCCCCGACATTCGTAAGTTGATCCGAGAGCATCTTGAGGCTTTGACAGTAAGAGGAGATGTTTGGATGGTTGTCAAGCGTGGTGGTCACGAACTTATGTTCCAAGTAGACAGCTTGTGAGTTTTGGTTGTCTTGGAATATGTTTTCAAGGGCGGTCCAGGCTTGAGCGGCAGTTGTGTTGGATTTTAGAATTGTGTGGAGTAAGCCGTTGGAGATGGTGCTGTAAATCCATTGTAGAACAATGGCATCTAACCAAAACCAGAGTTCAAACTCGGCATTGGGTTTGGTTATGATGGTGTCTTTGGGTGGTTTTGCATCAGATGTGGTAGTAACAGTGATGGAGGAAGGAGGGGGGAGACTTAGGATCGATATGATTGCTGACTTGACATGCTCGGCAGTGGATTCGAAAGAGTTCGGCCCAGGAGCTGTATTGCACATTTTCCATCGCAAGAACAAACGAAATAAAGTTTCTGATGTTGGTGATTGCTATTGCAGGATGAAGTTTGGACTCTATGGTGATGGGGAATGGAGAAGGGATAGAAGTCAAGAAACAGAAGGAGATGGGAGACGGGTATTTGGGTTATGGCTTTGGTAATCAGATGAGCTCTGATACCATGAAAAGGTTAACGGAATCCCTTGATCTCATTCATAATTCACCTCAATATTTATAATACAATTCGGCCTAATCTATTGTATAGATCAGATTGTAAGTTTGAATATGTTTAAATACAATATATACCTATAAGATATTCAAAAGTCTATCTAATAGGTACTTGACTTTTGTTGTGAATCTTCCGTCTATTAATTAAGGGACATGAAAGAAAACCTACCTACCATTTCTAATCATAAGTATGTAAAAAGAAATGGAAATTTTGCACAAGGAAGGAAGGAGGAAGAGTACGGAGCATGGCAGTAGCAAGACTGTTGTTGTTGAGGTACTCGTATACTAAAATCCGATTACCATCCTCAACACAGCAACCAACAAGCTGAACAAGGTTAGGATGCCTCAGGGTTGAGATCATACTAATTTCCGTCAAGAATTCATTCGTCCCTTGTTTGGATTCAGCAGAAAGAGACTTGATGGCAACATGAGTGTTGTCTCTTAGAACCCCCTGCACTAGTACGTACGTACGTTTTATGATCAAATATGCTCAGAAATTGATTATGAATCAAAATCATCGTACCTTGTAGACGACTCCAAAACCACCTTCACCAATCTTATTTTCGGGGTTAAAGTTTCTGGTAGCTGATCTTAATGAATTATACGAGAATTGTTTAACGTTGTTCGTAGCAATTTCTAACCAAGTTCATCCACAAAATATATAACTTTCAGTATTGAGTATAATTAATTGAGAATAATTATATGAAGAAATCATATGAAATATATAATAATATCAGTTTTACCTTCTGGATGATTTCCGGTTTTTGCTTTACATGAATCAAAAGCACCGAAACAACCCATACCCATTGCTTGCTCCACTATGATTGAATCGAATTACCCACATATCAAGACCCATGCATATCTGGATTGGATATATCTAGAACAAAACTCGATTAATGTAAAAACTGACGGACAATCGAAATAAATATAAATATAAATTGATCTGATTAGAAAACTAGAAGATAGATGAAGTGCAGATCGACAATACCTGATCAAGATATTTACTTGCAATCAATTATATTATATTATGAATAAGATATTTAATGATATAGTAAATTAATTGTTGATGTAAAATAACAACAAATGAATGGTTTCGTATGGGAAGGGGAAGTTGACAATGAGAGACAGCGAGAAAGCAAAATAAAGAGGAGATGCTATCTACCAAATCATAAAGTTTTACTTTTATGCACATAATATTTGACGTCATCTTATATATTTCTTAAAATGTAAATATGTTACATCTATCTTAATAATTTTAAAGTAAACTTTACTTTTTCTTTCGGTGTTTTGTTTCAAATAACGATTTGTCTCCAAAGGTTTTGAAATCATGATTTTACTCTCTGTAGTTTGCAATCCATCTCAATTAACCCCAATCCATTAACACCGTTAAATAATTCTGTTAATAACAATGATATTTTTGTCTCTTTAGGTTTTTCATGTTGTCAAAGAGTTGAACAATGTTCACCTTCATCTTCTTCAGGGGTTGTACTGTCACACCCCGGCTTGGGCAGGTAGTGTGTGACGACTGATAATCAACGAAGCAGCGAAAACTTACTTCAAATAACCAAAGATTAAAGGAAACAAACATGGCATTACATAATTACACAAGAAAAATGTTATCTTGTTGTCTACAGGGGACAATATAGGTGGTTCAACCAAAATAAAACAAGTGTTTTGAGCAAATCATAACATAAATAGTCTTAAAAATAAATTGTCTTCAAATTAATTAATGCCAAATCTAGGATGGACTATCGAAATCTCCTGTCATCTAATGAGCGTCCATGCTAAGTCTGTTATCAAATACCTGAAAACATGCTCAAAAGAAATTTGAGTCAACTAAAAAGTTGGTGTTTTTAGCTCATTCAAAATGTATATTTGTAGATTTTCAAAGTTAGTTTTGAAAACCATTTTATTATGTCTCGTGATGTTACACAATCAACCCTGCACTTAGCTCGGCTTGTGACTCTTCAAAATAAGTGGAGCCGAGACTAAGCCTAAAACATGTATTCATACTCTGCTAGGGTATGAACAATTTGGTTCTTATAAAACCTGTCACATGTCGCGACCACCCCGCAGGATCTCAGTGCGGACCCTACCTCTTATGTCCTTGGTGTATGGCAGGCAGGCATTACGCGTAGGGGTTTCCCTAAGTAGTACTACCCATATAACCAGCGGTTCACAGATATCAAATTAATGATTGCGTAATTAACTTAACATATAGATTAATCACATCACAAATCTCACATCAACTAATTAAGCATCTAGAACCTATTATATCATCATATTCACATAAGTTTAAGTTCTAATCACTTTTATACACAATTGTGTACCCCTAAGTATATGACATGCAGGATATAACCACCAAATGGCGTCATTTTTAAGTTTTATAAAAATAAGGTTTCTTTTTTTAGAAAGTCTCATAGCTTGTGTTATTAGTATATTAAACACTTGATCTCTAAGCTTGATTGGTCATATGGACATGCTATATAAGGGTATAGTGTCATAGCAAGTATTTGTCATGGGTGGCCACGAGAGTGGTGTTAACTTAATATAGTGATACACATTCAATATGTTAATATCTAATGTATGGTTTATTCAACATCACATATATCATCTTAAAAACTCTTACATTCTGATTACTAAGTGTTTCAAAAGATTTTTAGTTCCCGATCAGTAAGGTTTTTAAACTTGATAGTTTTAGTCCCTCAAGTTTTAAAATGACACTTTTAGCCCAAAGTTTCCTATTAAATCACTTTTTGATCCCACCTTAATCCATATTCATTTTTGTAAATCAATACACTTAATTGGGTTATAATAGGCCTGAGATCTCAGAAGTTATGATATCTTTATAAAAATTATTTTCGGTTTTACCGGTAAGGGTAAAACCGTCATTTTAAGCGTTAGAAGCCCGAACTTTAAACCATTTGACTTTGGTCTTCAAAATCAGCTTCATTGACTTATTTTAGTCCAAGTTCTGAAGATGAATGAGGGGCCATTATGAAAAAATAAATTGTTGTAACTATTTTTTAATGCTCTTGATTCTTTTTCTTTCAAACAAGGTTATTTTGCAGTTTTACTGTTTACGAGTCCGTTTTTACCATTTTCATCGCAGGGCTCCTACATCATTATTTTCAGCCAACTACCCACATACAGGGCCTAACATTATTCTTGCTAAACTTCTGTAGTACACCCACAACAATCTTATAAATCTTGTTTTAGTCCCCCGGTAGCTTGGATTTTACCCGTTTAACACATTTTACAAAGCTTTTTATCACCACTATCAAGTGTCACGACTTCTATACTTTATTTATCATTTATTTACTGTTTTAAACCTGAGTATAAAGATAGTGTTCATGTTCATCTCATTTTAGTGTTCACACCCCTACAAATCCTTATTTTTAACTATGTAATATGCATAGTTTTGTACCAAACCAATCAATAACTTTTTGTAACTTTTAATCAGGTTTATAATGAGTTTATCTTCTATTTTTCAAAATGATTTTACGTGAATCTTGGTGTGGGTTGATCTGGTTGTCGAGACTCGATCAAAAACAAGTTAATATCGGTCTTAGCTATCTTTATTGCGTAAAGGTAAGTAAGGTCGTCTTCACAGGGAATATGTGAAAAGTGTTTAACAATATGACTCAATTAACTTAAATACATAAAATTTATAACTAAAGATTGGAACTTTGGATGAAATTAAGAACAAAATTGTAAAAAGAAACAAACTTTGAAACGAATTTACTTAAATAATAAAAAACAATCACTTCCGGGTTTCCAATTCTACAAGATCAACAATTGATACTTTTAAATTAGGATTTGTAAGAACATAACTTCAAGATATTAACTTTTGATTAAAGTGGTAATAAAGGAACAAGCTTTTAAGATTCGTTCATTCACAATGTTACCAATTAACTATATCAAATTGCCTACTAGTATTAATGAGTTCACGATACAAGGAAACCAAAAACTGATAATCAAGCAAACAACTTTATTTATAAGCAAACCTTTTAAATAAACCAAAACATAATTTTTCATTGAATAATTCTATGTTCAATACAAAAACAAAACCAAAGCATACCCATTGTTTCACTTGACAAGAATTGTACGCCCGAAAGTAATCAAGCAAGAACTTAGCCACTTATGGTCTTCATCGGATCTATCTTGATTTGATAACATTTGTAGATGATTTGGGATGAATGGGAAGGCTTAAGATCACTACCAATCAGCTTAGAATCATCAAGAATTGAGCTTGGAAAGTTGTTCTCCGAATCAGGGTTGGATTGTGTTTAAATAACTTGAAATTCCACAAAATCCGGAGTTTGTTTAGCAACAAGCGTATGATACCTCCAGGGTTGGCGTATCTGATCTTGTCGAGACTCGATCAAAAACAAGTTAATATATCGGTCTTAGCTACCTTTATTGTGTATGGGTAAGTAACGTCATCTCCACAGGGAATATGTGGAAAGTGTTTAACGAATATGACTCAATTAACTTAAAGACACGAACTTTAATATTAAAAATTGGAACTTCGGATGAAATCAAGAACACTATTGCAAAAAGCAACAAACTTTGAAACAAATTTGATTAAATATTAAGAAACAATCACTTTCGGGTTTCCAATTCCGCAAGATCCACAAGTGATACTTTCAAATTAGGGTTTGTAATAAACAATACTTCAAGATCATAGCTTTTGATTAAAGTAGTAACAAAGGAACAATCTTTTAAGACTCTTTCATTCATAAAGTTACCAATTCACCTATATCATGTTGTCTGCTTTTCTTAATCAGCTCACGATGCAAGGAAACCTAAAACTGATAATCAAGCATACAACTTTATTTATAAGTAAACCTTTTAACTAAATCAAAACCTAAAATTTCATTCACTAATCCATTGTTCAATACAAAAAACCCTAATCAAACATACCAATTGTTTCACTTAACATGAATTGTACTCCTGAAAGCAATCAACAAGAACTTAGCCACTCATGGTCTTTATTGAATCTTTAATCTTGATTATATGATGATCAATGATGATTTGGTTGGAGTTGGAAAGCTTGAAAGCACCCAAAATCACCTTGAACTTGCTAGATTTCGGCTGGGAAGAGTTGTACTTCGAGTTGGGGTTGGATAGGTTTAAGTAGACATCAAGATCCACAAAATCCGGGTGTTGTTAAAGACCGGCGTATGACACGCCCAGGGGCGGCATGTCATGTGCCCCCCTCAGCTTCATACGCCCAACTTTCTGTAATTTTTGTCAAATACGCCCACTGATACGCCGCCAATACGCCGATCGATGTATTATACGCCCATACCCGCGTATGATACGTCGGTATGCCTAATTTTGTGCCTTTTTTGTAACATTTGATGTTTACATCTTTAGTCCTTGTAGTTTCGTGTTTGGCTCCTTTTTCTCCAAAATAAGCCTTCTTTAGCTTCTAACACCTGTAAATCAAAACACAAACAACTTGAAACTATTCAACCATAATCATGATGTAAAATCATACATTTAGATCAATTAAACCTTGAATTATTATCACGCGGTTAGTATCATACGCCCCCCTCAGGTTCCATACACCCAACTTTCTGTTATATTTTCCAAATACACCCACAAATACGCCGCCCATACGCTGACCGGTGTATGATATGCCCATACTCGGCGTATCATACGCCGGTGTAGGGTTTACTGTGCCATTTTTGTAACTTTTGTTATTCTCAACTTCAGTCCTTGTAGTTTCGTATTTTACTCCTTTTTCTCCTAAACAAGCATTCTTTAACTCCAGTCCATACAAATCAAAACACAAACAAAGTGAACTTGTTTAACACTAATCATAATGCAAAATCACATAATTAGATAAATTAAACATCTCATGCGATCAAATCCCCACACTTAACCTTTTGTTTGTCCTCAAACAAACTTGCTTGCAACATTTTACCTTAATTAATCAAACGTGCTAAACTATCATAATTTGTATAAATTAAGGTCCCAAGGCATACTTATTTTTCACTTTCATCATGTAAGATTCACAACCCAACATGTAATATCATTCGTGTTTTAAGCTTTGAATCACCTTAGTTGGCATAACTTCACCTTTGGCTTCAAACATTCATGCATTCACATTTCTCACAATGAACACTCCTCTTGGTTAGTTTTGTGGGCTAGTGATTATATACTAGTATATCTAGAACTCTCAAACTAAGAACGTACATTTTCATCATAAGCTCGTATATTAATCATATCACCACCAATTAACAAAATATAACACATAAATCAAGAGGTCTTTTATGGGTTGTAATGTTAGGCTAAGATTTAAGGTGGGATAGAGTAGGGACTTTAGAGTGGCTAGCAGCTAATGAAATCCAATTTAAACATGCTAGATGTCATGTTTACTAATTTCTTTCCTCTAACTGCAATCATATCATGAAATTCTCATACTATTTTTGTTGCTTCATATTTTGGTCATTCTGACCACATATTTAGCTTTTCTCCCTTTTTTTCTTCTTTTTTTTCTTATATATATCTATATAGCCAAACTCAAACCAATCATACTATTATTGAACTAATACTTAAAAGACACTTCTAGACAAGTCATAGATTAGACTTCATCACCCTAGGTTTCATAAAAAGGATAGGGCTTTATAGGCATATTGTGTTGGGCTATTCAAAAGACAAGTTGGGGCTCAACATGGTGTCTAAAGGGAAAGTATCAAGGTATGGATTTCAAAGAAAATGCTCAAACAAATGGTTCATTCCTAATACCTCTATCATATTTGTGCACATATTGGTTCATGATCTTGACACGCATCAATTACACGAGTTCTAACTTAAATGCACATTATGGTTTCCCTTATTATGAAAAAATATAAAGCCAATTAACATATGCTATGAATTGCTCAATTAGGCTCAAACTCTCATGGAAACGGTGGAAAAAAGTTAATAATGTGAAGCACGTATGTCATCTACAACCGGTTCATTATGCTTTCTAAAAATTCTACCTAATTTCTATAAAAACTCATGATGGGATGCCTTTCTAAAATTTCAAAACAACCACGTCAAGAGATCTATACATACATAAACAAGTGATAATTAGCTATGTATGAAAACTTTTAGGTATTATGCACAATAAGCTTATTAGAAGATTTATTTTTCAAAAAAGGTTCAATTTTTCAAAAGCAATATTTTTTTTTTTTCAATTCTCCCTTATCCCCACACTTGAGATACATTGTCCCCAATGTATAGTGGTTAATCCATGACACAAAACACCATAATTAAAATTTCAACTTACTTAACATTCAAAGTTGCCAAATCATGCCCCACCCCCATTCATCTTCCATCCACTTATTACATTTATCTAATAAGTTGTCTAAATCACACAAATAATATTATTCATAAATGGAAAGGATAGAGCATATGGACCTGATCAATGTGCAACACTCAATCAACGAGTGCCATGATGGTTC
The DNA here is from genome assembly GCA_025506505.1 of Flaveria sonorensis. NCBI lineage: Eukaryota > Viridiplantae > Streptophyta > Magnoliopsida > Asterales > Asteraceae > Flaveria > Flaveria sonorensis. The sequence goes on from CM046423.1 coordinate 73,172,539, forward strand.
CTGCTAGGATCATCATATGGATCATCAACCTGCGGTGGTGGTAGTGGTGACCCAAACCATTCTGTCATCAAATTCTGCACCTGCTGAAAGCTATATGGATCGGTGGTTCCTTCTACTGGTGGCTTTTGTGGTTGTAGAGGAACCCATTGAGATGGTTGCGATACTGGATACGGGTAGATTGCCTGCCCATCATAGATGCCAGTTTGGCTCCAATCCGTTTCTCTTGGGTTTGGCTCGTATTCTCTTCCTGCATAGAAATCATGATAATGTCTTTGTTGAGTTAAATCATTGTACCTTTGATTGAAAAATAACTGATGTTGGTACACCTGGTTTCTTGCATATAAATTTTGCCTCTCCATTGCCTCCCGCTGTAATGCCATCGCCTCTTCATGTCTGTCTTTTGCAAAGATTGATTCCCAGTTGGTCATGTCACATTGGTATCAAGAAATGGCAGACTATTGCCCATACTTATTGGGCCTCATCCTCCTCATTCATTCTTCTACTGATGGTGCTTTAGAAGGTCTTTGGATGGGAATGGGTGTATGTTCCAAGCCATCCCCTTTTTCAGTAAATCCTTCATCTTCCTTGTTCTCTTCGTCTTCTTCTTCATCTTCGTCTTCCCCTGAAGACATGGGCTCTAGTGCTTCACCTGGTTGTAGGGGTGGAGCGTTTGGCCTTCTTCCCATGAGTACTTCCTTGGTTGTTTTGTCCTTCAACATGACTTGGGTGTTGGTCTTCTTGTAGTATCAAGACAGCTTGCTGAATTTGTCAACCATAAAGAACTTGTGTGGTTTGACAATATATTATGTGCTTTTTCCCAACACCCCTGTGTTCTCATAAGGGCTATGATTAGTCGGTAATAGGGGATCATTTTCTTATCTACACTCTCCCTACTGTCCCAAACATTCATTAAGATTAAGTGCCTTAATAAGAGCAGCCTTCTTCCTTTTAACAATGCATGTATTATGCGCACATCCGTTTGCCTAATGGTGTTCTTATCTCCCAGCTTTGGTATTATGTTGAACATGCTAATCATGTTTAAGAATTTTGGCATGATATGCATCTACGGCCCTATAAACTGACCCCCTGCGGTTTCTAAGAACATATCTTGTAATATGGCCATGTCTTCTTGGGTGCTAAACTCACTGTTCCAAATGACTGCTTCAATAGGGTATTCGTACTGATTTGATGGTCTTGAATCAAAATTCACCACCTGCTGGATGGTGTCGAATGACATGATCATTTCTTTTTTTTCCTACCCGCCCCCTCAAAGCGGTTGTATGAGGGGGTTGTCACCATCCTCCCTATCCAATATCGACGTCCATTCTAGAATTGCTTTGCTTGGAATCTTGTTGTTATGGCCTTCATCATGGAATGTCAATGCTACCTCCCATCCTAACCTCCTAAACTTTTCCACTACCCCTAAAGCCTCAAAGTCTTCTAACAATGCAGCCCATTCACAAACAAATATGTTATCTATGTTTTTCACCCCCTTTTCAAATTTCCCCATGTAAGCTCCTTTTTGCACCATGGGTCATGTTCGGAAAGCTTTTTGGCACGAGTAAAGCTTGGTCTTGGCCCCCTACCTTGATCGGCTGGTGTCATGTCTTCATCTTGCAACTCACATTGACTTTGTTTCTTTTGTTTCTTTGAAGATCTTGATAATTCAGGTTGTTTACCCTTTTACTTACTCCTGAAAAGATGCATAGTTACTGCAACACACACAATACCATAATTACTTTAAGATTTCTAAGTGTTGGGCCAACCTTTGTGCATTGGTTCATTAGTGTGTTCTCATGGTGTCTTGATTCCCTTTACCTCTTGTGATTATGACATTCATTATCATGAAAACATACTTTTATTTCATTACATGAAATTTCCCAATTGATTCACGTTCGTCTAAACATGGTGTTCATGTGAAATTATGAATTCATGTTTTGCCATAGGTTGTCCCAACATCATCAAGATCCTAACTTTCCATCCCAAAATCTACCCTTCTTAATGTATATAAGCATCTATCACTCCTAAAGATGTAACAATATGATCTATGCTTACATTCATATCCATATATAAGGGAATCATATATAAATCATCATATAATGAGTTATAAATCATGAAACTTGAATTTAATGACATAGAACATACCTGGAAGATGTTAAAAGCTTCAAAGTATTGAACTTGTCTTGAATTGCAAAATCCCCCAAATGACCCTAATTTTACCCTTCTTAAATCTTACAAATCCTTGTGAGCTTTGAAAATCTGCCCAAGATTTATGTTTATCTTGAAAATTATCTAAAATGCACACCAAAAATGTTTGATTTGGTTAAGAATTGGAGAAGTTATGAAGGTGTAAGGTTAGGGTTTGTGAAAGGGGAAAGAAGAGTTTTGAGATGAAGATTATGAAAGTGAGAAAAAATGGGATAAAATGGTGTTAGATTCATGGATGGGGTGTTATGGGGTGAATATGTGGTGTGAAATTGGTCAACAAAAGTCAAAAGTGGGCTGGCTACATGATCGACGTATGATACGCCGCCCCCCAGCGTATCATATGTCGGTGGCCGTATGTGGGGGCATATGAAGCAGCGTATTTGAAACAAAATCCAGTGACTTTTTAAAGGTCGACGTATGATACGCCCACACCCGACGTATCATAAGCCGGTGTGTGCCAAATTTGCCTTATTTGCTTATTTTTTGTTAATTTTTGAAAATTACTTATCCGCCACCCCTACATATCCATGCTTTGTCTCGATGTACATAAAGGACATTGAACATACCTGATTTTTGCTATCAATCCCCACACTTGTGGTTAACCATGGAATGGATGTGAATTAGGAGAACTTTGGAAGAGTTACTAATAATGCACTTAATCAGAAAATAAAATAAATAACATAAAAACAAATAAAGAATTATTCAAAGCAATAAAACCTAACTCACTATCGTAGGAATCATGGTTGCATTTAGCATATGCAACAAGCCTTTAAACCATTCGGTAATCCCGAGTGGACGACTTATAGTCTCGTGAGGGTTCGTAGTGAACACACCCACAAAGTTCGCGGGTTACCTCCCGTTAGAGCTAAGTTTAAAGTCTTCGGTCGGACTTGTTACCTTGTATGTTTATGTAGGGGGAAGGTTCTCCAAAGTGCTTAATAAGAAGCTTTCATATACGTGAGATGGTCCATTGATATCATTAGCTTCCAAATATAGTTTTAGGCGATGACCATTCACCACTTGGCGGAGATAATCCACAAAATCCTCAATTTCAATGTCCCTATAGTTTCCTACACGCGTAACAAGGTATGGGCCTGTCCATTTGCTTTTGAGTTTCCCAGGAAAGAGTTTAACCAAGAGTTGTATAGCCACACTCTTTGTCCTTCCTTGAAATTTTTTTTCCTTAACTTCGCGTCATGCACTGCTTTCATTTTCTCTTTGTAAGCAGAGGCGCATTTGCAAGCTTCATCTCGTAATTCTTCCAACTCATATATGTGAAGCTCTCTTGCTTTACCTGCAACATCATAATACATGTTAACATTCTTAACAGCCCATAAAGCTCGATGAGCTAATTCAACAGGTAGATGACATCCCGTACCATAGACCAATCTATAAGGTTTTGTGCCAATAGGGGTTTTGTAAGCCATGCGATATGCCCATAAGGCATCATCCAACTTCATGGACCAATCCTTACGGTCGGCTCGCATGGTTTTCTATAAAATTTCTTTAATTTACCTATTAGACACCTCTACTTGGCCACTTGTTTGAGGGTGATAAGTGTGGCTATCCGATGATCAACTCCATACCGTTTAAGCAATTTTCCAAATTTAAAGTTTTTAAAGTGTGATCCCCCATCATTAATGATCACACGAGGGATTCCAAATCGTGAAAATATATTTGATTGAATGAAGTTGAAAACACCAGCATGATCATTTGTCTTGGTGGTGATGGCCTCGACCCATTTGGATACAAAACCAACCACCACCAAAATGTATAAATTGCCATATGAATTAGGGAAGGGTCCCATAAAATCGATTCCCCAAACATCGAAAATGATGACTACGAGAATCGGTTGCATGGGAATCTCATTCCGTTTTGAAACACTACCAATCTTTTGACAATTTATACAATTTTTTGAGAGTTCAAAGGAATCTTTAAATAGAGTGGGCCAATAAAGTCCACATGATAATAATTTATGCCCCGTTTTCTGGCCACTAAAGTGACCACCATATGTGGATGCATGCAGATGCCCCAACACCGATTGTATCTCACCGTCGAGTACACATCGTCTGATAATTTGATTCTCCTCCACTTTAAACAAATCTTGTTCATCCCATATGTAATGTTTTGCTTATGCCATGAATTGTTGCTTTTTCTTCTTAGTCCAATGGTCGGAAAGTGTAGCTGCAGCCAAGTAATTAGCAAAGTTAGCATATCATGGAATGGTTGAAACAGATAATAAGTGTTCATCTTAGAATGCTTCTTTAATTTCTTCATTCTGAACATTGTTTTGATGCACAACACGTGGTAGATGGTCGGCTACCACATTGTCACTTCCTTTCTTGTCACGAATTTCCAAGTTAAATTCTTGTAACAGAAGAATCCATCAAATTAGCCTTGGTTTAGCATCTTTCTTTTCCATCAAATATCGCACTGCACTATGATTAGAATAAATAATAACTTTACTTCCCCAAATGTACCATCAAAACTTATCAAAAGCATATACTACTATAAGTAATTCTTTTTCTGTAGTTGTATAGTTTAACTGTGCACCAGAAAGAGTTTTACTTGCATAGTATATAGCTACTGGTTTCTTATCCACCCATTGTCCTAAAACTGCCCCGACCGCATAATCACTTGCATCACACATTATTTCAAAAGGTAAAGACCAATTTTGTGATTATAAGATTGGGGCCTCGATTAACTTTTGTTTTAACATATTAAAAGCTTGGAAACAATCATCATCGAATATAAAAGGAACGTGTTTTAGAAGGAGGTTACATAAGGATTTTATAATGACACTAAATTTTTTTTATAAATCTTCGATAAAACCCGGCATACCCTAGGAAAGAGCGTACCCCTTTAATGCTAGTAGGTGGGGGTAAGGTAGAGATCACTTGAATTTTAGTATGATCTACCTCAATTCCCCTAATAGAAATCACATGACCTAACACAATTCCTTCTTGAACCATAAAGTGATTTTTTTCCCAACTTAAAACCAAGTTTGTTTCAACACATTATTTTAGTGCTTTTGTTAAATAAGCTAAGCATGACTCCAAAGATGTGCCAAAAATAGAAAAATCATCCATGAAGATTTCCAATGACTCCCCAACCATATCTTAAAAGATAGTCATCATACACCTTTGAAAGGTGGTCGGGGCATTACATAGTCCAAATAGCATCCGCCTAAACACAAATGTCTCATATGGGCAAGTAAAGGTAGTCTTTTGTTGATCTTCAGAATGAATGGCAATTTGGTTATACCCAGAATACCCATCTAGAAAATAGTAAAATTTCTGACCTGCAAGCTTTTCTACTATCTGATCAATAAATGGTAACGGGAAATGGTCCTTAGAAGTTGTTGCATTCAATTTTCTATAATCAATACAAATGCGCCACCCGGTTATCGACCGAGTGGCTACCGCATTACCTTGATCATCTTTCACATGTGCTATCCGCGATTGGGTAAATAATTCCTGTATCAAGCCACTTCAACACTTCTTTTTTAACAACTTCTCTCATGTTAGGGTTCAACCTTCATTGTGTGTCACGTGATGGTTTTGCTCCTTCCTCCATGATGATATTATGCATAAAAATTGATGGACTTATTTCTTTCAAATCAGCAATACTCCATCCAATGGCTTCTTTGTGAGCAATTAGCACTTCCATCAACTTTGATTCTTCCTTGTCATATAAAACACACAACTCTGTGGTGCTATCCTCATTTTCATGAGTATGGCACTCGTCAATTATGTCCATCATAAAGCATTCATCATTGAATATAGTTTTTGGAACAGATCAAAATACATTTAGTCTCACCCTTCTATTACAAAATGCCATGTCTACTATGCCAGTCATACAATTGAATAAGCATTAGGCAGTTTTCAAGAATGGTCTTCCAAAAATAACATTGGGTTGCTTATCATTTGTAGGACTTGCACAGTCTAACACAAGAAAGTCCACTGGGTAATAGAAGTCTTCCACCTTTACTACCACATCTGTTACTATTACACATGGAAGTTTAAGGGATAAATCAGTTAATACCACGGTAGTGTCTTCTTTTTGCAATGGTCCAAACTCATATTGATCATATAAACTTCCAGGTAAAATACTAACACTTGCTCCAAGATAAGGAGGCCTTGTTAATTTTAAAGTCACCAACTTGGATTGAAATTAAAGGTGCTCCCGGATCTTGAAGTTTTGGTGGAAGTATACCTGATAAAACGACATTAACATTATCAGTAAAATCAACTTGTTTTGGTAATTTATATTACGGTTTCTGGGGTACATAAATCCTTCAAGTATTATGCATAAGACGGAACTTGTTTAATTGCATCTATTAATGTAAGAATGATATTTACTTGTTTAAAAATTTCCAAAATCTCATCTTGTTGTGGCCCTCGTTTTTTAGAAAGTGGTTTGTTAGGTTCTTTTAAAGCTGAGGGGTAAGGGATGGTATTGTTCTCCATCCTTACTCCTTGAGAAGCAGATGTGTTCTGTTTTTCTTTTTCCTTAATTGGTTCATGAAAAGTTACTTTCTTTGTTGTTTTAGGTGGTTCAGGTTCCGAATCACTATCGCTTTCCCCATTTTCACCAAGGTCGACCACCACTCCCTCTTTCAATGGTGGTGGTGGTACAACCTTGTTGTCATAGTCTTACCACTCCTTAAAATACTTACCTGGCCCACATGAGAATTCTTTGAGGTTGATGCACGATGTTGAGGATTCTTTGTTGTGTCATTTGGAAGCTTTTCAGTTTCTCTTCCGGGCAATGGTTCAGCTAGTTGTCCCAGTTGCTTGGCAATAGCTTCATTAGTCTTCTCTTGCACTTCTTTGAATTGCTTGAATTCCTTCATATCTTTTGCTAAGTCCTGAATTGTTGTTAAATTGCATTATCATTACCGTTATGAGTTGAAGGCCTTTGTTGATTCCTTTGTTGATAATGACCTCCTTATTGGTAATTCCCTTGATTGAAGTTGTTTCTTTGATAGCCTCCTTGATTGTAGTTTGCGGCCTTGGTATTGGTTGTTCCCTTGAGTTTGTACCTGAAAAGGAGGATTCAATTGGTTAGTATTATTATCATATCTCAGATTTGGATGATTTCTAAGACCGGGGTGATATGTGTTAGAATTTATATCGAATGTCTTCCTTTCTCCTTGACGTTGTATTTGATGTATTTCTTCACTTTTTCCCAAATTCAAGTAGCACGTAACTGATGTGTGACCAATGTCATTACATATGTCACACACTTCATATTCACTAGATATATGTGCCACACCACTCTTTCCAACTTTAAGGCTTGCAATTTCTCGTTCCAAAACTGCAATTATGTCCATGGCCACCAGATTATTCACCATCTTTACATTTGCACCTCTTGACCTTTGACATGATTGTGCATGTTTTTTATATATCACACTCATCCGTTCTAATATGTTCTAATCATCATCCTCATGATTCAATGTAAATGTACCCGCACTTGTAGAGTTCACATCTCTTGCATCTTCTGGTGATAGCCTATCATAGAATGCTGAAATCAACTCCTACTTAGCTATCCCATGATGTGGACAAGTTCACAGCATCTCCTTGAATAGGTGAAAAGCTTCATGGAATTGTTCCCCCGGTTGTTGAGTAAAACGTCGAATGGCCCCCTTGCATCACTTGTTCTTTGAGAAGTATAATATTCATCTAAGAATAGTTGTTGCATTTGAAACCATGTATGAATACTCGCAAAAGGCAAGGATAAAAACCATTGCTTGGCTTTGTCTTTGAGTGTAAATTGGAAACGTACCGACTTAACTTCATCTGTGAACAACCTTGGCCACCTATGGTACTACATGATGCCTCAAATTCTGATATGTGCAAATATGGTTCTTCAGTTGCTATCTTATGGAAGTGAGGAAGAATTTCTAAGCATTGTGGTCTAACCTCAAAAGCTCTCCCTCATTGTGTTGGTGCAACTATGGGAGATGAGTTGATAGTAATGGCAGGATGGAAGTGACTGTCCACGCCATGTGCAGGTACATAATGTTGAGCTCCCGGATTCGCTGGTATGCCATTAAATGGTTGACCCCCTAAATTATGAAAATCAGGGGGTTGGGCATAACCATCGTGGTCTTGGTTCGGCTGATGGTTCTGATAACCTGGTTGATTTCCATAGTGTTTAAAATTATGTTGAATTGGCCCATCCATATCCTCCTGATCTTGAATCCATTCCTCCACATAGTTAGTGTGATGACTTCCTTCCACTGAAAACTGTTCCTCATTGCTATGATGACTACCTTCTCCATTATGCTGAAAACTTGGAATACGAATCCAGAAATTTGGCATTGGTTGGAAATTTACAGGAGGAGGTTGATATGCACACATTGACTTATAGGGATCGGCCCCTAAGGTTAAGGTTGCATAGGTTGTGGTTGAGGTGGAGGATCTTCAGGTTGAGGGAACACGGGTAGTGGGATATCTCCCAAAGATTTGTTGGGTTGTGGCCCTCCTTTGTTGTCTGGATTATTCATCCTTCTTGATTGGTTACTTTCAGGCGTTCTTGAAAGTCTACTTAGAATCTGATAAGTTTTTGCTGATGATGTAACTTCTTCCGATCTTGTTTAAACACGAATTTGAGAAGTCCTTGAAGTTGATGCTTTGTGAAACACATGATTCTCTCTTGCAGTCTTCTTGATTTCTAGAACAAATTTCAATAATGAGGTCCTTCCTGAAAATCTTGTATGCATTAACGTAATGGTTACCTGCAATCAAGAAAACACAAAATACCTCGAGTAATACTAAACAAGAAAGCAAATAAAAAGGAAAATAGAAAACTAAAATCTTTTTCATTTTTTTATAAATTTTCAAGAAAAGCAAATAAAAGCAATTAACCACTAAGCGCACTAATTCCCAGGCAACGACAGCATTTTGATCTGGTTGTCGAGACTCGATCAAAAACAAGTTAATATCGATATTAGCAACCTTTATTGCGTAAGGGTAAGTAAGGTCGTCTCTACAGGGAATATGTGGAAAGTGTTTAGCAATATGACTTAATTAACTTAAAGACACGAACTTTATAATTAAAGATTTGAACTTTGGATGAAATTAAGAACAAAATTGCAAAAGACAACAAACTTTGAAACGAATTTTTGCATAAGAGATAGATCCTGTTGACTTGAACTGAGCATGAATTTCATTTGTATTTGATTACTTAATTAATGAAAAACAATCACTTCGGGGTTTCCAATTCTACAAGATCAACAATTGATACTTTTAAATTAGGGTTTGTAAGAACATAACTTCAAGATGTTAACTTTTGATTAAAGTGGTAATAAAAGAACAAGATTTTAAGATTCGTTAATTCACAATGTTACCAAATTACCTATATCAAATTCCCTACTAGTCTTAATGAGTTCACGATGCAAGGAAATCGAAAATTGATAATCAAGCAAACAACTTTATTTATAAGCAAACCTTTTAAATCAACCAAAACATAATTTTTTCATTGAATAATTCCATGTTCAATACAAAAACCTAAGCAAAGCATACCCATTGTTTCACTTGACAAAAATTGTACTCCCGAAAGTAATCAAGAAAGAACTTAGCCGCTTATGGTTTTCATCTGATCTTCAATCTTGATTCGATAATGTTTGTAGATGATTTGGGATGAATGGGAAGGCTTGAGATCACCACCAATTAGCTTAGAATTATCAAGAATTGAGCTTGGAAAGTTGTTCTCCGAATTAGGGTTGGATTGTGTTTAAATAACTTGAAATTCCATGAAATCCGGAGTTTGTTCAGCAACCAACGTATGATACGCCCAGGGTCGGCGTATCATATGCCCCCCTCAGGTTCCATACGTCCAACTTTCTATTATTATTTCCAAATACTCCCACAAATACGCCACCCATACGCTGACCGGCGTATGATATGCCCATACGCCGGTGTAGGGTTTACTGTGCCGTTTCTGTAACTTTTGTTATTTTCAACTTCAGTCCATGTAGTTTCGTATTTTGCTCCTTTTTCTCCTAATCAAGCCTTCTTTAACTCCAATCCCTACAAATCAAAACATAAACAAAGTAAACTTGTTCTACACTAATCATGTTGCAAAATCATATAATTAGATCAATTAAACATTGAATTATTATCATGCGATCATGGGTTCATGACATAGGGATACTTGGTGCATACTAGTGTAAAAATGAATGTTTTAAGGGCGTTTTGGTGTGCACCAACCTTGGTCCAAGCTAAAAGTCAAAGAATGGGGCTTGTGCAACAACTAGAAGCCTTCAAATAACTTGCACAATCTGCAGGAATATTCCATTTTTGAACAAATGGGTGAGCGTTTGCAAAACAAGTGTAGAAATCTTAAGAAAACCCCTATCCCGTTACCTTGATGCCTTGAGGATCGCCACAACTCCTTCAAAATCCCTTGGATTCAACCTTTAGATGAAAGATTTGCAGATTTCGTGAGTGTGTTTGTGAGGAGATCGAGAAAGAAAAATGAGTGGATAGAGTGTGTTGTAGAGATGGTTGAGTGTGAGTGTGGTATTGATAAAATGAAAAAGAATGGTTATGGGGAAGGGTTGACTCGGCTGGAACAAAAAAAGAGAGGAAAGGTTGGTCAAGCAAGCTCATCTCATTGGGCAAGAGATGGAGGTGGAGTGTAGAGATTTATGTTGGTACTTTTGATTCAACTTTTGAATGGTGCAGGTATGTGGACTGTTTGTGTGAATATGTACACTAACTTTTATTTTGTTTAATATATCACTAGTGGGTTGACCCACGCGATAAGATGGGTCTCACCGAGTATCTTTTGAAGATTGTAATGCAACTGATCTGCTATAAACACTGATTATATATGGATATTTTTATTATTATGTTATTATTATTGTTGTTGTTGTTGTTGTTGTATATTATTATTATAACTTTGTAAATATTTAATAGTTATATACTTATTTATTAGATAAGATTATACTTAATTTAAATAATATTTAGTTATGAAAATATAAATAGTAAATGTGAATTAAATTTTAATTTAAATTCAAATAAATAAGATGATACTTAATTTTATGAATTAAATAATCAATATGCATTAAATAATGTATTAATTAATAGGAGCAATTTAGGAACCATTGCATAAAACACATGTACCTTGCATTTAAAAGATTGTTTAGGTCTCTTAAAATTTGAGCAAAATTACATTTGTGTCCTCCTTCATGCTTTATATGATAGTCTAGATAAATATTAGTGTGTGTTTCAAGAAAGGAAGATGGCTAATGGTTTATTAGTTGTAGTTCTTTTGTATTATTTTGACATTCAAACTTATGGTTTTAATGAGTGGGTGCATGTGTATAGGTGAACGTGTATGTGCATGTGTGTATATACATACATTTTAATAATTCTTAGGCTACTATGCACTAAAATATGTCACGAAACTAATCACTATGTATATAAGTAAACACAAGTGTACGAGTAATATTCAAGTATCGTGTAAGTAATAGATTGTCTCTTTAATATTTGTTGTTCTTAAACATCGGTTAATCTTGAATGATCATATGAAATAATGTCTCTAACTACTAATTATAAATATAATAATCTTACTAAATTAAATTAAAAGTGGGATCTGATAGTCGGGTTGTCACATTCTGCCCTCGTCAAGAAATTTCGTCCTTCGGGTCCGTGTCTTGAGTTCCACCTTACTTCAACTATCGATATGTGGATTCGCTTAAGCTTTTTAGTTTGTCGATACATGACTTCGACCGGTTTTTCCACGAAATTAAGCTTATCATTAACACAGGCCTCCACCAAAGGAATTATTAATGATCATCTGAAAGACATTTCTTCAAATTTGACACGTGGAATGTGTCTTGGATATTACTTAACTCTTGAGGTAGCTTGAGATGGTACGCTACCGGGCCGACAATCGCCAAGATTTCAAATGGTCCTATATATCTTGGGCTTAATTTTCCTCTTTAACCGAAATGGATGGTGCCTTTCCACGGTGACACCTTCAACAAGACTTTATCTCCCACTTGAAACTCTAATGACTTTCGTCTTCTATCGGCGTATTTCTTTGGCTATCCCTTGCGGCTTTCAAACAATCTTTTATCTTAAAGATCTTGTCGGTGGTTTCTTGAACAATGTTAGGACCGGTGATTTGAGTACCACCAACTTCATTCCAACATAACAGAGAGCGACACTAACGACCGTATAACGCTTCATAAGGTGCAGCGCCAATACTAGCATGGTAACTATTATTATATGAAATTTCCACTAGTGGTAGATGGACATCCCAACTTCCACCAAATTCTATCACACACGCCCTTAACAAATCCTCTAAGGTTTGAGTTGTTCTTTCACTTTGTTCGCCCATTTGGGGATGGTAGGCAGTGCTCAAGTTCATTTGGTTTCCTAAGGCTCACTGCAAGCTCCTCCAAAAACATGAAGTAAAACCACTATCATGATCTGATATGATTGACAAGGGCGCTCCATGCCTTGCAATAATTTCCTTGACATATATTTGAGCCAATCTTTGCATCTTGTAATCTTCCCTGATCGGCAAAAAGTGAGCGGATTTTGTTAGGCTATCCATAATAACCCATATGGCATCATGCCCACTTGTCATCCTTGGCAACTTTGTAACAAAGTCCATGGTAATATCATCCCACTTCCACTCGGGTACTTTGGGTTGTTGTAAAGGTCTCAAAGGCTTTTGGTACTTCGCCTTTACACTTGCACACGTCATACATTTCCCCATGTAAGTTGCAATTTCCTTCTACATCTCAAGCCACTAAAAGTGCTCTTTTAATTCCTTGTACATTTATCACTTCTTGGATAGGTAGAGTATCTCAACCTATGAACTTCGTTCATAACCATGATTCTAATATCCCCATGAGATCCAAATCCTCTGATGTACTTTAAACACTCCATCATCATTCATCTCTAAAAGCTTTTCCAACCCCGGGGTAGTTCTTCGGGTAGGTTTTCTTCACTTGAAGCCACCTTTTATGTATCTTTAATTATATTAAGTAATTCGGTTTTAACTGTCACTCTTAACGAGTGCAACCTAAGAGGTTTGTCTCTCACCTTTCTACTAAGTGCATCTGCCATAACGTTCACCTTTCCTGGATGATATCTTATCTCACAGTCCTAATCATTTAATAATTCAACTCACCTAGTTTGTTGCATGTTCAATGTCATTTGGTCTAAAATGTGCTGCAAACTCTTATGGTCGGTGTAAATCACACATTTGGTACCATATAGGTAATGTCTCCGAATTTTTAAAGCAAACACTACAGCCTCTTACTCTAAATCATGTGTGGCATAACCTTTTTCGTTTTCTTTTAGTTTCCGTGAGGCGTAGTCAATTACCTTATCCCTTTGCATTAAAACACAACCAAGGCCTTGATGAGAAGCATCACAATAGACGACGAAGTCGTCTTTTCCTTCGATTAAAGACAATATAGGAGTGCTACAAAGTCTTCCTTTGAGGGTTTCAAAGGCTTCAGTTTGTTCTTCACCCTAAATAGATTCAACTTTCTTTTGGGTTAAAGTGGTTAAAGGTAAAGCAATACGAGAAAAGTTCTTAATAAACCTCCTATAGTAACCGGCTAATACAAGGAATTGTCGTATTTTGGGAGGAGTTTTCGGGGCTACCCATTTCTTTATAGGCTAGATCTTCGCAGGATCTACTTGAATACCTTTTTCATTCACGATATGTCCTAAAATTGCACCTCACACATCCAAATTCACACTTAGTAAACTTGGCATATAATTACTCATTTCTTAGCAATTTTAGGATTAACTTAAGGTGTTGTTCGTGGTCCTCCTTACTTCAAGAGTAAATTAATATATCATCAATAAAAACAATCACAAACATATCTAAATAAGGTTTACACACTCGATTCATGAGGTCCATGAACACGGCGGGTGCGCTCGTTACACCAAACAGCATGACTAGGAACTCAAAATGACCATACCTAGTCCTAAAGGTGGTTTTAGAAACATCATTTTCCTTTGTTCTTAATTGATGGTATTCGGATCTTAGATCGATCTTTGAGAAATAACTTGCACCTTGAAGTTGGTAGAAAAGATCATCAATCCTTGGAAGAAGGTATCAGTTCTTTACCGTTACTTTATTTAATTCTCTATAATCAATGCACATTCGAAACATTCTATCTTTCTTTTTGACAAACAATACCGGGGCTCCCCAAGGTGAAACACTTGGTCTAATAAAGCCTTTTGTCTAATAATTCCTGTACTTGTTTCATTAATTCTTGCATCTCAGAGGGTGCGAACCTATATGGTTCTTTAGCCACTGGTGCGGCTCTGGGTACCAAGTTGATTTGGAATTCAACTTGTCTAGGAGGAGGAAGTCCAGGTAGCTCATCGGGAAACACTTTGGCATATTCGAAAACTATCGGGACATCTTTAATTTGCTTCTCTTCCACTTGAGTCATCACGTATGCTAGAAACGTAGCGCACCCTCTTTCTAAATACTTGGTTACTTTTGCACATGAAACAATGGACAATGAATGCATAGATCTTTCATCGGGAATCACTAAGGTTTGGGTATTTGATAAAGGGATCTTAAGGAGTCACTCATCACATACTATTTCGGCCCTATTTTTGTCTTACCAATCCATGCCAACCACCTCATCAAAACCTCCTAATTCATAGGCATCAAATCTATCAAAAACATGTGATCCTTTAGTTTATTGTACAATCTCTAAGGATTTCATTGGCTTTTACAAGTTTGCCATCGGCTAACTCTACAACATACGAATTAGTTAACACATGTGATTACTTATCAATAAAGGGTCTAAAGGTACAAAACTACTTGTTGCGCCAGTATCAAATAATATGGAGGCATAAATATGTTTATTAGAAACATACCAGCGACGACTTCGGGTTCATTACATGCACAATTCGGGTTCATGACGAAGGCTTGTTCCCTGGCCTTCACCGATTCATCCTTATCTTTTCCTAACTTTGGGCATTTGTTCCTCCTATGATTAGGATCCCCGCATTCAATACATTGTACCCCTTCACCATACTTGCAATCTTTTATCAAATGTTCTCTTACACCTAAAACATGTCATGGGTTTACATTTCCCTTGATGATGAAGTTTGCATTTAGCACACAATAGGTTAGTTCCTTGGTACAACTTCCTTTCTCTTGGTTCCTTGTTGACCTTGGGCTCTTTCCTAACCTCGGGTTTCCTAAAGAATCCTCCTTTGTATCCACTTTGACACCTTTTATTACCACCCCACTTACGTTTCTTGTCATCCTCCCATTTGTGCTTCTCACCAGCCTTAGTGCGTTCCAGCACTCGAGCTCTCACCAAATCATCCGTTAACCTACCAGTAGCATCAACTTCCGCTTGCAAAGTCAAAGGCTTGGAAGCCTTCACCATACCTCGGACCTTATGGTGTAAACCCCAAATATACCTTGAAACTGCCTTTGATTCAGGTGTTACTAGATGTGGCACCAATTGAGACAACGAGTTAAACCGGTTGGTATAGGTAACATAGTGGGACCCAACCATCTCCAGGCTCAGAAATTCAGCTTCAATCTTTTCCACTTCATTTATTGGACAATACCTAAAAGTAACCAACTTCTTAAATTCACTCCACCTCATCCTATTAACCGTGTTGCGCCCCTTAGGTTGGATTATAGATTTCTACCATTCAAGAGCCGCTTCTTTTAAAGAGTTAGTAGCAAATTTCACCATATTTTCAATTTGCACTCGCTTATGTCTAACACCACCTCCATTTCATCCAACCACCTTAGAGTTTCAATTGCTCCTTTATAACCACAAAGCTCCTTAGGCTTACAAGCCATGAAGGTTTTGTATGAACACTCGTTCCTTATTTCCTCATCATTATCATCCTCTTCTTCGTGTCCACCACCCTTTGCTGGAGTCTCGACACCTCGATCGGCACTGATTTGAGAAATGATAGTAGGAATAGCATAGGCAATTTGCTATGCCACCAAATTAGAAATTCTTTCATCACACCTACCTTCGGCACTCCCAGCAAGAGCATTCGTGTCGTGATTTGGTGAGTCAGGAGGGGTGGGTGTTGTTTTACACTATAGCCTCCCTTGTGCGCATGGAATGAGTTCCTTGACCACCACTGCGAGCACCACCTCAGCACGTGCTCCACAACACTTCTTCTTCTTTATGGCATTCTATCACTTATTCAATACTCGAAATTAGTCTCTCAAATTTACCTGTTTCAAGCATCGTGCCATATAATCTTATAGTGTCATAACATCCCATATCAAGTAACAAATAATTAGTTCTATGAACACATAATTCATAAAATCAAATTGTCTCATACAACTAGATAACATAGTTCTCAAAAGATAAATGGTTTCTTGGCAGGGCATTTTGACCCTTGTCTTAATAATCCAACACTTGCAAAACATGTTACTAATAAAGATAAATAGTAATCAAAAGTCTGTGTGGCATTCCACCCCGATTTCATCTTCCATCCATTTCTTACTTCTTGCACCACGTCCACAACCACCAGGAGCTCATCTTCTTCTTCTTCTCGTTATTCTCTATCCGTTAAACTCCCTGATTGGCTAGGTAAGCATGAAGTTGGGCTGACTGCATGGTGTGTGTCGCCTGGTCAATACACGCTGCTGGACTTGAACAGTCTCATGCAACATCGTAACCTGAGCATCAATCATCTGGCATTGCTATCCCGACGGCTAGACTATGAATAAGGATCCCTAGTACGGATGACCAATGGCCCTGCATACATGTTATGGCGTGGAGGCATCCACGCCCCGCCATGAGTGCTACAGTGTGGTGGGTCGTAAGGATCCACCACCATACTAGTATTGGGGGATCAGCTGGGGGCATTTTAAATGAGACGGACGTGCCAGGTCGGACACTCATCCGTGGCTTGCGGTTGGGCAAAGGTCCATGCCCAACCGGAAGGGTAGGAGCTGAAATGTACGGTGACTGCGAACAGGTCCTTTGGCGCGAGGACGTGGAAGAGTCCTCGGACGGGTCCGAGAGGTGACTAGGATCCATCCTGGTGTAGCTATTGACTTTCCCTTGTTTGCCATACTTGCATAAATTTTTGAATCTCTGAATAATTGCATCCCCGAGAGTAAATAATAAACAACCCCACATTATTATTATTATTATTTTAAAGTAGGCTTTTACTATTTGTCATAACAGGCACTTATTAGAATTTACACGTCCAATAAACTCATGATTGTATTGATCAAGTGTAATTGTCATTTATTTAAACCAGTTCACTCTAATAGGTTCCTATTACAACAGGGTTGTCCTAAGGGTCTCGGGTCGTTGCTTACGTTTATCCTAGGAGTCTTATTTTCCTACAACCTCTGACTCTGAAACCAATCTGTAACACCCCGGCTAGGGCGGTAGTGTGTGACGATGATAATCAACGAAGCAGCAGAAACTTACTTCAAATAATCAAAGATTAAAGGAAACAAACATGGCATTACATAATTACATAAGAAAAATGTTATCTTGTTTTGTCTATAGGGGACGACATACGTGGTTCAACCAAAATAAAACAAGTGTTTTGAGCAAATCATAACATAAATAGTCTTAAAAATAAATTGTCTTCAAATTAAGTAATGCAAAATCTAGGATGGACTACCGAAAGCTCCCGTCATCTAATGGGCGTCCATGCTAAATCCGTTATCAAATACCTGAAAACATGCTCAAAAGAAATTTGGGTCAACTAAAATTGGTGAGTTTCGAGTTTAAGTTTCACGGTATGATTGTATATAAAAATAAAGTTTTTAGCTCGTTCGAAATGTATATTTGTAGATTTTTAAAACTTGGATTTGAAAACCATTTTATTATGTCTCGTGATGTTACACAATCAACCCTGCACTTAGCTCGGCTTGTGCCTCTTCGAAATAAGTGGAACCGAGACTAAGCCTAAAACATGTATTCATACTCCGCTAGGGTATGAACAATTTGGTTCTTATAATACCTGTCACATGCCGCGAACGACCCCGCAAGATCTCAGTGCGGACCCTACCTCTTATGTCGTTGGTGATGGCAGGCAGGCACTGCGCGTGGGAGTTTCCCCAAGTAGTACTACCCATATAAACAAACGGTTCACAAATATCAAATTAATGATTGCATAATTACCTTAGCAGATAGATCAATCACATCACAAACATCACATCAAATAATTAAGCATCAATAAGTAAAATAGCATGCTTCCATCCCAAAACATTAAGTAAAGAAAAGAGATTCATGAAACTCACCTTACAATCAAACAAATGTCATAAATAGTCAAGTAAGTCCAAGCTCGAGTCTAGAATCTATTATATCATCATATTCATATAAGTTTAAGTTCTAATCACTTTTATACACACTTGTGTACCCCTAAGTGTGTGACATGCAAGTTATAACCACCAAATGGCGTTATTTTAAGTTTTATAAAGTAAGGTTTCTTTTTTTTAGAAATTCTCAAAGGTTGTGTTCTTATTATTTTAAACTCTTGATCTCTAAGCTCGATTGGTCATTTGGACCTGATATATAAGGGTTATTTAGTGTCTTAGCAAGTATTTATCATTGGTGGCCATGACGGTGGTGTTAACTTAATATAGTGGTACACATTCAATATGTTAATATCTAATGTATGGTTTATTCTACACCACATTTATCATCTCAAAAACCTTTACATTCGAATTACTAAGCGTTTCAAAAGATTTTCAGTTCCCAATCAGTAAGTTTTTGAACTTGATAGTTTTAGTCCCTCAAGTTTTAAAATGACACTTTTAGCCCAAAGTTTCCTAGTAAATCACTTTTTGACCCCACCTTAACCCATATTCATTTTTGTATATTCAATACACTTAATTGGCTTATAATAGGTCTGAGATCTCAGAAGTTATGATATCTTTATAAAAATTATTTTCGTTTTATTGGTTTGGGTAAAACCGTCATTTTAGCGTTAGAAGCCCGAACTTTATACCATTTGACTTTGGTCATCAAAATCAGTTTCATTGACTTATTTTAGTCCAAGTACTCTAAAAACATATAGTTTTAATCTATAAGTCCAAAAACATTTATTTTTGCACAAAACCATGTTTTGACCGTTTTAAATCAAAGAATGGGGCTTGTGCAACAACTAGAAGCCTTCAAATAACTCACACAATCTGATGGAATATTCCATTTTGAACAAATGGGTGAGAGTTTGCAAGAACAAGTGTAGAAATCTTAAGAAAAGCCATATCCCGTTACCTTGATGCCTTGACGATCGCCAAACCCCTCCAAAATCCCTTGGATTCAGCCTTTAGATGAAAGATTTGAAGATATCGTGAGTGTGTTTGTGAGTATTGAGAGATCGAGAAAGAAAAATGAGTGTAGAGAGAGGGTGTAGTAGAGATGGTTGAGTGTGAGTGTGGTATTGGTAAAATGAAAAAGAATGGTTATGGGAAAGGGTTGCCTCGGCTGGAACAAAAGAAAAGAGAGGAAAGGTTGGTCAAGCAAGCTCATCTCATTAGGCAAGAGATGGAGGTGGAGTGTAGATACATATGTTGGTACTTTTGATTCAACTTTTGAATGGTGTAGGTATGTGGACGGTTTGTGTGAATACATACACCAACTTTTGTTTTGTTTAATGCATCATAAATATTAGTGTGAGTTTCAAGACGGAAGAAGGCTAATGGTTTATTAGTTGAAGTTCTTTTGTATTATTTTGACATTCAAACTCATGTTTTAATGAGTGGGTGCATGTGTATAGGTAAACGTATATATGCATGTGTGTATATACATATATTTTATTAATTCTTAGGCTACTATGCCCTAAAATATGTCACCAAACTAATCACATATATGTAAGTAAACACAAGTATACGAGTAATATTCAAGTATCATATAAGTAATTGATTGTCTCTTTAATATTTGTTGTTCTTAAATATTGGTTAATTTTGGATTATCATATGAAATAATTTCTCTAACTACTAATTATAAATATAATAATCTTACTAAATTAAAGTTAAAGTGAGACCTGATAGTCAGGTTGTTACATGTACAATGATGGTGGTGGTTGCCTCTCTATCTTTATGGAGGTTGTACGATGGTGGTCCTGTGATGATGATGTTGGATGATAAAGTTAGTGCGGTGGTGGAGGTGCGATGGTGATGGTGGATAAAGTTAGTACGGTGGTGGTGGTTGTGATTGTGGTAGTGGTGTTGCCGGAATGGATTAGGTGCCTTTTGTTTTTTTTTGAATTACATGAATTATACAAGTAGTCCCTTTACTAATAAGTATGTTAATAAATAAAATATTTAGTCTATATTAGAAAAAGACTAAAGTGCCCTTCTAATTAATTGAAATATTTATCGGAGTTAATAAGTTGTAGTTAATTGAGACAAAATAAAAACCTTAAGGAGTAAATCAAGATTTTAAAACCTTGGATTAAAACTGTTATTTACGTAAAACCGCAAGGACCAAAAGTGAAGCTTACTCATAATTTTATATAACAACTGATATGTGTATTTGAATTGTGTTAGTGTTTGGTAGAGTACATTTTTTTTGGAGTCATAAAGTTCATCTTTCAACCATTCATAAACCATTTTTGAAGTGCTAAAACAAGTAAAATGTTTATCTTTTGCTAAGTTTCTTGTACTCCTTTTGTGCACCCTTTAAAACATCTTCAGGTCTTCGGATACACTTACCCATGGCCATTTTTCTTCGGCATACCCATGGTAAATCGAATCGAGAATGGGTTTTGTAATTGGCTAAATTGGGTTTGATCGTGTGTGTAGTATTGAAATTGTTAGGAGTTGGCTTGAGATGACAGATTAAGTTGGGATGACAGGTTGAAATTGTCGGTGTTTGTAAGGTTGTCATAGGCTCGACAAATAAGTCGGCCCTTCAACAGTCATTTAAACGTTCAAATGTCATAGGTAGGTACCAGGTTAGTGAACCCACAAACCATCTTTCAAGGGACATGAAATATTGTGTTAAATCCAATTCTGGGGTAAAATATGTCAAAAATCGAGTAGAATGGTGTGATACATTGATTTATAAAAGATTGACTCAAATAGACACATTTGGTGATTATGTTAAGGAGATACATGATATTATGAAACAATTTAGTGGTTATGATAGAGCATGTGTTGTTCAATAGATCTCACTGGTCATTGCATGAATGTGTTTTGTTTTGCTTTTTCTTTAATGAAGTATGATGGTTTATGATACGGGCCAACAGGCCCAGCGGATGATTACAGCCCAACAAGTTTCTTCAATTAGCACAAGGACCAAACGAGATGTAAAGAAGCCCAGTAGGTTGATGGATTGAGCCCAAGGCTGCAAGAAACCCACGTTTTATTTATTGTTCACTGCATGTTTTCTTTTGCATTATGTTTGAGAGAGTCAAGTGCTCGTTAGGATAGTTATTTGCATGATAGGTGGTAGTGGCACTAAATAAGGAATATGGGTGAATACCTACATTCCTGCACGTTTATATTCATGTTTTATTTTGAGTTTGGAATATATACACACAAAATTGCTCCAAGAATTATCTCTCAACTCTTAAACTCTCTCTTTAATTCTTCTCTTGAGTGCCATCATTTGGTGCTTTCATTCTCAACTCACCAGACGCCATGCCTCCACGCCGTGACACTAGTAGTGACGAGACCCAACCACCTCTGGCCGACCTCATCACTCAGCTCGTCACTGCCACTAACTCCGCTGCCGACAAAAACACCGCCAATTTAACCGCCCTCATCGAAGCCACCAAATCCCTCAACACCAAATCAACTCCCAAACCGCTACCACCGCCAACCTGGTTACCCACATCACCACACTCTCCGATCAACTCACCATCGACACCGTCACATCCCCACACCTGAAAATTCCGAAACCTATTGCCCCACCACCTGCATCTTCATCAAACCACAACAATAATCCCAAACCACCCAAAATCACACTACCGCTATTTGACGGAACGAATCCGCTCGGTTGGATATTTCAAGCGGATAGTTATTTCTCTTACTAGAGGAACGTGTTTTGTTCTCGGCGTTTTACTTCATAGGAGATGCACTCTCCTGGTACCAACACTCTCAAACAAACAATCTCCTGGGATCTTGGGACGCATTTAAACGGGAAGTTGAACTCTGTTTCGGTCCTTCCACTTATGAGAATCATGAGGCAACTCTACTTAAGTTACGCCAAACAACGTCGGTTAAAGCGTATCAAACTGACTTTGAACGACTAAGTAACCGAGTTCACGGCTTACCTCCACAAACCCTAAAGAATTTTTTTATTTCGGGCCTCAAACCGGAAATTCAATCTGAACTGGCTATCCATAAACCTACCACTCTGTACCAGGCTTGTGGCCTGGCCTATCTTGTGAAGGATAAACTGGCTTTCATTTTAAACCCAGATTTCCATACTCTCCTAAATCAAATCCTACAATACCCACGTCCAGTACCTCTACCATCACACCCTCCCTACCATCGGCTCCCACCGACTTCCCTTCCCGCCTCGCATAAACCACTCCCATTCACCAAACTTTCCCCTGAAGCTATCCAACAACGTCGCCGTGACGGCCTTTGTTTTCGTTGCCCGGAGAAATTTGTACCAGGACACAAGTGTTCACCCCCACAATTTCTATTGATTGTGGATAACGACGAACACAACGTGCTGCCGGATCAGATTACCAACGATTCTCCAGAGGATCAGTCCACACCTCAGTTCTTGTCACTTTCCGATGCTGCGTATTTCGGATTGTCATCTGTCCAAACCCTGCGCATTACCGGTTTCATCAACGATTGTCCAGTTACTGTGCTAATCGACTGCGGGAGTACACACAATATTGTTCAACCACGAATAGTGAAGCATTGAATCTCCCAGCCAACCCTCTTAAACCTTTTGCGGTTATGGTTGGCAATGGCCAATTTATCCACTGTAATAGCTATTGTTCGGAGGTTACACTACACTTGCAAATGTCTTAGTTTACCATTCCCTTTTTTGTCTTACCAGTGAAAGGCGCGGACATTGTTTTAGGCATTTCATGGTTGGGGACACTCGGATCGATCACCGCTGATTTCTCGGTTCCCAAAATTTTGTTCTTAAAAATGGTATACACTGTACCTTACAAGGTGAACCTCGTACCCACATATTTCTTCCAGTTCATTATCTACAATGCTTAAACGCGGCTCTATCGCATCCATGCACGCACTCACTCTAGAACCCAAACAATCACCGCACCAACCCACCAATCCTACAGCTGATCCTCAACTCACAGCCCTACTCGACCTTTTTCAACCGTTTTTTGCCGAACGTCAACTGCCACCTAACCGATACCATGACCACCACATTCCATTACTTAATAATAACCAACCAATCAATGTGAAACCATACCGCTACCCCCACTTCCAGAAGCAAATCATGACCCATTAATCACGGAAATGTTACACGATGGCATTATCCGACCTAGCCAAAGTCCATTTTCGTCCCAGGTATTGCTAGTTAAAAAGAAGGACGGGTAGTGGCGCTTTTGGGTCGATTATCGTGCACTAAACGCGGTCACAATCCGAGATAGATTTCCAATACCTACGATTGACGAGTTGCTTGACGAGCTACACGGCGCCACCGTATTCTCGAAAATTGATTTGCGTTCCGGGTACCACCAAATTCGAGTTGCTCAGGAAGATGTTCATAAAACGTGTTTCGCACCACCGATGGCCACTATGAATTCCTCGTCATGCCGTTCGGCCTCACGAATGCACCTTCCACGTTTCAGTCGGCTATGAACGATCTCTTTCGTCCCGTACTTCGCCACTTTGTCTTGGTCTTTTTCGATGATATCCTCATATATAGTGGCACGAAAGAGGAGCATTATTCCCATCTTTGTTATGTTTCCAGAAACTGAAACAACATCAGTTTCACGCTAAGGCTGCAAAATGCATTTTCGGAGTTCACGAAATATCTTTTTTGGGCCACAAAATTTCCGGTCATGGAGTTGCACCGGAAGCAGATAAAATTTCCGCCATCCAACAATGGCCTACGCTGACATCGTTCACCACTATTTGAGCATTCTTAGGCTTAACCGGGTATTATCGGCGCTTCGTTCAACACTATGCTCAAATCGTCGCGCCACTCACCGATGTTCTCAAGCTAAAAGAGTTTAAATGGAGTGTCGAAGCACAACAGGCCTTTACAGAATTGGAGACTCACATGCAACAGTTAACTACATTAGCTCTTCCTAATTTCACCAAACCATTCGGTGTCACCACCGATGCATCCGGGTTGGCTATTGGAGCTGTGCTATCACAAGACAACAAACCAATCGTGTTTTTAGCAAAAAGTTGTGCCAGACTATGCAGGGCCAGTCCACACCGAAGCAGTGAAGAAGTGGCGTCAATACTTATTGGGTCGTCGGTTTCGTATCTACACTGATCACCATAGTTTGAAGCATATTCTGACACAAACAATCCAGACTCCGGAGCAACAAAAATGGGTAACGAAATTAATGGGGTATGATTGCGAAATTTTATACAAACGGGTCGCGAAAATACTGTTGCGGATGCACTTAGCCGAGTGGATATTCCATCCATGCTGGCCATCTAACACCCGACCGCAACTTGGTTAGACGAACTTCGTAATTATTTTCTCATGGATAAGACTGGGCAGGAGTTTGTTGCAAGTATCACAGCTGATCCAGCCCCGTTTCCCAACCATTTATTTCGGGATGGACTGATTTTATCAAAGGGAAGCTGCTTATACCACCCATTCCCAACTTACGAACCCAATTACTTCACGAATTTCACTCGTCATTCATCGGCGGTCATGTTGGTTGCAACTTTGTATGCAATTGCGGTCACCTTCACGTGGCTTGGGCTGAAGAAAGATGTAGCCAATTTTGTTAAGTGTTGTGAAGTTTGCCAAACGATAAAGACGCCAAATCATAAACCATACGGGTTACTTCAACCGTTGCCGACCCCACACAACCGTGGCACGACATTTCAATGGATTTTTTATTAATCTTCCACCATCTAAAGGCAGGTTTCTATTTGGGTTATAGTCGATCGTCTTTCAAAGTATGCACACTTCATACCTTTATCTCCAAACTATACTGCTGTTACATTGGCTTCACTTTTTATGCATGAAATTTATCGTTTGCATGGCCTTCCAAAGACAATCGTCTCGGATCGAGACTCGTTATTTCTGAGCAGGTTTTGGAAGGAATTATTTAAACTCATGGGCACGAAACTGATTCATTCTAGTGCGTACCACCCGCAAACGGATGGTCAAACAGAAGTTGTCAACAGTGGCCTTGAAATGTACCTTCGTGCATTTGTTTATGATCAGCCGAGAGCCTGGGAACGTTTGTTATACTTGGCTGAGTTCTGCTGCAACACCAGTCATCATTCCTCCATCAACATGTCCCCTTTCAAAGCTCTATACGGTCGTGACGTAACCGCGATTCATGATTACATCCCGGGTTCAACACAAATGGGTTCGATAGAAGATTCTTTAATTGAGCATCAAAAGATACTGAACTCCTTAAAAGAATCCATTGAAGTTGCTAAAATGAAGATGGTGCAGCAAGCAAATAAGAAACGCATTGCTAAAGAATTTACAGTCGGCGATTTTGTTTATTTGCGTCTCCAGAAATATCGACAGCATTCGGTTCAAAACCGTGAAAATCAGAAGCTCTTACGACGCTTTTACGGGACTTACAAGATCATCGATCGTATTGGGAAAGTGGCGTATAAATTGGAGTTGCCACCAGGGTCGAAAGTTCACCCGGTGTTTCATGTTTCATTACTAAAACCTTGTTACGGTTCGATGTCGGACCCGAAAGGTAACTTAGCTTAATTCTACCCAAATGAGGAGCTGGCATACTTACTGGAAGCCATCATCGACTCGCGTCTGAATACCAAGGGCGACCCGGAGATTTTAGTCAAATGGGAGAAACATCCTCTAGAAGAAGCTACCTGGGAGAACCTCAATGCACTGAAGCTTCAATTTCCTGACATTGATTACATTAAGGACAATGTATCTTCTGATGGAGAGGGGAATGATACGGCCAACAGGCCCAGCCGATGATTACAGCCCAACAGCTTCTTCAATTAGCACAGGCCCAAACGAGATGTAAGAAGCCCAGTAGGTTGATGGATTGAGCCCAAGGCTGCAAGAACCCACGTTTTATTTAATTGTTCACTGCATGTTTCTTTTGCATTATGTTTGAGAGTAGAGGTGGGCATAAAAACCGGGTTCGGACCCGACCCGGTGGACCCGACCCGGAACCGGTACGGGTACGACCCGGTATATGCATACCCGGGTTGGACCCGAAAAAAACCGTAGGGTTGGAACCGGGTATGATTTTCTAGAATTTCTTAGAACCCGAACCCGACCCGACCCGACCCGACCCGGAACCGGTTGAACCCGGTTGTACCCGGTTTCGACGTTTTTTTTTTTTTTTAAAAGTGGCCGTTTTTTAACGGCTATATAGCCGTTGGGATCGATTTGTGACCGTTTTTTTGTCACTTTTAGGCTTATAAGTTAGTATAAATAGGTGTGGGTTGATATGGTTTAGTACCCAAGTCTCAAACGCAAAAACATACGCAAAAAACGCAAAAAACGCAAAAAATACTCTCCTTTACTCTCGCTTTACACGTTCACTCTCTCGTTTTACACTTTCACTCTCTTCAATCTTGATATGGCTCACTCACAATCTTCCGTTGGTCAAGGTTCGTCCAACGCTCCAACCGTCGTTCGTGTTCTTGCACACAATCGTAACATGGATGTTTGGTGCAATTGGGATATGGTTGAGTTGAGTGACGGGTCTGTAAAGGCTCGTTGCAAGTTTTGTGGAGCTTTGCTTGCTAAAGATTCTAACACGACTTTTAAAACAAACACATTAGCAAGAAGTTTTGTAAGTCGTTGAAAAGTAATCCGGATTCGCAACAAACACAATTGGGTGGAGACGGTGGAATCTTTAATTACGATGTTAATACGGTTCGAGATCGAATGACGAAGTTCGTGATTCAAGAAGCTTGCCTTTTAGTCACTTCGACAATCCTCGGTTGACCAACTTAATTCGAGAGACGCTTCAACCTCGTTACACTCACGTAAGTCGTACTACACTTAGACGTTATTGTTTAAAATTATGGAAACAAGCAAAAAATGATTTAATTGTATTATTTGAAAATTTAAATACCGTGTAAACTTAACTAGTGACGTTTGGTCGGCTCCACACGGTTTACCCGAATCGTACCTTTGCGTCACCGCTCATTGGGTGGATCCCAATTCATGGCAATTGATGAAACGTACGATTGCATTTGATCTTTTTCCGCATCCACACACCGGAGAATTTTTGTTTTACTTTTTAGATAATGTAATAAGTACTTTTAAATTAGAAAAATAAACTTTTTTCAATTGCATTTGATAACGCCTCTAACAACACAACCGCGGTTGAAAAATTAAAATTAAAATATCTTCCGATTGCAAACGGTGATTTTTTCCATACTCGTTGTGTTGCACATATTATTAATTAGTAGTGCAAGATGGACTATCCGGGCAATATGTTAATAACTTTATTACATCTTTTTGATTTATGTTACATGACGTTTTTAAAAAAAGTAGAAGAAGATATCAAGATTATAAACAACTTTGTAAGGATACGCACTCTAGATTTTTAGGTCCTAATTGGGATGTACCTACTCGGTGGAATTCGACTTGTCACATGTTTGAATGTGCTTTAAAACAAAAGGCACTTTGAAAGCTTTCATAATAGTCTTTCGGATAATGGTGAAGCCGACCCATTTCCGGATGCGGGTTGGGAGAATCTTCAACGTCTATCCGAGTTTCTTGAGGTTTTTAAAACTCAACAACAAAATTATCGGGAGTTTATTATCCACTAGTTATTCGGTGCTTCAAGAACTATATTTTATGTCTTTGAATTTTAAAAATTTCAAAATAAAAATATATGTTTAATCAAATGATAGAACCAATGAAAAAAGTTTAAAAAATATTTTAAGGACTTACCACCCGTTTTTACGTGTGCCGCCGCTTTAAATCCGTTTCTAAATGTTGCGGGGGTGAATGTTTGATAGATGAGATAAATGACAATTTGGATATGCATGACGAAAACCCTGATTTTTCAAACGAGGCAAAAGAAAATTTTAATCATAGTTTGAAACAATTTATAATTTTTATTTAAATAGATATGGGCCTAACGTAAACATAACCATGCCAAGCGGATCAACCTCAAGTGCTAGTACCTCGTTTAAAGACCCTATTTTGACTATGTTGAATGTTGTTCGGGATGTGACGGCTAAACGTCAAAGAGGTAACACCCCAACAAGTGAGCTCGGTAGATATAGTGGAACGGATTTTATTTCCACTATGACTACCAAAGATTATCGTGCATTCGATATTTTGGCTTGGTGGAAAGGAAAAGAATCTCAATTTCCGATTCTTTCTGCTATGGCCCGTGATTTACTAAGCGTCCAAGCTTCTACGGTAGCTTCGGAATCTGCTTTTTCTCTTAGTGGCAGGGTAATATCATTACGAAGAACAAGACTAACTCCGGAAGCAGTGGAGATGTGCATTTTTTTAAAGGATCACTTAGACGCAACGGATCGTATACAAGACCAAACAAGCCTCGAAGACGAGATTACACTCGAAGCTAAAGTACATGATGAAGAGGTAGAAGACGGAGTATCTTCTGGCATATCCGATGAAGAATTAGCATTTGATCAAGCATCTCGTAGTAGATAAAATTAGACGATATTGTTATTTTTAAGTTGTTTAATATTATATGTCTTTCATGTTCTTTTAAATTTCTTTGTCATTCAAATGTTTTATATAAAAAGTATTTAATATTTGTATATTATAAGTGTAACATTTTCTGCTCAAGATTTGTATATATTTATATATTAAGTTGTTTAAATTTTTGTCATTCAAGTGAACCCGTTAGGAAAGAAAATAAAAAGAAAAAAAAGGAAAAAAATATAAGAAAAAAAAACATACGACCCGGTGTTCGACACACACACAAGAAAAGAAAAAAGAAAAAAAAAAAAAAAAAGGCAAAAACCCGGTTGAACCCGGGTTTCATACCCGAACCGAACCCGACCCGACCCTACCCGGGTATACCGGGTAGGGTTTGTATCTCGCTGAACCCGACCCGGGTTCGTACCCGGGTTCACCAATACCCGGTACAAAAACCCGGTTGGGCCCAAACCCGGTTTTGTACCCGGGCACGGGTCCGGCCCAAACCCGATTTGTGCAACTCTATTTGAGAGAGTCAAGTGCCGTTAGGGTAGTTATTTGCATGATAGGTG